>LR750516.1:0-322917 GCA_902729485.2 Mus minutoides | reverse complement strand
GTCATCCTATAAAAACTTGCATAGTCCATAGGGTAGAAGAGAAGCAACCACATTTCAGCAATTGTTTTAATGATTGTTTTTGATGCTTCCCATTCCATCAGAACTGCCTAGCCAAGCCTCATTCTGCCATCAATATAGGACTTCCCATCATGGTAGTTTGAATAACACCCTATAGCTCACATGTTTGAGTTCCTTAGACCCCAGTTGGTGGAACTATTTGGGAAGAATAGGAGGTGTGGTCTTGGAGGACACTAGGGGTGGGCTTTTTAGAAAATGCTGGTGAGGATCTCAGTATGTTCTCTGTCTCATAGTTAAAGATGTGAGCTTCGAGCTGAGGCTTCGTCTTCTGTCATCATCGACCCAAACCGTCTGAAACTGTACTCCCAAAATAAAGTCTTTTTTTGTAAGTTGACTTGGTTATGGTGTTTTACCTCAGCAATAAAAAACTAAATGCATTCATGGATGTAACTCTTTGTGTGTGTGTGTGTGTGTGTGTGTGTGTGTGTGTGTGTGTGTGTGTGTGTACAACTAGTAGGGTTGGTAAGTCTGAGAATACTCTAAAGATAAGGCAGACAGAAATATACAAGGTTGATACTGAGCTACACAGTCTCTATCTTGACTGTGAACACAGACCACAGGCAAGAGCTCCTACCTTCAGGGATTTGAATCAACTTTATAGATACAGCATCAATTCTTTACTAGGATAGCTAGAGCATTGAATCTCAATGCCACTCAGCAAAGATGGTTGGGTTGCTAAGAGTTGAGAGAAAAACCTCTCTGTCTCTAAAGAAGATACATTTTCTGTTGTTTTAATAAAAGATTTTTAGAAAATACTGGTCAAAAACTGACTTTAAAAAAATAATTAGCCGGGCGTGGTGGCGCACGCCTTTAATCCCAGCACTCGGGAGGCAGAGGCAGGCGGATTTCTGAGTTCGAGGCCAGCCTGGTCTACAGAGCGAGTTCCAGGACAGCCAGGGCTACACAGAGAAACCCTGTCTCGAAAAAAAACCAAAAAAAAAAAAAAATTAAAATAAGGTTAACGATGTAAAATTCATCATTTTATGTTGTAAAGACCAGTAATGAGTAAATTCTCCCTAGATTTTATGAACAATCTTTATTTACAGAAATCAAACTTGTCAAACAACAACATGGCAAAGAAATACATATGAAAATCTGCTGCCCTTGTATTTTATGGTTTTATTGCATATTTACAATGTGGGCACATTATAAGGATATACAGTAGAAGCCAAATTTCCCAGCCCTTAAAAATCCCATAGGAAAGGTTAGATAAATCACACACGGGTATCTGAACATGGGTATTGGAAACATATGACCATAATTTCACAGGTGAATATTGTTTAATAGAACAGAAGATGAGGATAATACAGTAGAAAAAAATCACCCAAGTATGAAACTAACAAAGTTGGGCTGAAAAGATGAAGACTATGACATTTAAAGGCTAAAATGTCTACAAAACATACCTATCTGCTATGTAAACTGTGAGGTAGAGTTCTTCCCATCCTGCTGTCTGCTTTCCTGACCACACTGGGCCCTTCCCTGCACAGGTGTCTTTCTCACACTGGGGTACCAGGAACTGACTCCTGCGTTATGTTCTTGGTTTTGTTTCTGCCCCCCCCCCACTTCCATCATAAAGTCATCTTTGCTACTCAGTGATGTCTCTTACTTTACTGACTAAAAGTGGGTGGTAAATGCAACATAATCAAGCTCGTGCTGCTCCTTCTAGCTATAAACTAGCCTGCTAAGAGCCTAACCTCTCACAGGGTGGAGCTAATTCTAAACGTTCATGTCTGAGGAAACCATTGGGGGAGCTGTTCTGTGACAAGACAGCATCCCTTCCCTCAAATACCAACTACCACATTCAAATGTGAGTGATACAATTTCTACCCACATCTTCTCTTACTATTTCAACATGGGAATCAGAAAAATTGTTTACAACTTTTTACACACCCAAAATATAAAAATCAGGGCACAGAACAACCACACTGGGAAAAAGAGTGATAGTTTCTTTTTAAAACCACCTTGCGAGCCAGCAATTCTAACTATTTACTCACGAGTACATGAATAACTATATTCATACATATGTTCCTAATAATGACCATTGCAGCTTTGTTCATAAATGGCAGTCCTGCAAACAGCCCAGTTAGCCAATAGAAAACTGAGAAAACAAGTGGCAATATACAATCATGGGGACACCACTTAGCAATAACATAGGGATGAATTAATAATACACCAAGTCCACAAATAAACCTCCCAAATATTATGGCAGTAAAGAAGCCTTCATGTGTGATGCGAATTAAAATGAGTTCTAAAATAGGACAATCTAACTTACAATAGAAAGGAAGAACAGGGCTTGTCATTTGGGGACAGTGATGAGTGAGAGGGGAGAACTTTCTAGAGTGCTAGATGTCCCTTTCTATAGCATGCCACATAACTATGAAACAAAGCATGGAAAGGCTCTATGCATGTCCACTCCATGAATGTAATCTTATGCTAAGAGAAAGCAAATGTGGAGCCCTTGCTAGTGAGAAATATGCTGAAGTCTTTAGATGGAAGCATGCAGAGATCTGCAGCTTCAGATCCATCAAAAAATAATCTGGATGGATGGATGGATGGATGGATGGATGGATGGATGGATGGATGGATGGACATACGGACGGGCACGTGACAAAGCAAGGGTAACTAATGGTGGTAAGGATGTGATGAAATAATCTTAAATTTTATAGACTGAAAATTTTTATATTAAAACTTCGTGAAACAGAAGTTTCGACATTTACTCCCCACGCCCACCCTAAATGCTCTTTCAACATGATAATGACCAAATACTTCTATGTGCCAATTTAGAAAATTAAGTTTCTCTTCAGAGTCTGAAGTGAGCAATGAAGCTCCCAAAGCTACTCAAACCTGCCCAGGTGATCCTTGGATCCTCTCACAATACTGGAGAACTACATCTACCCTGATATAGTTCCCTGAGCAACGTCACTGGCTGTGAGGACTAACACCCGAGCTAAGATGCAGGCACATTCTGCAGAGAAAGCAACCATAAGAATGGTTTAGTGTTCTGTCTCATAGGCTAAAGCAGTCAGGAAAATAAGACATGAAAGATGTGATCTTGTAGCCTTCAGTGGACAGGTATTGTCTTCAACCTCTACAGGGAGATCTATGCAGTCACCCCGAGGACTCTGCATTGGACTTGTAAACACTTGCTAAGATGTCCCCTCAAGATTCAGTAGGAATCAGCCTCAGAGTGCAAGGCCCTGTCAGACACACTGTTCCACATGTCTCTCTTCAAACCCTCACAACTCTGCTCTTAATACTTGTCAGCAACTATTTTTAGCCATGTTTGGAATTCCTGTAACATGACATAGAAGAATTATATATTGCAGCTTGTCTCATTAAGAGTTCTCAGAAAAATAATCTTGCATCTATGAAACACTTATTCACGAGCATTCAAAATATTTAGCTTCAGGGCTGGCTCTCTTGTTCTCTTCAAGATCTCCATGTCCTAGCACAGGTTCTGCCTCTTCCTGAAGTGTTCAGACAAGTGTTTCTTCTCGTTAGCCTTTAACTACCACTGCAGCATTAAGTCATACTGAACATCACCACCACAGACTAGTGCTGCCATGGCAAAGCTTCCCGTCTAAGCTCTATTGCAGGGCCAGTCTTTCCCCATCACCATCACTGCCTGAGTTTGTCAAGCTGCCTCTTCTCTAACCAAAGCCAGCACTAATGGTTGTCTCAAGTCATGTCTACCTCGGTATTGGGAAATCCTACAAATATCCTCAGATGTATGCTCTTGTTCTATAGCTTGTTCCTTTCTTGCTGCACTCCAAGCATGCCTTTCTTTGGCTTGCTAACTAGTGGAGTAAATGGAGTTGCCTCATGCCCTGTCAAACCCAACATAGATGTTATTTGTGTCTTGTCTTCTATCTTACTGTTCTATCATCTTCCCACAGCAGGAAATCTGTCAGCTGTAAAGCTTCATTAGACTGATGAGGGCACCAGCTCCACTCTCAGGATGTAATCTGAATATGCATTCCCTTATCCACTGCTGAGATAGGGGTAGAGGTGAAGGGTGTGGGGATGGAGGGAGTAAGGCTTTGGGAGTTGGGGTAGGGGGTTAAGGATAAGGCATAGGGGTGAAGAAGGGGATATGGAGCAGAGGGGATAAACAGTGTGTCCTCTCTTCCACTCCATGAATATCACTTGAGATAGAGCAAGATTAAAGAACACTATTTTCTACTCTGAAAAAGATTATAGCAATGATACTGTCCACTGTATATGCTCCTTTAGTTTTCAATACTTCTGTAAATTATTACATTTTGTTATTGACATTGATGACTTGAGCATTTCATAGAGTCTCAGGGATATTCATTGACATAAAGTGATTCTGAAAAATCAAGGAGTGTCAAATGGTATTCACCTTGTTCCACCAAGACATTTATTGGCTACATATAAGAAAAGACTTTCTGCTCTCAAGCAACAATGTTTATGTCTAGCATTGAAAGTTAACACTGGTGCTGTCGGGCTTTCTTCATGTCATCTTTTTAAATTCTAGAGAGCTTTTCCTTTGGGTGCATAATCAAAGATAGCACCATTGCACAAGTCTTGCTGTGGATAGCAGCCTATTTATGGATGGTTATTTTAGCCAATAACTTCTCTACAATTCAAGAGCTAAGGCATTGCACCAGCTACTGTATCTTTAGTTCTTAGCAACCATCCTGGTTTTTTTAATGACTCAGTGTGCTTTGCTAGGATGCAAGACGTGTGTAAGAACACACAATCTCTTCTGACACGTACTTCTAGCATATAAAAGAAGGCTGATGGTCTCTACCAAAGTATCTGTGCAGTGGGATGCATTCACCCAACCTTGCAATCATACCACAGCATGCAAAGGGGTTTAGAAGAGAAAATAAGATTTGCTTAACAACCTGTCATGTTCTCACTGAGAATGGGTCACAATATTAATAATAGCATACCATCTATCAACTGAGGATACTGCAGTGAGATACATCTACTCGGAAGTAGATAACATCCACAAGCCACTTTAATTCCCAGTGAAGTACGAGATCCAGCCCACTCTCCTGTACTGAATGGAAGCTCACAGGATGAGCTCTCACCAAGATCACTAATGACTCCCCTGTAAAATAAGGTCAGAATGATGAGAACTGGGAATGCAGCCAACCTGGTCTCAAAGGAAGTTATCGTCTTTGCATCCCAGCTCTGCCGAGTCAGGTATGTACTAAGAGAAGACATCAAATTGCCATTGTCTGCTGAGTTTACACAGGAACAAAGATAGAGTCAGATGCAAAAGTTACCTAGCTAACGTGTCAGTCAACCTCCAGAAGGGTTAAAATAATGCAGGGGGCCGTGGCATTGAACCAGTAAGAAGAAAGTGTTTCTTTCTAATGACATTTGTAGGTCAATGTCAGTATTAATATAACAAAGGCCTGAGATTTCACACAAACTGAAGTCACCTCCTTCATGTGTCCTCTAAGTGAACTGTGACCACATAAGGAAAGTCAGTTTGGGGCATTTTTTATTCATAACTCTTGTGTATCTATAAAGATAATCTATCCAGAAAAAAGGAGTCACATTTGCCAAAGAAGAATGACTATGTTCATTCTGTATATCTAGTTCCATTTAATTTTCAAATCACACATGGCATTTCCATGCTTGGTCTTACTCCACTTTTTGCAGGGAAGAGGGCTTAAGATATATAAAAATTAAATTGAAATTATGCACCCATGAGCTGATGGCATAATTACCAAGGCAAATAAAGATACTGACGATGCTGAAACTCAGTAAAAAGAAATCGATACCGAATATAAACAAACATCTAAGAGTTACATGTCTAAGGATCTAAAATATCAGTCACATTCCACAGAAGCAGATTTACAAGCCAGTCCTAACCCTAGGGAAAAAAAAAAACAATTTAAATAGACCTCGGACTACAGAAGTGGAGAGATTATTACTAATGGTTACAAAGGAACACAGGTATAGGACCAAGCAGGTTACACATGAGGAAAGGTCTAGGCACAAGACAAGTGGAACAAGAGTCAGTCCCCAAGAGGACCTTATGATGTAACAGGAAAAGGTTAGCACCGTCATGAAGACTGAAGAAAGAATCATAGGAGCTCCTATGCACAGGAGGAGAGCCCTGAAGGAGGGTTATCAAGTATAGAAAGGACTTCTGGATGGTCTCAGAGGCAGTGTAAGACATGGGGAACAGTTGAGGTTTGCCCTGGACATTGTTGGCACCATTAATCAAAACTACTCAGGAAGAAAAGGCAAGTAGGATATGCTTTCGTTTAGGTGGAGAGGGCAGGGAGTCAGCTGAAAGCTATGCATTTCAGATCAGAAATGCAATGCAGGACTAGGGATGGGATGCCTAATGAGCCAGAGCTGAGGAAAGCTGCACAGTGCGCATGTGCAACGGACCTAAACCACGCCCTCCCATGGCCAGAGAGAGCACCAGAGCACTGTTAGGGAGAGAGACTAGAAACGGAGAGAAAGGGAGGTGATGTGTCAGAGAGCAAAAACATTCAATTCGGTAACCAGAAGACTATGGCTGATTTTCAAAAGGGCCGTTTCCTGTAAAGTGAGGTGTAACACTGACCGAAAGGTATCACAGAGTGAGGGATGAGGATGGATGAAATTCATCAAGGCTGGCAGAGAAGAAGGCTGGAGAAACTGGCTTTAGCATAGGAAAGTATGTGATCGTCTTTACAGACCAGAAAAATAAACCAGCATACAATTCTTTGCATAATTTTGTACTGATAAACCCAGTTATTTTCACCTTAAAATATATTCTAAAATTAAAATTAACACAATGTTAAATTATATACATTTTATAACTTAATACAAACATAAAACATTACCATTTTATGACAAATTTTATTTCTAAAGATCTATACAGTTTTTGTGACTATACTTCAGGATGATTTTTTGCCTCTAATACCATGAGATATTAAATATTATTAACAATTTCTGCTTTAGTTCCAGAGTGATTGCTGTGATATAAAAGATTACATTGAAGTAAGTATGTATACCTTCATCTTTAGCCCTCCTTCCCACAGACAAAGTGTCTGCAGGGTAGTTAATATGCTGAATACCATTTTTTAAGAAAAAAGTTTAAAATAGTATTCTATTATTATGTTCTTAATGGTCTAAATTTTTCTTCACAATAAACATGCTTGTTTTTTATTATATACACATGCATACACATGAAATTCTTGCCTAAAATACATGCAGCCACCATCAAAAACAATGATTAACCCACCTTACAATCCTAAGAATGCCCCTTGGTAAGGCACTCGTGTTTAGAATCAGGATGTAACTACCAAATTAAATAAGATGTTTAAAGAATATTTTTATTAAGCACAAACAACTTTTAATACATTATGAATACAATAGGAAAATGTCTTTCAATGAATATGATATATCAAAGATCTGAAGGGTTTTTTTCATATAGACAATAAAAATAATCAATTTTGAAGAATTACAAAGTAAAATTTTGAGGACACCACTATTCACTAACAGTCTAACTATGGTCTAAATATCCTACATCACCTGGGGAGGAAGGGCAGCCATGTTTTATAGAGAATTCCTAAACTCTGATTAGCACCATTCAAAGCTTAGTATTAGTTGTTTGTCTACAAACTGACAAGTCAGGTACAGCGTGAAAGCCAGGACTCAGTGCGGTGGTTACAGTTCCTTTTAGGATGCCAGGAGTCTACAGTCTCAAAGCATGTTGTGATTATGCCTTGGTAGTGGAGAAATGTTAGCATTTAGAGAGAGACACGTGTTGTGGGAAGAAAGGAGGCTTATCGTGCTGTGAAATGCATCTTAATGAGCTGTGGCTAACCCCAGAGTATGCCAGCAGCAAAGAAGTGTGGGCGTATGACCTGCAAATCTGTGGGAGCTGGGGACATTAGCTCTCCGTGGTCACCAATTCGGGATGTCTCAGCTGCTGCCTTTTGAGACTGACCAGTTTCATTCTGTCTCTGATGTGTTCTGCAGTAGAAGCCATGTCACTTGGACTCCCAAAATATTGTTCAGTTCTAAAATTAGAACACACAGAAATCACACAGGTTAATCCAAATTCATTTAACTGTACCAGGTGCATAAAAGCAGATGTTACCATAAAATATAACATGACCTTTGAGTACAAACTAGCTCATCTGCGGCAGTGACTTGTACCTATAAACCAGTCTGCTGGGGTTGCTCTTTTGCTGGCGGTAAATCATATGACACTAAGCTACTTTGACAGTTCAAATCCAAGTATCCCTCAAGATTTTCTCAGTGTAGACTATGAATGATATTCTTCCAAAGGAATAAAATGGTAATTTTTTTTCAATATGAATTCTAAATACTCACTGGAAGTTCGTGACATAGCAGTATGTCCCTTGTGTCTCATTTAAGTTCCGTCTATCTGTTTGGCTCCAAGAAGCCCCCCACTGCTGTAACCTGAAAAACCACAATTATCCCACCTGCAGCTGCAGCTGCAGTCACTGCTAGGCGGTAAGTAAAGGAGCCAAGACTTGGGCCCTGGCTTCTATCTTTTCCTCCATCACACTTCCACAAAGCAAGAATACCTTACCTCTACCCGATGGCGTGGTTTCTCTATTGTTTGAATTAATTCCCTTTGCCCTATCTCTCTCTCAGTGACTCACTGACAAGGTCTGTATCTCCAGGCATAAAACTCTTGATTCTTTGCCTGGCTTACTTCACATTTGAAAATAAAAGGCAGGGTGCAGACCAGAGCCTGGTAACTCTCCATATGAAAAGCCCAGGATGCCTTAGAGCCTGGGATAAGATGACAGGTTTGGAGATGGACAGATGGGAGACACCTAGAAACTGGGGGACCCTGGTCTCTAGCTTAATCTGAGCCTCAGATCCTTCAGCAGTAAATCACGAACCATCCAGCTCTATCTGGATTAGCAACAATGAAGAGAAGAGCTGAAGCTGCTTGACTGGAGCATCTCGATAGGTCGCTAGGTCGTAGTCCTTCAAGATCCTCCCGCTCTGAATGAGGCCCACTGTCTCAGAATTCCCGATAATCATCACAGCTCAGGCTCCAAGCCCACGTCTCCAACTAATATACAATCATCCATCTACAAGTTGGGAAGATGCAAATCTAACGTCAGCAACACCTAAATGTCACTGCTGCCAACAGTGATCTGGACTTCTCAGTTTACGATGATTTACTGTAGGAACTGAAAATGTGGACCAAAATGAAGATACTTAGCTTTCTAAAGAATAGATGAATAAGAACATGTACCATACCCATCAGGGTAAACCACGGGAATAGTAAGTCTATCCAGAAGTGACTTTCCAATTGCTTCAATTTCCTCAAACTGTTCCTCATCATTCATTGCTTCAGGCTCTTCTGGGCAGTCTTGCAAAATCTGTAGCAAACAGAAGGGCAGCACTAGTCAAGAAATGTAAAAGGCAATTAGTCCTGTGCAAAGTTTGCAAGCTGAAGGTGTTTGGTTCCATGCTTGGTGTCTTTGTAAGCACCACTGTACAAGACTGATAAAGAAATTATAACCACAAACGAAGCATATCTCTAGTAAAAATATATAATCAAAAGTACAAAAAAAATCTATGTTTGTTTCTAGAAAAAAAAAAAGAATGAAGTACTATTTGGAAAGTGAATGGAACCTGTGCTTAAGAAGGAAATAATTCATCTCTAGCTTATTAGGCAACCATTTACTAAACATTTAATGGAATGTTTATTTAGCAAAGTCAAGTGTGAATGTCAGACTCTGTTCTTAAGGAGCTTACAGACTTGACAAGTCAAAGAAACTAAGCTAAACCAATACAGAGCCTGCAAACACCTCTGTGAAGATCTGCCGAGCTCCTTTCAGCTGTGATTCCACTGTTAGAATTCAAATATAGGAAGCTGCCCCATCTTTGAAGACCTTTTATTCTTCTGGGTTTTTTTTTTTTAATTTAAAAATTCAAAATTTAGGGCTGGAGAGATGGCTCAGTGGTTAAGAGCACTGGCTGGTCTTTCAGAGGACCCAGATTTGATTCTCAGCTCCCACATGGCAATTCACAACTGTCTGTGACTCCAGATCCAGAGGATCCATCACACCAGATACGTATGTGGTACCGTGTCTGTGCATACAAACAAAATACCCACATATAAAAAAAAATAACATAAATCTTTAAAAGAAGAGAAATACCAACTTTTTATTTAAAATGTATTTATTTTTATAGACTTTCTATAGAGTTGTTGATTTTAAAATATCCTCATACTTAAAAATAGTCCCCTAAAATATTATCAGTGGTGTTAGAAACTGTAATGATTCTCTTCTGATACAGGTGAGGCACTGTGCCCCAAGCCAGGCTGGGCTTCAGGCCCTACATTGGCTACACAAGCATGCCCACCCTGTTCAAGCCCATTAAGAACAACGTGTAAGGTGAGCCACACATTGTGTAGTAATGAGAATGTCCACTGAAATAATGAGTTGATAAACAAGTCAAGCCATCTCCTATCTTCCTTTCTTCCTCGTTAAGCCTTCGTTTGTCTGCTGTTTGTTGTTCCAGGCAGGGTATCTCTCTCTCTATGGCTCAGTCTGCCCTTGCACTTGTGATCTTCCTACTTCATTTCCAAAGGACTGAGACTACAGGAATGAACCGACACACTCAATGTCTGCAAAAGTCAGTGAGCGGGTGAGGGAATCGGCCATGGCCACTTCTAACCGTATGCGTCAAACATGATACCTCGGTCCCTGAGGTTCCCCGTGTCACCTGTTCTGTCCTGTGATGAGTGGCAGCCTACACTTTGCACATATTACTGCATATTGAAAATCCCTACATATAAATCCTTACTGTAAGAGAGCAATACTAAAGTAACTACCCAATTCAGCTTCCTTCTTGAATGGAATGTTCTCAGCCACTGTGAGGAGAAATGGGCTCTATCAAAAACTTGCCCAAATAACACTACTGTTTTTATTGCCAGCTTCTATAACTGATGACATAAAACTATAAAAAAGAAGTTCCAGAATCTTTGAAAATAATCATGGAACAAAGGTTTTTATGTTTGTTTTTTAGTTTCATTAGTTTACCTGGCCAGCCTTTACCTTAAATTATGCAATCACAAGGTAACTTTTAAAAACTTTCTGACAATTTTAAAAATGTAGTAGCTGAAAACAATTTCCTTTCCTGACCCAATGACAGAGCCTGACTAGGTGACAGCAGCGGGCAGACAGAATCCTGGACCTGGATTGGGCTGCATGGGCAAAGAGGTGAGGGAAGGCAGAACTCCTGTAGCTCTGGAGTTCTCTGGCCAGGCACTCCAGCACGGGTCAGCTCAGGAGACTGAGTACGGATACTCTTAAGACAACACACACATTCAAATGAACCTCAGCAACAGAACAACTAGGAATAGTAACACACAGATTAATCATATAATCACATTATTCCAGTTAACATTTTAAATGCTGGCAACTTTTTGTTAAGGGACTACACTGGGGCTAGAGAGCGTCAATGGTTAGAACACTATCTACTTTTCCAAAGGCCTTGTGCTCAATTTCTAGCACCCACATGACAGTACTGTTACTGTCTATAACTTCAGTCCCAGAGGAATGTGACACCCTCTTCGGGCTTCCAAAGGTACCACATACATGCAGTGTACAGACTTAAATTCATGCATACACTTATACACATAAAATTAAAAAAAAAAAAATCAAACAAGTTTTTAAAAGATCCTGCCTACCTTTTCAGCATTTGAGTGAAAGGCAATAGCCATCTCCAACCGATGCACTCTCTCTTCAGATGCTACTGTAAACTGCTTCCACACTCTGTTCAGTCGAGGAAGTGTGTCCCCTGAGGACCGGGAAGTACAGCGCAGAGACTGGCACAGCACAACTGTGGCCTGCAACAGCTGTCTGCCATAGTCGTAAGTACTCTAGGAAGGAAAGTAACCATGGAGATAGAATACAAGAATTCAGGTGGGGGGAGGAAGGGAGGGGCATGCGGCAGCACTAGACATCAGGACTACATAGTCCAGTGGCCTCAGAGATCTGATGATGACCAAAAGGAGGAGGTAAAGTTAGCTACATACTTTATATTACATCTAACAAAGTAAAATATAACCATGTGAACTCCGTATTACAGAAAATACACAAACATACTCTCGATCCCCGAACAATTTTGTATTACTATGCTAATTCTCGTGAGATACTAGGAGTGTCTCTTTTAATTTGCTGGTATCACACATTGATTCTGTGAACTGTTAGATAGTCCACACAATAGCACAACATATAATAAAACATACAGGGCACACAGAAGCCCTACACTCAAGAGTGAGTTTATGAGCACCAGATGGTATTTTGTTAGCTCTGTGTAGTAAAACTGACCTTCTTAGAACTAGGAGGCAAAGTTACACCATAATCTTGCAGAGCGCTATTCACACAGTGCACTTGTAGAAAGGAAGACGAGTTCTGTACCTGGGCAACATCGACAAATTTTCTGTGTTTTTCCAGTAGAACCTTCGTTTCCTGAGCATCGTCACCCAACCTGATGTGGGTCTTCAGCAGGGCATCCAGAAGTTCACTCAGCCATTCTACCGCCTAGGTGAAAATTCAGAATAAAACCAGATTCGTAATTCTCTTCTTGTATTAAAATATGACATCTGTACAGAACTTGCTTCTGTTTGATTAGTTAGTTCTTTAATTCTAACTTTGGTTTTAGCATTTATTCGATGCCATGCTCTATGAACTAATGATCTCCTCTGCTCCTCAAACTTCTGCTTCAAATGTCAAGGTTGGACCTACCAAAGAGAAGTGCTCAATGTAACCCAGCATCATGTGACCCAAGGCCATGGCTCCCTGTAATAGAGTTCTACTGGGATCTCATTACAGATGTGATTAAGTAATTTTCTGATACTAAACACACGATTACATCAAGTTGTTTATGTAGTAGTGAGAATTCTTTTATGGGGTGAAAGCAGGGTGCTTCACTAGCCTTCATTCCAGGGTAGAACTAACAACTGAATTGACAAAAATAATTAATAAAGGTTACCAGTCTCTAAATCAGCAGAGGGTTTTGCTGAGGGGGTGAGTCAAATGAGATCAGTAAGTTAGCTGAATAGCTACAGGAGAAACAAGCACCTGATGTAATAATCTGGCTTTCGTAGCACCACAGGAGTCCACTCTTGTTCGTAATTACATGAACTTAACTTTCTAACTTAATCTATAATGAAGTAAATGGAGCCAAGCAGGCCTTACCTGAGAGGCATCCTCCTCACATTTAAACAGCTGCACCATCTGGAGCATCTTCAGCCTCCGCACGTCCACCATGTCCTCACATCTAAGGGACCAAACACAAACTCAGCTTATCATTCTGGCTTCAGTGATTGTCTGACATGTGTGTTTAACAGAACACTAAAGTACTTAGTCCTACGCTAAGAACTGCAACTATTTTGTACTGACTTGTCAGAAGTTTATGAATATCTAATCTATTATCTATGTTACATCAAGTCCTCAAAATACCTGGAATGATACTGAATGACAAACCCTCTTGAGGATAGCATGGATTCTGCAAAATATTGAAGCAAAGCATAAATGCAGTTTACCAAAACCCAGAGAAACTTCCATCACCAACTTTATTAACCAAGCTTCAAAGATAAAAGTATAAGAGTTTAGAAGATGTTTCTTGAAAATTTAAATAATATATTTTATCAAATTATGTTAGCTGAAATAATATTAAATTCTGAATTAAAAATGTTTATCTATACTCTTTTAAAAATTAGCCCACAGATCTTCTGAGTCTGGTCTCACTGTGGTCAGCACAAATAATGTACAGAGCAAACACTAACAGTGTCTTGGTGTAACTAAGATCTTCACTCCCGCACAGTCCCATGAGAGAGCAGGAAGGGACTCTTGTAAAGCCCCACATATCAGAAACAAGGAACTCAACAGGTCCCAGGCTCTATGGTCAGTGTTCCTGAAGAAAGTCTAATGATAACCCAGAACCAGCTTACACCAGGCTACTTTTTAGGTCAAGATTCTCAGTCACAGCCTAATGCTACNGCTACAATACAGCTTCTTAAGGCAAGTCTACAAGCAACAGAAGAGAAATAACGATAATTGTTTCCAAAATAGAAAACAAAATATCTAAGACACATTACTAATAAAGATGATTAACACATAAAAGCTCATACATATTTTGTGTCATTGGGAAAGTAAGACAGCTTACATTTAAATTGTATGTTATCAAAGCACACAATGTCAGTTTGGAAAGTGTTCCTGGGGAATGAACTTTAGATGGGTAAGATGATAAAGACTGTTACAGACCCAGCACTTTGTGGGGGGTGGAGAGAACACGTGACTCACTTGCCTAACATAAGCATCCACTGGACAGAAAACAAGAAGATAAGGAAGTCCTGGATGCATGAAAAACACAACTTATTCATGAAACAAAGCAAGTGGAATTGTGTGAAAGTTATAGACACTAAGACTGCAGAGCTGAAGGCAGCCTCCCTTGTGATCCTAGGGACACAGCTTCATCTCAGAAGACAGCCCCAGTGTAATTCCATCCAGCACATAGTCTGACAAGAGTAGTCCACAGTCAGCCATCTCCAGCCAGCTTCCCTGTCACCAGAAGTCCATGCCTCCACCCCACAGCAGGCATGCTGAACACTGGCATCAGACCCTTGAGGCCCAGCAGCTGTCCTTTTGTTGTGAACGGAAGGCAGATAAGGAATATCACTTTAAGATAGATAACGGTGCTTTCTCTAGCTCCTTCTTCCTTGGGAACCCTGTGTTCCATCTAAAAGCTGACCGTGAGCTTCCACCTCCATGTTTGCCAGGGATTGGTATGTTTTCCCCCGAGACATCAGATCCCATTACAGATGGTTGTGAGCCATATGGTTGCTGGGAATTGAACTCAGGACCTCTGGAAGAACAAGTAGTGCTCTTAACTGCTGAGCCATCTCTCCAGCCCTTCATCTGATTCTTGTACATGAGCAGACTACTCTTGTCTGCAGCAGCCTGATGGGCAGCAAGGCCCAATGCAGGAAAGAACAAACCTTGGCATCTGATTGGGTGTAAGAGAATAGGAAGATTAAATACACAGAGATAAATCCTAAATTTGGTAGCCGATAGCAACTTGAACAGGAAAAAAGGAAAGAGCAAAGTTTGGGGAGAAAGGAATCAGATCTAGACAGAGTTGGTTTGAGGGGAATGTGGCACATCCAACTAGAGGTCCTCTGGGGGTATCCTGAGTCAGAGAGCCCTTGGTAGCTAGCAAGCCCTGCGTACACAGGGCACACTCAGAGACAACACCCAGAGAGGAGAGTGAGATCCATGAGCCCTAGAAGTCACAACTTTAGCAACAGAAAGAGAAACCAGAAGGAATAGAGCCAAGAGGGTGATTTGAAATAAGACACAGATGTCACTGACTTTCAAAGAGACAGCACCAACTGTGGCCACTGCTATTTAGAATCAAGCAGGTCAGGCCCAAATATTCCAATTTTTCTGAGACTGAGCATTTATTAGATACAGCAATTAGAAGTTACTGACATTGGAACAAGAACTCAGGCAGGGATTGTGAGGGCAGAGAAAATAGAGGAATAGAAAATGACTCGGAGAAGTAAGGAACTCAGGTACACCTGCACAGGACTGAGCTCTGAGAACGAGTGGGGCCATCGGAAGACCTGGGCTGAGAGCGAGCAACCCTCCCATGCCAGCTCTGCGTGTACACTTACACTGCCTATTGGAGACCTACGCGCTCACAGGAGGAGCTAGAACCAGGCTGGACCAGAAACAATGCTAGAGTGAGAAGACAGGAGGGTGTCAGAGAAGCCAGAGCACAAACACAGTCTCACCCTAAAAGCTGCCAGTAAGGACCCCACAGGAGGGCAGGGTGCAAAGGAGTCCCCTGCCCCGTGACCCTTCATGATGTAGAATGAATTTTGTAAACTTTCCCATGACTTAAGTTTGCATGTGTGCAATGTTCCATACAACCATGTCAGATTACCTTATCTGTGCCTCGGCGTGCCTCTGTCATTTTAATCTTTTACTTTCTAACACTTCCAGGTCACTATTATAGACTGAGTCTCTAGACCAGTGGTCTCACTGTCCTAATGCTGTGACCCTTTAATACAGTTCCTCATACTGTTATGACCCCTAAACATGAAATTATTTAGTTGCTACTTCATAACTGTAATTTTGCTACTGTTATGAATCTTAGTGTAAATACCTGCTATGTGACCCTCAAAGGGATCATGACCCACAAGTTGACCTTAAAGCCTTTAATTCCTGTTAGTCTATCAAGGGAAACAAAACTGGTGTCAGCCCACTGTCTAATCCTACAGCCAACACAATAATGGATATATTGCATAAGAAAATGAGATACAGAAACAACTAGGTAAGACTTAATAGAACTCTAAACTAAGAAGACAGAAAAAGCATATGTCTCCAAAAAAGGTTGTCTTAAAGCAAATATGAGTATCTGAGAATAACTAAAACCTTTACAACCAGGTAAAAGAGAGAGATGCCTCTTTATCTAATGAATTAGCATTAGTTGTCAGAACAATTACATAGAGATTGTCATACTCACTTCAAACCTACTCTATACATAGCATATAACAGGTAAGAGAATTGAGTTTGCAAAATATAGAGTAGATAACTATTATCATGTTATCTTGATAAAATTTAACATTAACATTTAGACTTTGCCTTTGT
Organism: Mus minutoides; assembly: GCA_902729485.2. Taxonomy (NCBI): domain Eukaryota; kingdom Metazoa; phylum Chordata; class Mammalia; order Rodentia; family Muridae; genus Mus; species Mus minutoides. The sequence continues at coordinate 306,199 of LR750516.1, read as the reverse complement.
TTCCTAAGTTGCATGTCTTCCATCACTCCTTGTATGTGGTCCACGTTTTCTTTATTTTCAATAGTTACATCCTTTCCATAGGCCCAGGAAGCCTGGTTGGAGATCTGATCCAGGAGACCTTGACCTTTTTCTCGTAAGCCTTGCAATCCTACATCTAAAACAAACAACACTGGCTTGAGTCTCTTAACAAGGGTGTTTCCCCCCAACAGCTAGACATGGGTTCTAAATGTAAACTTTAGACAGTGACATGCCAGGATGCAGATCTTTGACTATCTCAAGCAACAGAACCTTTAAATGGGGCTTAACTGGACCTCTTTTGCACTTTGCTAAATTCTCCCTAAATGAGATCTTCTAAGAACACATCTACATAGATGACTATTGCTAAAAACTAGAAGTATGAGAATCTCTATTCAGCAAATACTATTTTCTGTTTTTTTCCTTTTTCTTTTGTGTTCCATTTTTTAGGGAACTAGTGCACATATTTTGTTTAAAAATGAATAATATTTGTGAGATTGCAAAATTATTCACAATGTTTGAACAGAATAAAAGGATGAACGCTAGCTATGAGTTGCAGCTCACATGCCATGGGAAACACCATTCAGGTTGTACTGACACCAAATTAGACACGTGCAAAGAAGTTCTCGTTTGAGAAAAAGTGTGGCTCAAGAAAACTTCTGATACTTTAAAAGCACATTTGGTGTATGAAATATTAAATAGTATTATGCATGCCATCCATTAACAAAGGCTGTAAGCAAGCAAAATGTCAATACAAAAATGCTTTTTAAGCTAATTCCCTGAAGTTGTTTTCATATTGAATTAATTTGGCTCAATCATATGTCATCACTTTCTCCTACCTGGACTCCCTGTTCAGTAGCTTCTCCAGTCACTCCTGCTGTCAAATGCCCCTTCTCAGTTTTACTTCCAGCTAGGAAGTTCACTGTTTCCTACTGCACACACATGGGTCCTGATGTCATGTGTCAGAGGTGGATTAATAGAACTGGACCACACTTTCCCTTGGAGATTACTCCCAGTGTGGAGACACAATGCACAGAATCAAACCAACTATTTTTTTCTCATGGTTAGAATATAACAACAAACATAACAAAATCACAGAATAAACACAGTTTGGGGCATGCAGGGTTTGCCATGGAACACTCAAAAATATGGTTTTGGCATGCACTACACATAGCTGTTCCTGGAATATGCAAGACATAGCACCTGTAGATTGACTGAGTAACAGAAGGTAAAGGCCCAACAAAGGCAGGACTGAACAATCACAATGGAAAATAAATGCTTTAGCATAAATTATAACCCTTCAAGGGAATAAAACCTTTTAATACTTTGTTTCTATGTTCACTGCAAATGATAATTAGTTCAGTTTATAAATTAACTCTCTAACCATGGTAATATTTTTACAAAGAACTCTTTGGTTTCAGCATTTTTAAAATCTGCTTACCAACACTTTTCAGCTTCTCTTCAAGCAGTTTTAAAGTTTGCTGAATCGATGCTCCATCAGCTGGTGCTACGTCTACGCACAACATCCCTAATAAGCCGTCCAACTGCTGAGACAACTAAAGCAGAGGGACAGAGAGACAAACAACCCTGATGTAACCAGCAGCTCAAGTCTTCAATGATTAATGAGGTCATCACAGATACACTTGGAAAGACTATGCAGTTAAAAGATAAGGATGAGTAATCAGAAAGCAGGTTATCTAGAAAATGGGACACACAAATGCATGCACCAGGAAGGTCAACAGAATGCAAGAAGTTACTGATGCTTCCGTTTCTGTCTATGTTACAAAACACATGTATTGAGAAACCATCAAAGGGAACTACTAGCTTGGAATTCTCTAGTTAAATAGGTCCAATCACATGCAGAATGACAAAATAACTTAATTAAAGAAATTCATTCATTACTTCCACCAGAAAATTACTGTCCCAGAAACGTCATCACGGGCATGCAAACCTGCAGAAGTTTTGTGCAGGTTGTTTGGACCACTTGCAGACAGGGAAGGGAATTGGAGCAGGTACTCACATCTTGGGCCACACCATGAAATTCCAAAGCTGCTTGCAGGAGGTTTTGCCTAAATTCTAGCTGACTGGCCTGTCGATAGCAAACGTCGCTAAGCTGTTGCTGTAGAGACTTCAACTCCACAAGATCTTCCTCATCTCCGGCATTTAAGAGTGCTGCAATCTGCTGGTTAAGCTCCACGTATACTGCGAACCACTCCTGTAACAGGGGCATCACAAAGCAATCTAAAGGTCAGATTTGCTCCTGGAGCACTAGTTCTAATTTCTCAAGAAGAAAAACAGAGATTTTTGCAAATCAGTATTATTTAAATAGAGGATATCCACGTTCTTCCACTGTGTCCCCAAATCAGCCACAAACCACTCTCCCCTGGGCCTTCTAAGTGGCCCTTCTTCCCTGCTGTAAGAAAAGCCTGTTTGCATTCAGAAAACACGGGGACCCTTGGAGTTTTTGCAAACCAACTACAGTTCTTATGAAGAACATCTCACAAGAGCTGGGTGAGCTCATTTCTCATCCTTACCTCCAGGCTGCTGTTGTCTATTCCCCCAAACTTCACCACTCATCAGTGCATCTGCAGAATTTGAATGTCACCTTCTCAGGTCCCCTATGCACAGAGGGATGCCACAAAGGCTTGGCTTTCTCTTCACAGCATTTCCACCATGTGGACATCTACCAACACCAACTCCTGAATTCATCTCAGACTCCCTGATTCCCTTCTGAACTGTATTATTCTCTTTATCTTACTGACCTATTGTAGACACCACAAAAGCTGACTGCCTGCTACTATACAGCTCCCTATACCTCAATTTCATGAATCCTGTTCTTTGACCTCCAAGGACTGATCCCAACTGCCTTTAGCATGTTCACACTACAATCCTGTGGGGTCCACCAACACATGTCAGAACCTGGCAGCCTCCCACTCTTTCCTCTATCCTGGATCACAGACTCATTCTACTTCCATTTTGACCCACGCAGGCTTCTTTCTACCCATGTACCCATCACAACCTAGAACTAGGCTTCTCTGCCTACTACGACTATACCAGCTCATGTGGCTATGGTGCTAGAGCAATGTGCTATACAATTGTGGTCAGTAGCAGAACACATAATACGACGATGTCCCACAGATTATATAGCTTACCAATATCACATCACTCAGTCAATGTTTATGCAACATAAAGGAAAATACATTTTCAATGCTTGCCCCCCACCATACTGTTGGGTAGTGAATGGCAGGATACATGAGTGTACATATTTCACTTTGTGCTTTGATCATAACAAAGACTTCAAAGTTTTATTATTTAAAAAAAAAACTATTAAGCCTTATTCTGAAATGTCATTTTCAAAGAAAAATTAGTTTTATACTTCTTTCCTCTTTTTCCACACATCCCTGGCACTGTGCCTCTGCTCCCCCAAAACACACACACACACACACACACACACACACACACACACACACACGTGCACTTGCGCGTGCAGTCTCCTTTCCAGTGCTGCATTACATGTATCTTACTGGACTCTCAGAATCTTGTTTCCCCTCCTGATCCAGGTTTCACACTCTGCACACACACTTGCCTCCCACTTACTGACCACATACAGGATGAGAGAGAACATACAGTTCCTAAGATATTACTCCTTGCTTCACTGGAAGAATCAGAAGCATCTCATGAGAACCTGTGAGCAATTCTGGAGCCCTGAACCCTGTGAGCCGCCACACCCAGCGCCCTGAAGCCAACCCACTGCCCAGCGCCCTGCAGCCAGCCCACGGCCCAGCACCCTGCAGCCAGCCCACCGCCCAGCGCCCTGCAGCCAGCCCACTGCTGCAGACACAGAGCTTTGCCTCTGCAGTTCTGTTGTCTGTATCACCCACCAAGGCTTTTCACTTGGATTAGTTTCATCAGCATGTATATTAGCTGAAATTTATTTAAAAGCACATTTTAGGTTTTCTATACCTTAATGTTTTAAGTTAAATCACACATATGTGCATAAGTGCACACACAAACTTGAACATATATACACACCTGTACACAAATGCATGTCTATAACACACACACACACACACACACACACACACACACACACACATCCCTTTCTTCTAGGGGTTCTCAATACTCATTTTCTCTCACTTACTATTCTCTTTTGAATTTCTCCTAATCAAATTTCTCCTAAGAAGTTTCTCCTAATTTAGTACTACCATTCTTCTGAAACCAACCATGTCACACTCACCAGAGACACCAGAGACTCCACGGCTTAGCTCCTCCACCAACCAGGCCCCAGGCACCACCCATGACTCAACATTTCCTCAGTCTGCTGCCTCCCTCCTTTAGTAGTCTCTGGTCTTTCATTTTTATTACCTCCAACTCCACACTAGTCTATGCTCAAAAAGTGCTTCTTACAGATTGAAAGGCATTACAGTCCTGCTGCAGACTCGCCCTCAACACCGGGCCTCTGCCTACATCTTGGTCCCCGTTCCCTGGCAACACCAACATCCCACCTCCATCATGCTTCTGCAGCAGCGGCTTCTGGCACCGAGTGTTCTATCTCGAGTGTCCTGAGCTTGAATTCCTCCTTCCCACATTTCACGGCTCAGGGACTAAGTGCCACCTCCCAGAGAGGCCTCAGGACCACACCTCTCCAGTGCTCTCGACTCCCCATCTCTCCTGACTTAATTGTAAATTCTATATGGTAAGACTTCGCTACAACTCAAGAATTCAGAACAATGCACGCAATTAACTCACACTGAATAAATATACAAAATATAATAGACATTTCAGACTTGGTATTAAATTAAGTAGGTAACTAGATGATTTTTTGCCAATGTCTGGAAATTTTTAGGTTAGCATGACTAAGACACAGTAATAACACATATGAGAAGCCATACAACCAAGACCTACATGCCTAGACTGTCAAAAATGTTGACGTCAAGTTACTGTTGCATTAGTGGTGGTGGTAAGAATTGTCTTCCTATTTTATTGGTTATGTTAGAAACATAATTAGTTTTTAAGGAATTTTAAAAATAAAAAGTTATTACAGTGGCTAACAGAGAGTAGATGTCAACATCTTATTGTACACTGTGTGTCTTGTGTGCTAATGGCAGCATGGAGACGGGTCAGAGGACAACCGTCAGGAGCAGCTTCTCTCCTTCCACCACATGAGCACCTCTGACACAGCTCAGCTCATCAGGCCGGGCACCTTCTCACCAGCCCAAGAATGGCTGTTTTAATGTGAAAAGAATCATGGAGAAATTTGATGCATCTTCCCAAATAGAATGTGATTTCACTGTCTTATTTATAGCACTTAGAAATTTAGTTAGAATTCTGAAGAAATGTGTCTACTTCCTGAAGAAGTTGCAATGATTTTAAGCAAAGCAATACATTAAGGGATTAGCCTTCTAGAAAATAATTTTTCACTGATAACTTCAAGCTTCACTTGGCTTTGTGCTTATAGGAAAGTTTAAACTCTTTGGTGAGGCCCCAGGGTATACAGGGTATATCTCACCAAGGATGTAATATAACACAAGAACTGCTGTATCTCAAAAATCAATACCTTGATTAGAGATACAGATTTTATTGATTTACATAACTGAGGTTGTCCTAAAGACACATTGGCCTGTCTAGGATGAATCATGGAGACCGGGCTTGTCTATAATATGCACTGAAAGTCAATTAAAGTGTTTATTCCTACAAAAGAGGGGGATGTACAGTGTGTATTCCCTTAGGTGAGCAAACTGCCTTTCATTCACCTCACCTATCCAGCTTATACATCTGTTATATGGAATATAATTAAGTATGGTGAAATGAAAAAGCACAAGATTTGGGGCTTGAACGAAGACACAGTAGCCAATGAGCGTTGAGTGTCTTCTTTGCAGCACTAAGATAGTCATCCAATGAGGGTGTTTTCTTTGCAGCACTAAGACAGTCAGCCAATAAGTGTGCAGCGCTAAAACAGTCAGCCAATGAGCATGAGTGTCTTCTCTGCAGCACTAAGACAGTCAGGTTTTAGCTGCAGTTTTGGGCAGTGGGGTGCTGCTGAAATATTGAACATCTACAATAGCTGTACCAAGAAAAACATCCCGATGCAGATGAGATAAACAGTGCCAGGTCAGTCTACCAAGGTGATTCCCACACAGGATGTATCAAGAGGACGTACTACTGGTTCCTATCAGATGGTACACACCAGGACATACATGTGGCCTCTGTGGCCAGGATACTGAAAGAATGTTAACAAGGCTTCACAGACCATACTCCACACTATTACCACAGGTTTCCTGCTTCAGTTGCCTCTACCAACCTACAAGACTTTTATTGAACTAATTTAAAAATTTTTTTTAATGTTTTGAGAGAACGAATCTTCCGATTTATAATTCTCCTGCCTTAAAGATTCAAATAAAATATTTTAAATTTTGTTATCAGATTCTATAACCACCATCACATTCCTTACTATTTTCTCTGTTTTGCTAAAAGGCTGAATGAATTTCTAAACCATAAACTTTTGCAGAGCTGTGTGTTAGTAGGAGTCTCATTCTTCTTTACACTAATCCTAAACAGCCAAACATATTGAGTTTTAGTTTTAATTCTCCATTATGCTTTTATGTGAAGTTTGAAATTTAATGCTTGACATTGTAATTTAAGGCAAATGGTAAAACATTTCCAAATTCTATCTTTGTTAGCTATCAATACTAAATTTTGCCATTACTTCACAAGACCTGAGAAACACCAATAAACGCTTCCTGCAGTTGGGTCTTATTTACAAAGAAGAAACAAGAGTTTCAATTTTGTTATTGGGTTTTGGTTGGTTGATTGGTTGGTTGATTTTAAGACAGAGTTTCACTATGTAGTCCTGGATGGTCTAGAAGTGGCTATGTTGACCAGATTAGCTTCAAAGTTAGAGCAATAGGTGCGTGCCGTACCACCCTCAATTAAGAAAGTCTTGAATAAAATACTAAATATTATTATCTTAAATATCATAAGCTAGCACATTTATTATCAACCAACCTTTTCACAAGTCAACGGTGCAGCGCCACCTATTGGTTAAAATAATTCAATCCTTTTTTTTTTTTTTTTTTTTTTTTTTTTTTTTTTTGGTTTTTCGAGACAGGGTTTCTCTGTATAGCCCTGGCTGTCCTAGAACTCACTTTGTAGACCAGGCTGGCCTCGAACTTAGAAATCAGCCTGCCTCTGCCTCCCGAGTGCTGGGATTAAAGGCGTGCGCCGCCACCACCACCCGGCTCAATCCTCTTTTTAAACCTTACAAGGGAGAATTTTAATAACCAAAGTGCAACCGAACACAATAATAAAAGTCCACATCCAGCAAGCTTTAGTTGTTTCCAACCTGCAGCTGACTCCATTTAATCCAGACTCCTACCCAGTCTTTCCACACTTCCCAATTACGCAATGAATCCCAACCAGCACACACGACTTCAGCGCAATCCGTGAGGAGCCATCAGTGCTTTCCTCCAGGACTAGGAATGAAGACGTCAATTTGTCTCTGCAAGACCGCAGCACCAACAGCATAAGAATTAGGCCATGAACAAGAACATGCTCTCTCTTAGGTTTATTCATTAAATTGAGTGACTTCTCTAAGAGAAGGCACAGAAAGGACCACATGGGGCCCAGAGACCCACTGCAATGTCAGGAAAGCATGTCTGTCGGTCTGTCAGCAGTGTCTGTACCTAAGAACCTTCCTCTAGATATCCCCACACAGCTGAGGGTCCTTTCCAGTTTAGACGTTCTGCAAACATTTCAGTACACAAAAGTATGCTGAAGTACACAGACTCCATAAGTACACTGCTTCTTTAAAGTAACTCAATGACCTTGTAAAGACAGCGTTATACAGGTATGCCTTTGTGTGTAACCTGCACCTTTAATCCACACTTCATGAAACACGCAATGTGTTTTTCAATCCAATGTGAATTTACACGGTCTGTGTGTAACCCACTTTCTACCTGTAAGTGTTTTTTTCTTGGTTTCTTTTTAAAACAGCACAAATGTGTTCAGATCCTCAGAGATCACAAACACTCACTGAAAGTCTTGCATAATTAAATTCTCTCAGATAAAGTCAGGAATGCTCTATGCCACATACTGATTTTAAGAATTAAATAAGCAAACAAATTATATAATCCCTAGTTGGGTGTGGTGGCGCACGCCTTTGATCCCAGCACTCAGGAGGCAGAGGCAGCCAGATTTCTGAGTTCGAGGTCAGCCTGGTTTACAAAGTGAGTTCCAAGACAGCCAGGGCTACACAGAGAAACCCTGTCTCGAAAAACCAAAAGAAAAAACAAAAACAAAAACAAAAACAAACCAACCAAACAAACAAAACAAATTATATAATCCAGTTATAATAATGTACTCCAGAATAATCCCTGCAGCTCCTACAAACCAAATCACTGCCAAAAATCAAAACAAAATCAGAGACAAACTAATTAGTACTATATCATGTAAAAAAAACCAAGAGAATTAAAAAGATTATCACCTCAGGAACAGGGCTTATAAGTTAAATATAAATTATCCACAACAACTTCGTTTAACCATAAAAGAGAGATGCATGCTGGAAACTGTGAAATGCATTAAAACATATATGCTTTCAACTATAGGATTTCATTTTTAAGTTTCTTATGAGTCAACATTATTATTACTGACAAGTTTCTGAAGATATTCTAAGAAGATGCAAATTAACACATTTAATGTTAATTTTTCTAATTTTGTTTTCAGTCTACTTAAAAATCAACACAAATGTTATGGCCTGAGAAAACTGAGAATCTTCCTCACAAACTGGACATGACTTTCACACTGAAGCCTGACTGACTGCCCCACAGCAGAACCCAAACTATACTGAGCCCCTCTACTTAACAAAGTTTTACATTTTAAATTCTTTTCCGTCATTATTCTCTACAAACAGCTTAAGGATTAATCTATTGCCTGATGTATATATGATTTCCTGTGTTTAACAATGGCAGTGGTGTGGCTCTTAGCATATAATCCTATTGCATATTCCCTGGAGAGGACCACAAAAGTGCCACTTGGAAAAGGAAAGGGACCAGGGGAAATGGGATGGGGTGGGGGTGGTGACAACTGCGGGTTTTAAAGGGAAAGTGAATATGATCATTTGATATACAAATATAAAAATTTCACATTGAAACCCATTATTCTATATGATTAATACTTGCTGAAACAACAACAATTAAACCCAGAAGTTTCCATCTAAGGAACTACTGGAAAAGGTTCTGTATTTTTAAGTCACCATTTCCCTGACACTGTAAATGTCATCCAAATTGTGCTTCTTTACCCAAGTAATGGAACTGTATGGGAATCAGGCCAAACTGGCACTGATTATATTCCAGCCATCAAGGTCACTTTCAGACCTCTAAGCACGCAAAGTAAGCACTCTGTGCCCTACACCAACACTGGAAGCAACCCAGCACGCAGTCCCACCCAGGTACTAGTGCTGCCAGGGCAGAGGGACCGCTCCTCACTCACGCTGTGCTGGCTCTCGATCTCCTCATGCTTCTGTTGCAGGGCCTGGGAGGCCCTGATGGAGTCGCCAATGCCCCACTGCGCTCTCAGCTGCTCAGACCCAGGCCCTTCAAGCCAGTTCACAACCTACAAATGAAGAGGTACGGTGAGAATAACCAAAAGCTTTCACATTTTCATTCTCATTCGCTTCCCATCCCCAAATCCCTGAATTCACTGAGTGTTTATAACTTATATTATTTAAGTTCTATTTAAATATCTATTAAATGTTTTTTTAAAAATCACATGTAGTAAATGTCTCATCTGGAATTACATATTTACACTGGGATATCACTACCAGAAACCTGAACTTGGAAAAATGGACACTGTAGCTAGCACTTAGCTCTCAGCTATCTGACTATCTACCAGGCTGAGGAAAAAGCAAGTGAAAAACCAACAAGACAGAACACTGGGATGCTTCTACTGAAGGGGTTAAATTCTGCTTATATTAAGAGATCCAGAACTACAGGATTTAGGCTTGGGGAGGAAGTCAGAAACGACACTGGTCAAAGGTTTTAACTAACACTTCAGAAAACTGAGTTTCAGCAATTAAGTAACTTGTCCAAGGTAACAATATACTATTGAAAAACAAGGACCAAAGGAAAGATTCAGTGCAATGTTCTTTCCAAAGCCCTAAAAATAGTTAAGTAACAAAGTTAAAATACTACTTAACAAACTACAGAATAAGACTACTTTAATATGTTCTAGGTGTCTTCCTAGGATAACCTAGACATCTAGACTTCTGAGGAGAAGCCCCACAAACCCTGCTCAAGTGAGTATGAGGGGGATCTATACATCTGCTGTGTCACAGAGGCGGGGTAAGGGGGTAGGAACCCTCTGGGGTAGATGAGTCATCCTAGCACCACAGGTTCCTGCTCCATCCTGAATCACTGAACTGAGAGATGCCCCAAGTTGTATTCTACCAGATCTTAACAGTTCAGGCCTGACTCTGGGTGAATTTTAGTAGAAACAACATTACCAAGTAACACTGGTTACATGCTAACCTTTATCAGGTGCTGGGGGAAGAGCGTAATGATCAGACTCGTGCAGGAGGGTTCTGCTAACTCTTCCTGAACACTCTGTTAAGGAATTCTAAGAAAGCAGACTGGGAGCAGTATCACCATCTGTTACTAAGTTACAACAGGATCTGAGACTAGATGTACAGTGACTTAAACCTAAACTTGGGACAGTTCTCAGGACGTGGGTGCAGATGCTCCAGTCTCTTGCTGGGATGGCCGAAGAGTGAAGAGCAATCTGTCTCTCATAGTGCACTTCTGCTAACTCGGGGTTGACACACATTAGTTTTAAATGCTTATGCATTCTTTTTATAATTATAAAAACATATAATATAAGGAAATCCTGTGCATTTCCTTCTGCTAATTTTCAGGGCAGCTCTCCTGTATCATTCTAGATGTATTTGCTTCAGCCAACTCCTAAGATCCAAGTGATTTCTATCCTGTGATTTTCACTTAGCATTAAACTACAATACTGTAGTGATTTTCCATGTGCAAACTACTATGATGTTTAATAAGTTTACAAACCTCGTTTTAAGCAGGCCACCCCTTTGCCTGCCTCTCTCCAACTGTCCAATCAATCAACCCATTCACCCTAAGATGCACATCGACGTTCAAGACTCTGCTGTTGCATGGGTTCATGATTAGATGACAAAAATACACAGCAGTCATATACAGTGTTTTCTCTAATTCTGTTTTACTTCCTTGGAAATACATCCATTTTCCAATAATGAAAATGCTAATGACTAATGCATATATTATACATCAGTCCTGTAAAATACTTGCTTCTATCCAAAATCACCAATAATAACTTTTAACTATATTTTTCCAATAACCTTTGCAAGGTACACAAACTATTGTTATGGAAATACTCCTGCCAACTAGAAAAGAAATCTCTCCATACAGTTATTAGCAGTACTTACTACATTGCAAATATCTGTTTATTACACATATGGGGTCTTCTGTGATTTCTCCTGTCTTTTTATCTCATATTCTACTGCCTTAATATACAAACTTCTGCTTTAAGGTTCAATACTATCACACAAAGCTAAAAATTAAAACATTATTACTGCTGAGCAACTGGAGTAACTGTGTTGAGCTTCCTTCCTTTGGCTGAACTCTGGTCAAGTTCATCACAAACTCTACTGGCAGGAACTCTTCAGAATAAACAGGGGTCTGGTCCTCAACACCTTTGGTCTCTCATCTGAGTGTCTCTATGGGAGCAGAGCTCTAGGGCCCGTTTTACTTCACTGGACAGTGTCACTTTTACAGAGCAGTCATGAGCAGGTGCCAGTCGGAATTCCAGCTCTGTTCCCACTAGTACTTTGAAGAGAGTGTGCAGGGCTGCCTTCGGGACATGCCAGTTGGTATACGTAAGATACTCATTACTGTTCCATATTTTAGCATTAGATACAATAGTTAAGACAGACACTTTCTTAAGAAATGTACAAGCCTCTTGGGAAAATACAGATGAGAGACAAACCATAAAGCCTGAGAGGGCGGAAGGAGCTCGATGCAGAGAGGGTGGGGAAGCACAGTGGCCAAGACTTAAAAACTCAATCTACCATAACAGGTCTAACACAGCGACTGGCATATCCTGACAGTAGCACTGTACGCCATATTTAAGGTGAAGACAGAACTCAGACTCACACTGGGTACTGCTGGCTGACTAGTTAAATATGATTGTCAACGTGTCCTCATGGGTTCCTCTGCTGTCCACTTCTCTTCAAACTCTTGTCCTTTTAGCTTCTAACACAGAAGAAAGCCCAATCACCAGACACCACCTGACCTGAGTTTCCTGGCCTATAACTGTACAAAGCAACCCTTTGTCCACATCAGTAGTCTGTCTGCTGCATTAGTTCAGTGACACAAAAGTGAGCTAAAGTACAGACTCATAGAAGAGCCATAAACCTAAACAGGAACATCATCCAAAGGACAAACATCTCACTGACACAGAAAGGGCAATCATATGAGATGTATGTATGAGTACACATAGCTTTAATGCACACAGAAACTGACTTTCTTCAGTATGGAACACCATAGTGTAAATGCAGTAACTGTATGACTATTTCTAATAAAATTATTCAAATTGAGGTCAATGCCTAGTAAACAAGTCCATTTAAATGCATCAATGATGGGAGCTTGGCAAATGGTGTTATAAAAACTTCATTCACACTTTACTCAGTCAAATATGAACGTTAACTTACTTTAAAAACAGTTTTATATATAATCTATAACCATATGACCCCTCAAAAAGTTACTGATACATTTAAATGCAAAGTATATATAACCTTGGAGATCTGTCCTTAAAACCTGTGAGAACAAATATTTGCACAGGCCAGGAACTGCCTATGGCAGTTCACAACTGTTTCACAGCTGGATGGCATGGGTGTAACAGGACACTTAGTGCCAACCCCAGCAGGAGGACAGCCAAGCACCTGACTGCAGGAAGGGCCTGGGAACTGGGCACAGAGCCTCCAGCTGTGCACTTAGCTACTGACAGTGCATCTTACTCTGCACCTATGGCCTCTCTTTAGATTGGAGGAAAAATGCAGGCTCTAAAAATAATACCTGCAGCATTGGCAGAAACACTGGCGCATTACGAAGCAGGAGCGACCACAGCCTCTTCAGAAGCAGCATGGGGAGTATCTGCATTCCTCATGAAGTCGGACACTGTCCATCCAAATTGTGTTTGAAAATCACCATGCTACTACTTAGCACTCAGCATATCAGAGCCATCCACTGATCATGCGTCACGCTCTCAGAGATGCTAGCTCAGGTGAGTGGCAAGTCAGGGTTCACTGATTTAACATAAGCAGATATGCTTTGTGTAAATTGATTTCCCCAAATATGCAAGATGCTCTGGTGTACGCCATGTCATTCTCATGCTACTGTAGGTACATTTAGATAACCGTGTCGGCAAGGGAACTCCATCTTTCCTTAGGTCTGTGGGGCTGCTGCATGCTGACCACTGGTACACCAGCATGATTGCAGCTTCATAAAGAAAACAGCCAGGTGTGGCCACACATGCCTGCAAGGCCTGTATTCAAGAAGCTGAGCCAGGAGGCAGGAGAATGATAAGCTCAAGGCCTGCCTGAACTACAAAGTGAGACCTCGTCTTTTAAAGAAATTAACAACAACAACAACAACAACAAAAATCCCTGAGCTGTAGTGAAATTTATGTTTTTAACAATGATTCTAACTATCATAATCATTATAAATACCACCACCACCACCACCATCATCATCATCTCCCTTCTCTAATCTGGACATTCAAAAATGCATTAACTTTTTTGAACTTTTCTATTCAGCAAGACACACACAGTGATTAATCTTTTGTCTATGAATAAACCCAAAAGCCACAACTTGTTACCTATCAGGCATTAAGGATCTTATAAAATTATCCTTTTAAACTTTCATTTAAAATAGGTAAATAGGTGTGTTATTGCTGTTGTTGCTGTAATTGTTCTGTTTGTGGAGGAAGAAACAAGGGCATAGAAGTCTTCCAAGGCCAAGCTGCTCAGAAGAAAGGCCAGATCCGGACAGCCTGGGTTCAGAATCTGAGTCTTGTCCCAACCACTGTGCCATGTCAGTAACAAGTACCTACAGTCACAATTAAACATATGCTCAGACGTCTTTGATTTATATGTGATTAATGTAAGAAGGTGCTCTATAGAATCAGTGCAATCCAAGACTCCAAATCCACTCCCTTATTATGCTATCCTCTTACCACCCCAAAAATGCCAGCCTCCTGTAAACCTTCTGAGGGTAAAATCTGTCATGTTTCTAGAAAATGAAGTCAACTGCTACTTCCTCCCACCAAGCCTTCCCGACTCTAGCAGCCACAGAACCGATCGGACTAGAAACGCCCAAAGCACTGTGGTTCTTTCCTTGTGATATTTAATCCTTTTTCCTCCTTACCTCTATCAGCAAACAAGGTTGAATCTACTTTTATAACCTGTAAACAGTTTGGCACCATGCCTAAATGTTTACCTAGAGAACCAATGAATGAAGATTTTAAAAGAACACTTAAGTATTTCAAGTGGCTTGTGCTTGTTTTTAGAGGTTTCATTTTTAGTTCTATGTACGTGTGTGTCTGTGCATGGGTGTATACATATTAGCACAGGTACTATGGATGACAGAAAAGCATATAGCATCAGATCCCCTGGAGCTGGAGTGACAGGTAACTGGGAGCCCTTGAAGTGGGTACTGGGAACTGAACTCAAGTCCTCGGCAAGAACAGTATACTCTTATTGCTAAGCCATTTCTCTAGCCGAGCCAGCTTGTATCTTCAAATAAAAATTATTTAAAGATTTATTTTTTTAATTGTTCAGTAGATAAAAATCTACCATAACCTAATGAACAGAAATGTCTCATATTTGTTTTCGGATTTTTCAGTCATTCTCTGTATGAAAGTCAACCCAAAAAGCAACTAAAAATTCATTAAGTACATTTGTTTTTACTAATAGTATAAATGGGTACATTTAATATTGGAATTGCCTGCATCACATGTATCATCTTTATATGCTAGAATAAAATACTTTACAATGATAATAAATAGTCTAGTAAGTTTTAGAAATTAAGAATAACTCAAATGACCATGTTCAAATGTTATGAATTAAATGAACAGAGAAAGCATTTATGTTTTAAAACAGCTGCTTTTGAAGTCTTTGTTAGTGAGTTAAATAATCAATTCCACCACAGCAGAAATAATTTCACTTTAGTGTAGACACTCCCTATGAAGATAGAAATCCAGTTTGAAATCTCCTAAGTTCTCTACGTGACACACAGAAGACTTAATACAGTCAGTCACACGTCACTGACAGGCAAGTTGGACTCTGTCAGCCCGACACCCACCTGCATCACCTTCTGCTGGATCTCCTCCAGCTGTGTGCGCTTACTGCGCTGCCTGCAGACTTCCTGGTAGCGTGTGTACTGCTCCCGGAGTGAGTCCAGCAACTTCATAACTTGCGGCTGTGCCAGCAGCTCGTCATCCATAGGAGACCACGAGACCCCTCCATCAGAGCCATTAAATCGACGCTGCTGTAATTCAGATAACAACTCATGCCCTTTACAAACGAAAGATACTTGTAATTAATGCCCACAAAATGTACAGTCCCTATAGGTTCATCTTCTAAATCCTAGTCCTGACTTTAAATACTACCCTTCTGACTTCTCATATGGAATGAACTGCAAGTAGAAACTTTATATATCACACTGAGTAGGAAAACTGCTTATGTGCATATACATGAGAGCAAAAGACATTCAATATATACTAGAAAGCACACAGAAACAAATGCCAATCATGTAAATATAAACACCCTATATGCCACAGTAAATGTAGAACATATACATTGATAAATACTTATCAGATTCTTGGTGGACTATTACTTAAGATATGGTGTCAATAAATTGTCTTTGTGAAGTAAAATTACACTCTAGAATTTTCATTATTAATTCAAGAAGCATGTTGGAGGTTTTCAGCTCCTCACTCTCAAGCACGACACTTAAAAGTTGACAGTGAGGCAAATGTATCATCAGGGTAGCTGGAGGGAAGTTTTCTGAGCAGTACAGAATCACACTGAAGTCATCTCCATGGGAGTGCCTGTAACCTACCGACTGACTAGTGAGCGGGCCATGCTGGTGGGAGAATGACACATCGCAAGCTTACTCAGGAATCTACTCACACGTGAGAAGCTGACACAGAACAGGGCATAACAAAGCTATAGGCACATTGACAACTTTAAAAATGAACAGACTGCTTGCCCAGAATAAAACTATTCCTGCTGTTACACAGGCATCAAAAATACACAGATATAAATTTTCTTCGTCTCCTTATTTTGGAAGTATCCTAAACTTAAATACCATTTAAAGCTTAGAAAGAGAAGTTTTGTTGTTGTTGTTGTTGTAGCTTTTAAATATAATCAATTTCTAAAAAACAATCTAGTTGTTCTAAATCTCCATTATATACTTTTAGTACCTACTTTAAGTGTTGATAGCATATAAAATAAAACTTAGTGCATATATTTAAATATTTAAAATGTTCTTAAATCAATGGCTTAAAATAAGATGCTTTTGAAATGCTAAATAATGCATGAAATTAAGATTTCATATAAAATAGTACTTTTACTGACTGGCTACTGTAATGTCTAAACATGTAACTTATGGGTAATAAGTATTCCTTTGCTCCCTGAGGAACTAAGATCTATATCACACTCAAAACTGACAAAGAGCTGAAGAAAACTATTCGGATTTTAAAATGTAATTCCTGGCATTTTTTAATTGGAAATACATTTGTTTTAAAATCTGTGCAAATATTTAAAACACATCACAATATTTGCATGAACTCCATATACGTGTGTGTTTATCATTAATATAAGAACACACCCATTTTTTTTTTATTTTGACAATTGATAGATTTTCCTTGTGAGTACCGTTTATACCAGAGAACATTCAGGGCAATCCTTTCACAGAACAACCTGATGCCTCCCTGCCTGGGTTTGAGTTCTGACTGTAGACCTTACTGGCCACTATCTATGCATACATAACTCTGCCCACGAAGGAAGGAACTAGAGCCTCGTGCCTGTTAGGAATATGGGCAGCTTCTGAGTGACAGCTGACGTCCTTCTTTACATTCTTGATTTTGAGAGATCTCTGCAAGTTTCTTTTATTTAACTTATTGTGTGGATCAGGCAGGCCTTGAATTTGTTACCCTTCCTGACTCTCCGTCCTAGGCACTGGAATTCATCAGCTTGTGCCACTAGGCCCAGCTTTAACCATTTAAGCCTGAGTGTCTTTCCTTTACAAAACCAATGTGACAAGACCAACCTCACGGACTGTGCTGAGGAACAGAGTGCTCAGTTTCTGCCTGGAACCCAGAAAGATTGCAAGTGTGAACTATTAATTTTTTCAGATCAGAAATAAAGCTACAGTATTTCATTAAAAGAATTCCAATTCATTCTTCTAGAATTGATGGCTGTTTACTACAGTCACGGGGTAGGGCACACACAGCTTGAAGCATGGGGCATCAGAGCACAGGGCCACCACCAAGGACTCAGTGATCTGCACAGAGGATTACCAACTGCTGTCACTGGTGCCTCTGTACTCCGACCTGCTTTGAGCTGTAGGGAGAAATTTTCTTAATTGATTCTGAACAATTTATTTACTTAGGTTATTTTTTTTTATCTCTAAGCCTTGACTTCTTCAAGTATAAGAGAAAGACAAAAATACTAATTATCTCAAATGTTATTGAGGGAATACAGCACATAGCAAGTGTTCAATAATCACCATAACAACCCAATGAGATAGAATTAAATGCACTTTTTGAAATTCATTTTATAAAATAGGAAATAGATCCAAAATTTTTAGGAGGAAATAATTTATCATTATTAATTTTTAAATATTATATTAAATATTAACACCATTAGGTTAATCCTAATGAAAAACTGCCCTTTAAACTCCCACTACACTAACAAATGACATGTTGAGTAAATTTGTTAAAGAGACTAAGACTTTGCTTACTAGATTATTATCATCACTAGTAATTAATGTTACCTGTCTGAAGAACCGTCTCGGGATCAACAGATGGAAGAAAGTTTAAATCCACAGACCTGGAAGACATCAAACAAAGCATTTAAAAATTGTTTTATACTAATACACTTATTCCAGAAAGATCTGATGCGAAATTCCCCCAGACCATTAAAGAGCCAACACTAGTATTCCTCATACTGTTCCATAACATAGGAAACAATTACTACCAACTCAGCTTATGAAGCTAAAACCAGAAAGGAACAGAGCAAAAAGAACAATTTCCCTGAATGAAAATAAATGTGCAAAATTTTCGATATAATATTTGCAAACCAAATTCAACAACACATTAAGAGGATTACATACTATTGCCAAGTTGGGTTGGCTTCATAGCAAATGTAAGAATGGTTCACCATATATAATTAAGTAAGTATACTACAGCACACACAGACTTCAGCACAGAAACCTCAACAGACAAAGGAGACAAGGGTTTTCATTCTCTTCATTCTTATTCAACACTATCTGAATTCTTAACTAGTGCAGTGACAGAAGAGATACAAACAGAAGAGGAAAAGTCAAATTTCCCCTTAGTGAAAATGACACAACCATGATTAAACTAAAGCACCCCACTGAGCCACCAGAAAACTCTTAGGCCTGCAGTGCATGTTGGCTTTTGTCTCCTCCACCTTGGAGTAGCGTGCAGACATTACTAACACGCATACCTATACACATGCACATGTGGTGTCCTAGCAGATGCACTCCGCTCCTTTCACACTGTGGTCCTGTTTCTCGGGCAGTTGGATTTCTGCCTTCACGTTCTTAAATACACGAGAAAGAGAAAATTCAAGAAAAATTGAGGAGCTACCAAGTCATAGCCAAAGATCATGCTGCTATCCAAACTAAATCCTACAACTTGTTAGTTTATCCCTGTCTTTAACTCTTGGGTAACCTAGATGCTCACGAAGGCTAACACAATGAAGATTGATAAACATTTCCAAGGGATGGGATTCTATTACCGCATTAGGAAAGAAACTGAACACTAACATTTGTGTGGGAAGAGACTGGTCAACACAGGATTTAGTAATACTTCTTGTAAACACACAAGTCAACATTTCCCAAAGTCTTTCTGAAAACATAAAACCACATTTTACTAGAGAAGGAGAACCAAGCCCTGACCTATTGTCATATAAGCATGTGGGGACACAATTAAACCGGCTTCTTTGACGCCGTGCTTCCGCAGAGACCTCAATCCAGGGTGACAGCCATCAGCAGGGACAGAAATACTGCATTAAACTCTGACCATGGATTCATTTCCTATGGGAACTCTCTTCAAATGCCTGTCTTTCCTGAGAAATAAAAGTGATACACACACATACACACACACAGATAGATAGATAGATAGATAGATAGATAGATAGATAGATAGATAGATAGATAGATAAGCCCAGTGATGAAACACCAAACTCCTTACCTTAAGCGTGTACTGTATGCTATACATTTTGGTACTAATGGATTTAAAGACGTTTTAAGAATTTTAATTCAAGCTGCAGATGTTCTCAGGAAAAACAAAACTAAGAATAAAAAAATGGCTTTGTTTTCAAAGCACGTTCTTACAACAGAATGCTTTCCAGTGCGAGGGAAAAAAATACAGCCACACTCGTCAAAAAGTAGCTTTGTAGAGGCAGCTTAAGCCAAAGGAACATTGCATGCATAAAGCAAGTGCTTATCAGCTGTGTGTGGCAGTTCTGACAGAGACTTGCTCACCGCGGTCCTTTTAACCTGAGCCAGCAGCAGACATTCTTCACAGGACTGCCTACCTTTCTTTCTCCTGCTCATTCCCCTTATCACTTCCATTGTTAATCAGAGCAAGTTCATCTAGCAATGATGTAGACTCCTTTGTGAACTTCTCAAAGACCTGCAACAGGAGATTGTGGAGACATAGAGTGAAAAATCTCAAAAAGCAATATATAACAAAGACGTCAGTTAACAGCAACCGCATTAGTCAGCAGGATTTCTTTTCCTTCCTGAAACATCTGTACCAATAACAAATTTTATAACTACACAAACATTACTGAGACCAGCTGTAGCCACCAATTCTAGTTAGAGACATTTCCTCAAATTATAAGATCACCAGTCCATTTACAGACAGTGTATTGTATAAAAATGCATTGCTTATAATTAAACATGATTCCCTAAGTATGTCTGAGAAGGGATTTGGGCTCACTTGAACACAGACAATAAAGTAGACATACGGTTGTCCAAGAGACATGTCACTGTTTAAATACAGGGAATGGCTACTCGTTCAGGAATAACCAAAGTTCTCTAAAGTTTGTTAGTACACAATCTCTAGAAGCTCCATTAGAGACCATTCTCTCCATAGTTTAATAAAAATAATGCTATGTGACACAGAGAAGTGCACCTCAGAAGTCCGGACAAGCAGCAGCTTTTCTGAAATGACAGACTTAGTCTATCATGCTATGCTACAGCTGAAAATTCAGATGATGTTGAAGTATCAACAGAAATGGTCATGTCACTGAGATCACTTCTCCAGACATTATGCTCCTGTCACCTGCCCCATCTACATACAGTCAACACAGGGTGCTGCTGTGCTTGCTGGGCTGCTAGAAGTGTTTCAAGTCCATATTCATTTTGTCTTGCTCACAATTGCAGCAGAAAGTACTATTATTATTGCCGTTTTATAGATATGAAAACTAAGAGATGAAGAAATTAAAGTACAACAGTGAAGGCCACACTCTGGTTTCTAGCATCGGGACTCTAGACAAGTGACTCTGACCACTGAGTGTGCACACACAATGTTTTATACAAAAACATTCTATATCTCAGTTGATTATAATGAGGAGGCTGTTCATTTTATCTATATGTAAAAACACTTGATGATCTTGTTTTATACTAATATACCAACCAGCCTCTTATTCAGCCAGTCCATGTGGTCATAGGTGAGACTCCCACCAAAGTCTTCTGTCAGCTGGCATGGCTCTATGTAACGCGTCAACTTATTGGCGGACACTAAGATAACCTACAGAGCAAAAGGTAAGAAATACTGAGTAAATTATTAAAGTCTCTGAAGGGAAATGAAGAGATAAGAACATGTAAACCTGCATCAAAATGATAGCAAATGAGCATTTGTTCAGTTAATGCAACAGAATCTAAAATCAATTCAATAGGTCATGGTTATCTGCTTCAAGAAATTTATCAAAATATTCTGACATTACCAACAGCTTAAAATGTACTAGCAGCTCAGAAAAACCATTTTAATACTTTATCAATATTAAAAAATCCTTTAGTAATGAAAACTATTTTCTTAATAAAATCATAAGAAATTGTTGTATCAATTTAAAATTAGCTGGTTGTACTAAGATAATAATTACCTATTTTCTAGGCAAACTCTGTAGAATATATACTCCTAGGATCCAGATTGTAACATCCAAGCATTATTTCTCAGTGAAAGAAACCAGGCTGGTAAAGGTACTGATGAAGTAAGTATGTATAAGAATACCATCTCACCTAGATTACCATAAACTGTTAGAGATCGCTTTGGTAGCACCAAAGGGACCTTAAAAGATCTTTGCTTACTAAAGTTGTCAGTAAGAATAAGTAGGGACCCATACATTGAATGTTTTAAGTCTGTGAATTTAAAAGATAATAGTCTTTAGGCAAGCCAAGGGATAATAAAGTCTGTATGCTGAAGACCAGCAACAGAGGAAGTTAACAGAGGCAGCCCATTTCATAAGAGGGACTGCTGGCAGGCACATAGCAAGACAGGGCAAGTCACTCACTATGCAAACACTCCAGCAAGGACATTGAGAAAGAACAGTAGAACCAAATCGCCATTCCCCAAATTTTGATGACCTAAGAGATCAAGACATTGAATGGCACAGCTATTAATGAAAGGATGATGGACACTCAGTGACTGAGTCTAATTATCAAGAAACACATCTTCAGGTGAGCAGCCTTGGGAAAAGAATCAAATCTGAATACCTACGGAAATCCGATTGTGGACTTGTGGAAATAAAGACTGAAGAGTGTGAAAGTGGGTTAAATATAGTGCAGGATGCTCACTACAATGTGTTCACAATGCCACACAGTGAGAGCTGGGTCTTGCCAAGAATGACAACATGGGGTAAGGGAGGAAAGGGAAGAAGGAGAAGAAGAAACTGAAGGTCAAAAGGCGTCACTTAATGAGAAAGCCCACACTCCCACAAGCATTGCATACTCACTTCTAAGAAGCACACACAATTTAACAACCTTTCTGTGCATGCACCAGTCTTCAGAGAAAACTCTGGCAGATGAAAACAAAAACCTAACTGAATAGATAAACCAAGTTTACAAGAAACACAGAACACAGCTCACAACACTTCCAAACGAGTGAAAGTTAATTTATTCTGAGATGTGCCTGAGCTATGAGTGAGCACAGCCCTGAAGCACAGATGCAGGCTGCCCATGTCCTCCTAGGTAGAAGCAGTTTCTCAAACTTTACAGTCACAGAACAAGAAAGTGATCAACTTAAAGTCTTTTCAATCAGACTTAGCTGATGATGTTCTTAGCTTTCAGGTTGGTGGAAGGTAGTGGCCTGTGTTAATACAGTCTGAAGATTTTTATCTGTAGTTGAAATGATAGATCAGATACCGAGGTGAGCTATTCAGGGGACTAAAGATAACCCAAAGTAATTTGGCTCTAAATCTATAACATTCCAACTGTCCCCAAAGTTCTAATAAACTTCGGTAAAACGTGAGAAAACTCTAAGTCAGCAGGGGTGTTTTCTTGACAAAGAAACATAAAGAAAGTTTCCTTTTGGATATCACCACTGGTTAAAAAAAAAGGTAAGAATCAGATGGAATTAGAGAAGAACACAAATGTGAATAAATATACTTTTATTATTATGAGTATTTATAAATAAAAGGGGATGGAACATTCTGATTATTGGCATCTCAGTTTGAAGACGAGATTAATGCCAGTTCTAGTCTTGTCAATATACAGATGCTGTCCCCTGACACCAGCATCTGTCAGTTGGCAGTGAGGTGCTGCTGAAGGACAGAAGGAACTTGCAAACACTGAGCTCAAGGATGCATTCAGATTTCAGACAGGATGGATGCTCTGACAAACACTGAGGCTAGTAACAAAAGGAATATTTGGTGGACAAGAAAAAGCACATGGAAGTGAACAGGAGATAGATGACCAGAAAAAGAAATTCACATAGACAGGAAAGAAAATGTGAAATCGTGGAGCAGTGGTCAGGATCAGTAGGTGTTCAGCTAACTGACTCAGTAAAGCACTTAGCCATGCTTGTAAGAACGTTGATATTTAAAACAAAGTTACATTTTAAATTAAGTAGAATATCTACAGAATATTTACACAATATTTACAGAATATTTACAAAAGCCCAAATTATCTGAAATGATACTAAGGAAAATAACTTTCAATTAAATCAGAATCAGTGTTGAAATTTGATTCTACCTCTCAGCTCGAAGCACCCCTTAGCTGGGCTGAACTTCACCTCTAAAGTTGAGTGTGTTTAGTGACAAAATAACCAGCATCTGAAATAAATCTCCCTCTTTAAGACATCAGGCTTTAATAAGCACTTAAGGTAAATATCAAAACGGATCCTCTCCAGTGTCTAGGAGAAATATACTGATACAAAGAGCTTCATTCATTTAACACTTCCATTGTAAGGCAAACATCTATGGCATCAGACCAAAGCTGTCTTTTCCTTTATCCTCCATGATGTTTAGTAATGGTTCATTTGTGCAGTGAGCACACACCTATGCCTAAGCAGATGTGACAGGCTTTCATAAAGGCTGCTCTGTCCCTGTGCTGTCCTCACTGAGTCTGAACAGCTGACACTGGATAACTTTGCATTCTCTTAGAGCAATGTTTGCTACTGGTCCCTGGCTATGCACTACGTGTCTCCAATGCTCTGTGGTGCCAACTACAGAACTCAGGCTTTCTTGGCTCAGCTTCTTGGGAAGTGGTTTTCTAACCAAACTGTCAGGAGAATACTCTTTGTACTAGCTCGAGCCATTTTCCTTTAATTGGCTAGCACCCAGTTCTCCACTAAGTCCATGTATAGTCAGGCCTACCAATGACAAAGTTGCAAAAACAAGTGGGGAAAAGCAATCCGGTTTCTACTTAATATATAGAAAGCTAGAAAGAACACTGCTCCAGTCAAAGCAACTACAGAGATATCTGAAGCCTGTGTTCACTGCTAAAATAATAAAACAAAGCAAAGAGCCAATTCAGCTCCTGGCTAGTTAACAACATTTTCCCTACCTACTAAAACCAAAGAAAAAATAAGATGGGTTATTATGCAGGCACAAATGCTATTTACCTTGATTTTTTTATTGTCTTACACGAAATGTCAAGCATTCAATTAAAAATATAACACAAAAGCAAACAAGAAACTCCATAGTCAGGACTCAAGCAAGCAATGTAAGGAGAGTAATAGAAGCAGCGACTGCATTGTCAGGCAGCTGGGAACTCTGCAGGCAGCTGTGATGCAGAGGCGGAGAGGTCGTGGGCAGGGACAGATGAGAGTTCACCAGAGACAAAAACCAAACTCATCATTTAGGGCCAAAGGGGCTGGATACCTCCTTGGATACCACTGCAAGAAATGAAACCTAAAGATACTTGAGATCTCTACGTACAGTGTCACTGCATTTGCATATACAGCACACATACAGCTCCTGCATGCTTTAGGTCAACTGATTACTTATGAAACCTAATAAATTACAAACAGTAGATAAACAGTTGTTCAGCTGTATTGTTTAGAAAATTGTGGCATGGGGCTGGAGAGATGGCTCAATGGTTAAAAGCGCTGACTGCTCTTCCGGAGGTCCTGAGTTCAAATCCCAGCATCCACATGGTGGCTCACAACCATCTGTAATGAGATCTGACACTTCTCTGATGTGTCTGAAGACAGCTACAGTGTACTTACATGTAGTAATAAATAAAAAAAAAAGAGAAAATTATGGCACAAAGGCTATATTCAGTACAGAAATGTGTGTGTGTGTGTGTGTGTGTGTGTGTGTGTGTGTGTGTCTGTCCCAGTGCACATGCCAGTATACGTGAAGACCACAGGACAACCTTGGATATCATTCCTCAGGATCTGGTGCCATCGACCTCTTTTGTTGTTGTTGTTTTGCTTTGTTTAAGCACAGGCTCTCGGACTGGCATCCAGCTCGCCGAGCAGCCTAAGCCAGCTGACTAGCCACCCCCGGGGAGCTGCATGCTTCCATCTCCCAGGACTAGGGTGACACTGCGACCCGCCATGCCTAGCTTTTCTACTTGGGTTCTGTGACTGAACTCAGGACCTTATGCTCGCACAGAAGGCTTTTTAGCATGGCCTGGTCCCAAAAGTAACTCTTTCAAATATTTTCCCGATATTTGACTCCATGGGTGTGAATTCTTGGAAGGAGGGCTGGGTATACAAAGTTCAAATAGAGACACTACATGGCAAAACCATGGTAATAGACGAGGAAACTTTCCAGTCCCTTGTCAATAAACTCGGCAAGACCAGAAAGCAGAGAGCCTGACATGGATTAAAACTGAAGATTTCAAAGGAGAAAACACCCAAACCAGGCTCGGAACACAGCTCAGTAACACAGCACTTGTCTACCATTCACAAGACCCTAAATGCAAAACCCAGAATCAAAAATAATGAACAAAAAAGAGAATTATCATGTTAAAAATAAAACGGAGCCGGGCGTGGTGGTGCACGTCTTTAATCCCAGTACTCGGGAGGCAGAGGCAGGCGGATTTCTGAGTTGGAGGCCAGCCTGGTCTACAGAGTGAGTTCCAGGACAGCCAGGGCTATATAGAGAAACCCTGTCTCGAAAAAAACCAGATAGATAGATAGATAGATAGATAGATAGATAGATAGATAGATAGATAGATAGAGAGATAGATAGATGATTGATAGATAGATAGATGATAGATAGATAGATAGATAGATAGATAGATAGATAGATAAAATAAAATGGAAATCCAAACAAGCAAAGTAAGAAGTTTTCAAATCATCTAATATGGACACTGTTAATATCCCAAAAATATATAAAGCAGGGGATACAGAGATATTTTAAACCAAAGCCAGAAAATATTCAAAAGTAATGGGAGACACAGTCCAGAGTTACAAGAATTATATATAGAGTGTGTGTATGTGTGTGTGTGTGTGTGTGTGAGTGTGTAAATAGAAGACCTATATATATGAACAACAGTGCTGAGAAGTCAAAATGGAATCTTGAATGTGGCCAAAGGGATAGAGCGACCTAAACATCAAGGACAATGATGCACACAGCTGACTCCATGTAAGAAAAAGCCCAAGATGAACATGGCATGTCACAGACAACGCACTCTCAGGCCCACCTAGGGTCTAGAATGGCTGGCCTAGTACTTTCTATGTTTCCTCTACATGATCACTGAGACTTTAATACAAAGGTCCTAGTTTTCTTGAAGTTAAAGAGTTGGAATTAAAGCCTTTACAGCTTATGAAAAAGCCACAGTTGTTCAACCCATGTGTGAGCGCTGAGCCAACACTAGCAGGCATAAGGTAAGCACTTCTAAATACCTACACCGAGCATGCCCAGGAATATCAGTGACACCCACTTTCAAAGGTATAGCACATCTCTTTTTATACAGGTTATACTTACCTCAAAGCCAAGTCTATCCTTTTCTTTCCAAAAACAAAAGTGTGTTACTTTCTTATCCCAGAATTCATCTGGCTTCACTACACAAACAAGGGATACCTCGGCTGGAACAACATTCTGTAAGACATAGAAGAACAAGTACAAATTATACATGCAAATGATTTACTAAGTGTGCAAATTACTAGACACACTTGTGATTATGCTCAGATACTTAGAGAAAAGAATTCAAATAATAAAGCAGAAAAAACTAAACTCCAAAATCTAAGTGGCAATAAGCTACTCAGAAATTTTTCAAACAGTTTTAAACAGACTGTACATGTCAACTGCTCTTGTTACACACAGTATCTCTGCTGGAAGTATGTTTATATTAAACCACAAGACATGTTTGGACTGAGAAACTATTAAAATTATTTTTTATGGTATGGGACAAATGTTTTCTAACACCACCATCATGAAGAATTTCTTCAGAAAACGAGAAACCCATTTTCTCACTAAGTTAGTTTCTTAACAGCTATTACACAAGCAGAAGGGATTCTTTGTGATTATAAAATAGAAGACAAAACTATCTTTTCACATAATACAACTTCCCATGTTCTAATATGACCATTTGCATCGTGGAAAGAATGGTGGTTAAGACTTTCTGTGTAAGTCCTTGTTACTCACTAAGAGGCCACACAGAGCCCACTGGAGAACACATCTATAGTGTAACCATTCTACCACCTGTTCTGCTGACGCTCCTACACTCACTCCAGAAATACCCTGCAAAAGGCCACCCTGCCCAGCACCGTGTTGTGCTCAGAGTGCCTTGCCAGGCTGTGTCCACACTGGGCGCCTGCGACTCAGCCTCACTGGACACTCTTTCTTATAGTACTCCTCTACCCTCAGGCAGAGCTCCAAACTCCTGGAATACAAGCCAGACCCAGTCTCACAAGTTTGCCCCTCCACCTTCTCTGCACAGGGTGTTCTTCATTCTTTGTCCTAGACTGAGAGCTCCCTCCTTAAAGATGCTGTCCCTGTCATCTAGAGTGTAAGTAAGTGTTCACATGCATGTGTGTGCACTCGGGCACAAGTGTGTGTGATCTTTATCATGCCCCACACAGCTTTCACCAGCAGTAACTGATGTTCAATAATTTTCTTAACCGCCCACTGCCTGACTCCTTGATGGCACAAGGGCTTCACAATGGCAGGTACCTTACCTATGAATTCTCTCTATATTCTCAGTGTCTGACATACAGAAGCCTTCCCATCAATAGCTGTTGAGAAACTGAATCCTCATTGCTAGTGGATCTCACTCATGTAACTTTAGCTTAGAATTAGAAGTAATGAAACCAGAGCAGAATCTAGGTATGTCTGACTATTCACATGGACCAGGTCAACACGAAAAATATTTTAGACTTTGAGGGTCAGAGAATCCCTGTTCCAACTCTTCAGTTCTGTGGTAGAGTATAAGCCATAGATGGTTTGCAAATGATGTGCACCGTCAGCTTCCAGTACTTATTTAAACCCAAGACTCCAAGCACTACTCTAAACCATCGGGCTGCACCAAGTTACAGTCATTTTCAGGAAAGAGACGGAAAGGATCTCTCAACAGGAGCATGGGCATGGGCACAGTGTAAATCCAGTGATGATGAGGATGTAGCTAAGGTGACCAAGGTAGACACAACTGTTTCAGAACTCTTAGCATAGAGGCTGGGGAGTCTGGAGTGCAGCTTATTAATTTATTGACCTATGAAAATTCAGTACTCCCGAGTCACTGGATAGGAAAGTATGAGAAGCAAGAGAAACAGGGCCCCTCTTTCAGAACAGGAATGACACCAGAGCTACTCCTAGGGGGCTGGGAGTCTCCCAAACAGCTGGCCCCAGCCCCTGGGATCAAATCAGCAAATCAGTTCCTGAGTAGAGACAGTTAACTAGGGGGAAATGGCCAAGGGGATTCTGAAAAAGTTAGATATTAATCAGTGCAAATGTCCACAAAATTACCTACCAGGAAAGAGGAAAATCACAGCAGGGATTAAGTCCACTGATTGTTCTGCAGAGCTGCATATCAAAGTGCAAATGACAGCAGGTCCCCAAGGCTCGCCTGTGGCAGGTGAGTGTCAGGATGAAAGGAAGAGCATCCTGAATGGATGACTTACCTAAGTGGAACTTAACTACTTTTTCAGAGAAGTCAGAATGGTCTCCAGGACTGGGAGGCAAGGTGCTGCCCCACATTTGGCAGACATGTTACTATGGGGCATCAACCTGTACGCCCATAAAAACTGGTCCTTGGAGGACCAGGACAGAGCTTAATGAGGAAGCATTTATGCCATATGCTTGAGAAGAAAGCAATAGGGGCTGGTGAGATGGCTCAGCAGTGAAGAGCACTGGCTATTTCCAAAGGACCCAGGTTCAATTCCCAGCACCCAAATGGCAGCTCACAAATGTTTATAACTCTAATCCCAGGGGATCTAGAACCTTCTTCTGGCCTCTTTGGGCACTAGCCACACATCTGATACACAGACACGCATGCAGGCACAACAACCATGCAGATAAAAAAAATTAATTAAAAAGATGGGGCAAGGGGTAGAAAATTTGAGAACACTCCAGACATGCAGGATAAGCCAAGGCCCAGACCTTGGGCTTTGCCACTTCCAACTTTGTGAGGCTAAATTTAAATAATGTGTACAGTCCTTGAGTAGGCTCTAACACAAAAGCTAACACTCTTTGTTGCCACCCCTCAAATCATTTCGCCCTAATCGTCCTAAGCAAAGATGGAATGTGGACCATTCTCCTAGCTAAGGATGTCAACGTGCTCAGTCCCACTTCTCTCCATGGAGCCTAAAGAGCTGCCAGCCCTCACTCGAGCTCACTGACCCCAGTTATACATCTCTGGTGCTCACTGGACCGAGCACTTGGTACCCCTATTTCTGCCAAATTAATTATATTTTCCACAAACTGGTCTATTAACTCCTTTTATTGATTCTGGTTCCAGTGGGGCCGTCACTAAAAGGCAGTGCCTGTCAGGATTGGCTTTTCATTTGCTTCCATTTATTAAGATACCTTCGTTTATTTAATCCAACTATTGCCTTCTCTAGAAACTTTTCTCAGGAAAACAAGATCCCTGGGAGCAACCCGCCCCTTTCGATGTTTCTATGTCCCTTGATAATATTTTCAGTAGTCTCACAGCAGATAACAATAATTTGCCGTGTCGCTACTATATGCCCTGTGAAGGACATAAATACAAGACAAGATGCCCTGCACCCCCACTGTAGACCGGGTAACTGTTTATTAAAAGTGAATTTGTGAGCTACTAAGGTCCTAAAATCAGAGCTATGAAACCAATTTCTAGTTCTAAGTTCTTAGTGTGATCATCACGAATCCCTAATTTTTGTTTTGTGGTTTTGTTTTATAAAAGGCTACCTAGAAGGGAAAGACAAGTAAGGCTCAACTGCAAACCTTTTCTGACCTGCCCTGCCCAGCCCTACTTCCCAGGTAACCAGTAAGTAGCCCAAGGGCTGGAGTGCAGCTGGAATCACGGCACACCACGCACCCAGGTGATCCCTGGGTTCCCAGCCTTCATGTGACAACTACAGACTCTCTCCCTCAGACTACTTCAACATGACATACTATTTTCAGCCTATAATGCCTGTACATCAGGATGAGATTTAACTCTACTACATAAATTTAAAGATACACTGACTGAATTTAAGCAGTCCAATGGTGGTTAAGTGGAATTTTAGTTTCAGAACCACATCATGGCTGAGAAGCCTGGGCACAGTTTGATAATAAAATGTGCTTGCTATTTCCATCATGATATCCTGCTATGAAATAAAGCACACTTCCTGACCGACAGACAAGGAAAACTAATTACCTGCAGCATTAAGACAACTGTCTTCACCACATTCCACTGAGACTTCCTGCCATCCACGATCACAGTGAATCCTCTGGCCTTACATTTCTCACTGAAATAAAACACAATTATGGGTGTGAAACAAGGTCCAAACTTTCCTCGTAACCCTGAAGGGAGAAGGCAAGAGTGTTGACAGCAGGTGGGATACAGTCCACCTCGCGTGGTCTCACCTACAGTATCAACCAATAAAGCTCTCCAGCCTACTCCGTCCGTTTCTACCATTGCTTTTCTCATTTGGGAAAGTATTAATCACAGGCTAATTTGGAAGGAAAAAACTGAGAAAACACGGGAAATTTAAGTTCTTAAAACTGATGAAATTAAAGTGCCAATTCAACAACAGCAGCAGACTCTCAACTTCTCCACCTATAAAATGGGCCAAGGAGAGCCAGGTAACCACCAACTGCCACATGCCCCATCTACTTCTTACCAGAATGTAGGATCTGTGAGGAGACAGCTTAAAACAGGTAGAGAGCAATAAACTACTACTAAACCCCTGCAGACCGGCTTCTTTGTGCACAGGAAATCTAACAGGATGAGGTCATACTTGCTTTACAAATTGACTGAAAGCTTGTATGTGCCATGTCTAATCCATCATTGCTCTGATTTTATCAAGCTTAGTCATGTGTCCAGCAAAATGCTATCTGCAGGATTTTGAGATGGGTTGTACTCTATTTGATTGTTCAAATATTTGCTAAATGTACTGGCCACTACATGGAAATGTTCCATTCTAAAGACAAAACAAAGCTGTTATTACTGCTACATTGTGTACATTATGTACAGTGGAGCCATGGCAAAAGTGACTATTCAGTAATTTATACATGTTACGATGTAGATGACCCTTCTCAATATTACGCTAGGAAGCCAGACAGGAGCACCCAGATGTTGTCTGTCTTGTACAAAATATACTGCGCAGGCAAATCCACAGAGCAGACCAGTGGCTGACTGATGTACGAGGTCACAGGGAAGTGAAGAGGGGCTGCTAATATACAAAGAATCCTGTGAACTGATGAACACTACTTGGAGTTAGTGGGTCACATGATCCTGACTACACTACTAGCCACTCAATGGCATACTTTAGTAGAAGGGTATTTTATGACAATTTAGTGAAATTTGTTTTAAAAATATAAGAAATATAAGTACTCAATGTTGGGATCTGCATTGCTCCCCCCCAAAAAAAGTGCCTCTGTGTGTGTGTGTGTGTGTGTGTGTGTGTGTGTGTGTGGCAGAGGGTTGGGGGGGCTCCTCTCAACATTTCTGTGCAAGGGGAGAGGCATGCAGTACATGCCTGTATCAGGGCTTACAATAGCACATAAACACTTGACCAGACACTCAGTTGGTATTTGTAGGTGCAAGTTAAAAGGAAACTCCTAGAGGTCTGCACCAACAATGCATGCACAAAGGCTACTATGCCTTAGTATAGCTACAAGCCCAGAAAGGCCAGCCAAGACAGGGGGCTGGGTGCTAACTCCAGAAAGACAAGAACTTAGGGTCTCCTAATGCTTAGAAGTTTGGAAGAAATGGAGCCAAGACAAAAGTTTCCAGTGTGGGCCTGCTACCCAAAGACACACACCACTCCCAATGTTTGATGCTCGATTAGCACCTATAATCCTGAAATGCTGGGCTCACAACCATTTGTTGAATACATTTTTTTTTTTAAATAACACATTTACTATTTCAATGCATATTATAAATTAATCTGCAGGTTAATACTGTGAAAGTAATGAAGCTTGAAAATGCCATCTGTAATGATCTTAAAGGATAAAACACTGAATCTTTTAGAGTACTTTAAAAGACCTTTAATTTTAATTTACTGACATTTTTTACTAATATAGAAAATGAAAATATATACAACCCTATGGTACTATTTCAAAACTGCCAACCAAATGGTATTTCAGATGCTTTGCAAAAGGCATGTTCACAGGCCCGGGTTGCTATAAATTAAGATTCCTATACCTATTTAGAGCAGAAAAGAGAAAAAAAGGTGGGACCCAGACTACTCAGAGCCTTTCAGGGGCAACAAGGCTGGGCTAAAACAGCTCTGTAAAGTAAATGAGCAGGCTGAATAGGGTCATCTCCAACCCAGGAGAGCTCTCTGAGGGATCTCTAGGGCCAGTGCCCCGTGCTCATAACTATCTCTTCATTTTATCTAAGGGCTCTTCTTTTGCTCAAAGTTCTGCTGATACATGTCAGCTTTTATTTTAATGCTGTGTACAGAATGCCTCTTCATCAAAGAACATGCTTGCTTGCAGAGTATCAGAATGTTCATCTACTAAGACTGTAAGCTTGTAGCACAATGCTTTGAGATCAGAAGGGCATGAGTGATGACGTCTGATGAAGCCTGAGTCAGAAGAGAATGGCTGTGTTCCCAGACCATGACCTATATGGTAGAGGCTGAGCCCAGCCTCTTCTCTAACCAGCCCGAGCCCAGCCTCTTCTCTAACCAGCCCGAGCCCAGCCTCTTCTCTAACCAGCCCGAGCCCAGCCTCTTCTCTAACCAGCTCGAGCCCAGCCTCAGACCAGCTTGTGCTCCTTTTTTTTTTCTTTTTCTTTTTCTTTTTTTTTCTTTTTCGAGACATGGTTTCTCTGTGTAGTCCTGCCTGTCCTGGAACTCACTCTGTAGACCAGGCTGGCCTCGAACTCAGAAATCTGCCTGTCTCTGCCTCCCGAGTGCTGGGATTAAAGGCGTGCGCCACTACGCGCCCGGCCCCTGTGCTCTTCCTTTAAGTTGCCCTATGCCTCAGGGCCTCTGCACTTGACACTGTTCCTTCATTTTGTCATCTTGGTACAATGTCACCTCACTATTTAGTAAGGTGCCATTGAAGCTCCTGAGTCTTCGTGTCTGCTTTCTCGGAATGTGGATGGCTGACACATGAGTATGTGTTTGTGGCACTTGTGTGTCTGGTCCTCACAGAATGCTGACCATTCCTCTGTTTCATTCCCCACTTGCTCAAAACCTAGAACACTGAGGAGCCCCTGCAGGCTCTCACATAGTCACCAAGACTTCTGGCCTCAATGTCTGTGTGCTTTGTGCTATATCCTTCAGATTCTTCCCTCTGGATTCTTCTGTAACAGTGTTTCCACAACTAAAACAAAAACTGATTTAAAAAATCAAAAATTGGATATTTAAAATTACTACAACTTGAAAAATGTAGCAAGGTAGTTTTAACAGATGTTGAATTTCTATTAGGAACGAGAGCAGTTCCTTGGGGGCATCCTATAAAAGACCTAGGATGCAAAGCCAGAAGATGGTTTCTGCGGTTTCTAATCATGACACTCTCTGTCTCACAGTAAGTTCTTTTTGAACTAGAAAACAGCATGATTTTATGTACTGCCAAGTGCTATTGAAAGAAAAATTCTAAATAATTTTTAAAAGGTACCCAGGGTTTCTTCCGTTATCTCGTCAATTATCAGTTGTGGCAGTTCCGGGTCCTATAAGCATTTACTAGTAGACGCTATGATGGGACAGGACTATGATCCTAACGGAGTGGGAGGAGACAGACCTGGAGCATGGTGCTTAGCGGCAGACTGGGTTTGCTGCTGGTTTTTGGCCAAGCTGCCTGTGCTCACTGTTCTATGCTTCATTTCCCTCACGGGGCGAGAGAATAGTACTCCTCTCGGAGGGACAAGGAAACTGAATGACTGAGTATTACCTACTGCTTCCTTAGATGTGGGGCATTCTCTCCACATGTACCTCCCAATCCCCATCACAGTCAAGCCTGGGGGCTAGTATGATTAAAGTTCCAAATCCAAAGCAACCCACAAGCTTGTTCACCAAACAACTACTGAGTTCCCAATAGTCAGTTAGCAGGTCCTAGAAACCTGCAGAGATGTACGCAGAGCACTGCAGAAAATGAAGCCATCAGGGAGATAAAGGTAGAAACTGGAGCTGAACATTGGCTAAGGATGACTTATCATACAGCACAGAGCAGTGAAAAATGTACAGTATAACACCGTCTCCCTTCCAAGGGCTTAATCTTCTTAGCATGTGTAAAGACGGAAACAAAGTGCCTTAGTGTCTACTTCACATTCATCATTAGTGAAACAGCATAAACCTTTGAAAACTTATGAAGAACTAAATAATACTTGGAAAAAAAATCAAGAATTACAGTTGAGCACATCAGTAAGTTTGTAGTGTGTGCATTAGAGAGAAGAGACAGGCCAAGCGCATTAACTCATGTAGGTTAGCCTTCTACCCCGCCTGACCGCTATGTGCACAGTCCTGGGTAGACACAAGACAGAAGATTGTGAGTTGATTGGCTCTGCCTTCCCTCAGCCTTTGCTACCTGCTTTTCTTGCAGGCTGAGTGTGATTCCTCAAGTCTGTGGCTTATCGTAGCAATCTCTTCCCAGGTGAACACTCTATCAGGAACTCGGCCTCAAAGACATGCTCCAGTGTTGGGATACATCCATGGAAAAGTAGTGGGCCTGGAGTCCTGCCTGTCCATTCTTATTACATCGTATTTACTTATTTATGAAGTGTATGGGTTATACCACAGTGCACATGAGACAAGTCAGAGAATGACCTGTAGGACTTGGCTTCCTCCCACCACGCGGGGCCTGAGTACGACACGGGCAGTTAGGAGTTAGTAGCAGGCACCGTTATGCAGAGTCACTGTGCCTGTTCTTGTATCTGTGAACTTGGCATTCCATCTGAACTTCCAAAACAGACTTCACAGCAAATGTAGCTACAATGATTTTTACTAATTTGAAGAAACAAATAAAAACAACAACAACGAAAACCCTTGCTGGATCAGTGTGGGGAACAGCAGGTTCTAGCTTCACTCCATGATTGACGGGCTATGTGATTCTCCAGTAACCCAAGCCACTCAGTTTCAATTCCTCAACGACCAAACAGGGAAGTTGGCCCTGACGGCCATCAGTGACCATTTTCATGATTTATTAACTGTGAGTCTACCTAATCTTAGTTACCTAAAATGAGGGGTTATCGCTTAATGGAAATTTATAGTGGTCTGGTAATTTTCCTTTTCAGAAAGAAAGGAAGACAAAGGAAAGAAAGGAAAAGGAAGAAAGGGAGGACTAAACCTTGTACTTGAGGACTTTTACTTCTCCTATACTGAAAGGCAAGCAGCAACAAATCATTAAATGATCCTCCTATACTGGAAGTAGGCCTGTGCCCTAGTTAGTTCTGTTGACTGCCTGACACATTGAGAGGAAGGAACCTCAACTGCAGAACTGCCTATGCCAGACTGGCCTGTGGACAATGCCATAACTCGGCAGGGGAGTCTGGGCTGCATAAGAAAGGCAGTTAAACGCATGCCTGGGCCAGGCTAACAAGCAGTGCTCCTATTGGTTTCAGCTTCAAGCTCCTACCTTGAGTTCCTGCCCTGGCTTCCCAAGATGATGGAACCATAGGTCAAATAAACCCTCTCTTCCCCCAGTTGCTGTGG
The DNA here is from genome assembly GCA_902729485.2 of Mus minutoides. Taxonomy (NCBI): domain Eukaryota; kingdom Metazoa; phylum Chordata; class Mammalia; order Rodentia; family Muridae; genus Mus; species Mus minutoides. Next base: position 270,169 of record LR750516.1, on the reverse strand, counting down.
TCATCGTGTTTACCACAGCAACAGAAATTGCACGAGGATAGAAACTGGCACCAAGTATGTAAGGGAGTTAACCATGAACCTGGGAGCAGGCCAGCAGGCACTGTTCCTCTCATGGTACCAAGTGTGTGGTCCTGAAGTTGAAATGGCTTTGGAAGGTCTGTGGAAATATTGTGGAGGCCACTGAGCATTCAAAGATTAATAAACTGTTATGGGAATTTGCAAATAATACTGAATGCAATGGAGACAATGGAGTCCTGGCTTGTGAAGTTCTAGAGGGAAGTCTGAAGGTCCCTCAAAGACTATCTGCCATTTGTGTGATGTTTGTTTGTTTAAATGTGTTTATTTTATGTGTATGAGTATTCTACATGCATGTATACCTGCATGACAGAAGGAGACATAAGATCCCATAGCAGATGGTTGTAAGCCATCATGTGGTTGTTGGGAATTGAACTCAGGACCCCGGGAAGAGCAGCCAGTGCCCATAACTGCTGAGCCATCTCTCCAGCCTCTTGTGTGATGTTTTGGATTAAGAATCTGGGGCTGAAGAATCAGCTATGGTTAAAAATGACCAGCACCACTAAAGTGAAACCTTGGCTTTACTGAGTCAATAGGTACTAGTTAGCTGAGGCTGAAAAAAAAATCTGTGATGAAAATTTAGGGAGTATTTCCTTGAGGTCAGCCCAGTACTCAGAAGCTGTAGTCCAGAGAGGGCCATGGCGACATCTTCAGCTGGAGGCCAAAATGAGTCCCCATATGGAACTGGCCATGATGGCTGTAGAACTGATGGGGTCCTGGAGAGAAGCTAAGACTCTGTAGCTCCTGCTTTTCATATTGAAGTGACTGGCTGACTTAAGCAAACAGGAATTTTGAGATTTTTTTTTTCTTTAGTCAAGAACAACGAGAATTAAAAACTCACGGACCTATAAGCTAAATTATGTATATGGTTTTTTTTATATTTTTAAAATAAAAATATTTGAAGACTAAAAGACTTTGCTCATATTAGAGACTATAACTTTTTTTTCATTTTTATTAGATATTTTCTTCATTTACATTTCAAATGCTATCCCGAAAATCCCCTATACCCTCCTCCATCCTGCTCCCCAACCCACTCACTCCTGCTTCCTGGCCCTGGCATTCCCCTGTACTGGGGCACATAATCTTTGCAAGACCAAGGGCCTCTCCTCCCATTGATGGCTGACTAGGCCATCCTCTGCTACATAGGCAGCTAGAGACACAAGCTCTGGGGGTACTGGTTAGTTCATATTGTTGTTCCACCTATAGGGTTGCAGACCCCTTCAGCTCCTTGGGTACTTTCTCTAGCTCCTTCATTGGGGGCCCTGTGTTCCTTCTAATAGATGACTGTGAGCATGTACTTCTGTATTTGCCAGGCACTGGCATAGTCTCACAAGACACAGCTATATCAGGGTCCTTTCAGCAAAATCTTGCTGGCATATGCAATAGTGTCTGGGTTTGGTGGTTGTTTATGGGATGAATCCCCATGTGGGGCAGTCTCTGGATGGTCCTTCCTTCTGTCTCAGCTCCGACCTTTGTAGAGACTATAACTTAACATAGTGATGTAGTGAACTAAAAGAAAGATAAGTTTATGTAGATTATGATCTCTCTCTCTTTTTTTCCTGTGTGTATATGTATCTGTGTGTGTGTTGGGGGGGTGTTACACGTCTGTGTAGATGTTTATACCTATTGCACATGAAGGCCAGAGGTGGATATCAGGTGTCCTGGTTCTATCAACTTCTCCTGAAACAGAGTCACTAACTAAGCCTAGACCTTGGTTGGCATCCACAAGCCCTAGCTATCTTTCTGTCTCTGCCAATCACAGTAATGGGGTTACAGGTGGACTTGCAAGAGGCTATGCCCAACTTCTTACATGTGTGCTGGGCACTGAAATTCGGATCCTGTCATGCCCTTACACACTGAGCCTCTCCCTTGCCTCTAACTTCTCTTCTTTCTGAAGCTCCATGGAATACAGATGCTTAACCTAATGGTTCTTGAAAGGCTGAAAGTACATATTTAGAAATCTGTGTGCTGCGCAGTGCATCCAACAGTACAGTATTCCATCTGTGTACCGCTATCAGCCACTGCTGCTGGCCTTTAAATGTAATTTCACTGCTGACAAAGTATGTGATACTTCAATAGCAAGAATCAATAGGAAACAATATTGAAATTGAAGAAAAAGACACCTTTAGAGTCACCTTGGAATGCTGAGTAGATAATCCAAAGTGACACTCAGCTCATCCATATTTGTCTGTTCAAGGCATAACGGGATTGTCAAGATGAGTCCACTCCGTCTGTCCTTTCCTCCTACAGAAAAGAAACATTTAAGATTTACCAGATTATTAAGATGAAATACGAATAATGTTTTACTCCAATGCTATTAAAACAATTGTAGGTTTAGAATATAGTTTGGAAAATATCTAATGACTATCTGTAGTTTATAAATGCTTATAATAGTAAAGGCAAATAAGTAAATAAACAAGTATGCAGAAGAAAATGCATCTCTGAAATCTTCATCAAAACCAAAATCATTTTCATGTTCTTCCATTTAGTTTGCTGCCTGATTGAATCAACTCTGCAAACACTTCCTGTGTGCCCAGTACAATCAGTGTTTGCAAGTAAAACAAATTTGCATCTGGAAAGAAAAGCTTTAAGTCATAATAAGAGTATGAATTACTGTCACTAATTTGCTACACTGTGTCTTCATACAAAATCCATTAAATGCTATAAAAAGGGATTGAGGCAATAGAGAAAGATGACTTAAGAAAAATAAGCTGTGCTAAGTATAAGAAAAGTAAAGACTTGAGGAAAAGCTATAGAATTTTTAAAACAAGTTACAGGAACATCCCATGGTGGGAGATGACCTGAGTTCATTCACAGAAGAAACATAAATATGTGTGTAATATGGGAAGCAACGGAAGGCTGCCTTCCTACATGATAGATTTAATTGATTCATTCAGCAAATAGCACACTGGGTGTCCACTGTGTACAGGCAGGACAGCCAGCTGCAGACCGTTCACATGGCTGCAGACACAGCCCTGTCCAGCTGGAGGTTACAGCAGAAAGCCAGAGAGTGGAGCACACTGAAATCTCATGTGTGTTAAGTCTGTGTCCTATTTGCCTTAAATATTAAATGTAACTTTTAAACCCAGCCGGATGGACACGCCTGAAATCTCAGCACTCAAGAGGTAAAGGCCAGAAGACAGACAGCAAGTTCAAGGCCAGCCTGAATACAAAATGAGATTTTCCCACAACCAAGGACTATGGAGACAGCTTAGTACAAGTGCTTGCCTATCTGCTGAAGACCCTGAATTCAGTTCCCAGCACAGCATATGAAACAAGCAAACGGCAGAACTCTGATTCACACCAACCCTCTTCCAAATCGCAGCTCACGTTTACTCCCACTGAAGTCCCTGTTAGAACCAAGTGACATTTACAACAGCTTTAGAAGGTTAAAAACAAAAATAAAAACTAGCAAATCCTGAAGAAAACAATTCAGTATAATCTCTAGCAATTCATCACTAAAAACTGAAAAGCCCGAGGTGAAAAGACTTCCATTAGTGACAGAAAAGCGATTCCAGGCATGGCAGCCATGAAGGGCTATTTTCTAGGCAACTGTTGATATTGAACCACTTTGTCTAACATCAATAAACCGCAATTTCAGAGGATTCGACCTAATACACAGTGATTCAATAGTATTTTTTGTTGATTAGAATATAAATTTTAAAAAATGGATTACACAGGTGATTTCCAAATGATACTGGCCCTTGGGTGATTCTCTTGGTATGAAAATATTTTTCCTTATTATAAAAAAAAAGTTCGAGAATAACTGGCTTTAACTAATAATGGTCAAGAGATAAAAATTTAGGAGTGGGCAAGGGAACTTTTCGTTTGTTTTGTTGAGACAGAATCTCTCAATATAGCCCTGGCTGTCCTGGAATTCTCTCCATAGACCAAGCTGGCCTTGAATTCACAGAGATCCACCTGCCTCTGCCTCCTGAATGCTGGGATTAGCATGGCTTGGGCAAGGGAATTTTCATTTGCTCTTGAGACCTGACAAGCTTTTCTCAGGTGTTTAAATGCACAGGGGTTCACACTTAGACCCACTGTGAGTGACATCTAAAACACTTTGGGATTTTTCTTTGGGGGTGAAGATGACACTGCCCTGAAGTCCACACCCTCAGCTTTTACTGTGGGTAAGAAAATAACCACTGGCTGGAATGCTGTAAGACACAGAATGTTACTGGTGGGAAGAAAACAGCAGCATCAGGAGGGACAGCAGCGTGGGAAGACAGGCATTTCAAAATGGGAGCAAAACAAATGGAAATAGTCTCCCTGGCGCACCCAAGTCACTTCAAGACGGTTGGTCGGCTTGGCTGGTTGGTTGGCTTGGCTGGTTGGTGGGCTGGTTGGCTGGTTGGCTGGTTGGCTGGTTGGCTGGTTGGCTGGTTGGCTGGTTAGTGTTTAGCTGGCCTGAAGCTTTGTCCTCCTGACTCAGCCTTATGAAAGCTGGGATTCTACAGGAGCTTATCAATCCTTATATCCTGCTCAATACCTCCAGTTATAAGAATGTACATAAGGTATATTATCAAACAATTATTATAAAATTCATTAAGGCTGCAAATGTAAATGTTAATATACAATATGTATATGTAAATGTCATATACAATACCATGGAGCCTACTGAAATGCCAAATGATAACACAAGTTAAAACCACACAAACGTTAGGTTAGAAGAGACAACACCAGCGAAATCCAGCTTTTTTTTTCCTTGTCCGTTTCAATCTTCATCAGGAAAAAACAACTTACAAAGATCTATCAGATATTTGGGGTTTAAAAAGAAATTAGAATTATCAAGACAATGACAGAACCTCCAGGAAATAGGGAAGACACTATAGTCAAGGCAAACCTAAATGGGAAGGGCCCTGGAACCTACAGTTTGTGCCGATACACTCAGTTATTCAGACTCCAAAGTCACTGCGTGGAATGAACCACACCAAAGCTCTCTCGGGAGCAGAGGATCCTCTGTCTTCCCCTTAAATCATCCTAGTGGAGTACACTTCACATTAATAACGTTATGCAAATTCAGCACAGTACAGAGAAGAGCGGAAGTGGCATTCCGTAACTCTTCCAGTGCAGTGGGAGATTTCCTGAGACTTAGAGAGGACAGGAATCAGGACGACTCACTTCTGGAACAACCGCTGACATGCCAGTCCATTGGCAAGCACTTATGACTCAATGTTTTCTTCATAAGTAAGAAGTTGTGGTTTCAGCAGTGTGGTGGTCACTTTAGTCAGTCACAGAACAGAATCAAAACCAGATCTCGAGGAACACAGCGACCCACCAAAGAAAGGCCATGAAAACAAACCTGTGTAGAGGTTAGATTAGAGCCCTGGCTCAGCTGGGAGCACGGACTACTCTTGCAGAGATCTGCATTCAATTCCCAGCACCCACATGGCACTCACAACAAACTGTAACTCCAGTTCCGGAGGATCTGGCACCCTCACACACACACATTCAGGCAGACAGAACACCAGTGCACATAAAAATAAATAAATCTTTAAAAGCAAGTTTATAACAGAAATTACATGTATTTCTCTTAAGTTAATCAAAAGCAGCTTACACAGCACACTGCTCTGGTACAGCACACATACCTGAAAGGAAGGCCAGCTTCTTCTTCAGGATGGGCAGTATCACCGAGGCCTCCATTTCACGTCCTTGCCTCTGAAAAGGGAGTGAAATGTCAGCTACAAGACAACCATTACTCCATGAAATTCATGTTTGTGATTGTTTATCCAGGGCTTCTCAATCTGAGTGAAAATAATCAGTATTTTGAGCCAGTTAATTCCTTTTTTGTAGGGAGCTATAGATTTTTTAGTGGCATCCCTGTCCTTTACCCACAAAATGCCAGTGACTCCCCCAACCTAAGCCTAGACGTTACCAAACATTCTTTAGTAGGTAAAGCTGCAGATGGCTGAAAGCCAAAGGCTTAAGTGTTTTTCAGAGCAACACTCCTGGGCCAGAATACTAGCTGTAGACAGCAACAGCTCAAAAATTACTTCAATTATTTTATTCATCTACCAAGTAGGCAGTCAGTCTTCCACTGCTTTCCATATTACACAGCTTATTCCAAATATCTGATTCCCTCTGTCACAGCAGTAACAGCATTCTCAAATTTCACCTGGTTTTCCTCTTGTGTAACACCTCAGAACAGACTGGAACCTTTTACTTCAAGGTACTTCTAAAGGCAGACTTATTACCAGATTCATCTTTCCACATTTCACAGCTCTAAATCTTCAAAAACAATCTATTTATTAGCTTTGTTTTTGTTTTTGTTTGCTTTGTAAAAGTTGTTTTTGTTTGAGACAGGGTCTCCCTTTGTAGCCCAAGCTGGCCTGGAACTCATTATGTACCCCAGGCTAGTCTCGACATTATGGCATTCCTCCTGAGTGCTGGGCTGAGTTTATCCATTAGGACAAACCACAATTTACTGTTTGGTTTTCCAGAGTCCACACAGTCACAGCCAGGGTTTATGGCTACCTACAAAAGGGAATCCTCAGTAGTCAGGGCTGGGAGCAACACAGCTTTCCTTAAATGGAGGCTTTGGCAGGGCAGGCCTTCTGAGACTTGGCCAGCCTACTGAACTACTACACAGGATCTGAGGAGAGAAGGACCTTTAAAAAAACAACAAAAGCCAATGCTCGGCTCTGCTGTCCTCTTACACTTAGCTGCACGGCTGAGAGTTCTCTGCCACTCTCCCTCCTCCCTCCTCCCTAGCCACTCACCCACCCAGCCCAGGGCAAGCAGGCCCTGGAGAACACTGGGACAACCCAGGGAGGGCTCCCGAATGGAAAAGAGGACTGTGTGGATTCTGTGTCCAGCAGGGATCTGCAGGGAGCAGACCCCATTTCAGCCTGCGCTGTTGGCTGGAACAAAACACTCATGTTGCAGCCCCGTCCTGCAAAAACTACCATCTTTAAAACAACAACAGCAAAAAACTTGTATTTGAAAAAGAAAAACAAATATAGTCATCAGATAATGGCTAATTAAGCAAGACTAATTAAGCCAGTGAAGTATTTAACAGGCTTTGTGGTTAAGAGAAAAACAGAGACAAAGAATACCACCTGCCTTCAAAGAAAACAACCTGTCAAACTAATTGATGTAGCCTTAAGTTTACTCCTTAAACGCTTGTATTCAATTTGCTTTTTCATTCTGATCCTGTATTACCCAGCTAACAGAAAGGAGTTCACACAACCTCACATTTTTACACACTAATGGAATACCTATAGCATTTCATGTTCTAGATCAATACTGCAGTTTGATACGTTGCAATCAGCTAGAAAAGAACCCAGACAACTTGTGTTCACGTCTGAGAGCATTCCTCCGAGATCACCTTGCTGGGGTCCTGATCTCAAGTTTGATAATGATGTTAATAATGATTATGGTAATTAACATTTACCTTACACTCAAGTGTTTATTACAAACATTGCCTTTCTGGTATTGATTTATTTAATGTTCCCAATATTCCTGAGGTAAGAGCTAGCTGATTCAGTACCACACTAGTGAATGTGGGAGCTCAGACTCAGAAGCAGACAATCTGGTTCCTTCCAGACCACTTTCATGGTATGATATCAGCTTAATAATCAACAGCTCTGAAAATACCCAGTGACATCAATTACATGGCAAACTTGTCTAGACTGGATGCAAATAACAGATATGCAGCAAAATAAAACCACATATCCTCAGTCTTTGTCCTTCAAATAGAACTCCTCAACCCCTTGGGATTTCCTGAGTGACAGGAATGGCTTTTGTCACTGCTAAAGTGCCCCTTCCCATCAACCCATGCTAATAGAGTAAATGATAGAGCTTCTACCTGTTCATTGTCATCACGCTCCCCAAAACTCTAAGGAGGGTAGGGGGAACAGAAACTCTAACAATCACCAGTATCCCATAATCAATCAGACTACACAGTAAGACATCTGTTGGTCAGGCAGTGGACACACACAGTGCAGGCAGGGTAGCAGGGCTGGACAAGGCTGTGGTTCTGAAACCCCTACATAATTTACACATGTGTATCATGCTGGGTTATACCATTCATTATGGAGCGAGGAAATGACATTCCTGCGGTCCAAGTCCTTCTAGTGAATTACCAAACCTAAGGAGGACATGGTTCCGAGAGGTGGCGATTTGGAGCCTACTACAGAAGTAGCCTGAGACCCAGTACCTACTACAGGGTACAGGCATGCAGAGTGAGGTCAGTTGAGTGAGGTTCAGCCTTTAAACTTAGATGTTTGGCACTAACTCTGGAACTTAGTACCAAATGAGCTGAAGAGCAGTGTATAGAGAACCGAGTAAGGGGAACCCCTCATATTTAGTGTCAGAAGTGTGTGGTAAAGACAGTGGTGTGTATGCACAGTAATACAGCACCTATTACAGAAATTACATTTGACCTCTCTGAAAGCTAGCAACAGAAGCTGCTGAGACAAGTTATCAGTATGAGGTCTCCACAGGGAAAGCTCAACCTCGAAGTTCCCCTCGCCGGGTAAAACTAGCTTCCTAACCAGGTTATTCCTGTCTGGCTGTAATGCCTTCAATTCCTTCCGGTTCTGGAGCCCACTTCTCCAACACTGTACAACACTTTTCCAGTAAGATTTCTCTTCTCTGTCCAGACCAGAAGAGTAGGGAATTCTCCTTTGGTCAAGGGGACTGGGAGCAGACCAGGGAGCAACACTGCAGCTCGGATCTTAGTGGACAGGGTCTCTCCTCACTTCCTGCTTTCGGGCTGGAGAGAGGGCTCAGAGGAAAGAGCACTGGCGGCTCTGACAAGGACCTGGGTTTGGTTCCCAGCACCCACATGGCAGCTCACAATGGTTTGCAGCTCCAGTTCCAGAGGATCAGAAGCTTTCTTCTTGCCTCTATGAACACCAGGCACACAAGTGGTGCAGAGATAAACATGCATGGAAAACACTCATACACATAAAATTAAAAAGTAATTTAAAAAAATTAGTCAATGCATGGAGGTTTTGACCTTTGCCACAAGAAGGCCTTCATTAAACAATAAGCAGGAGATAAGAATATCTGCACTCCTAAAACCCCACGAGGCCACGGGGGACCCTGGGAGTACAGATTGTTACCAGAGCTTTGCAAGGCATGTTATGGAGTTTATTGCTACATCCACTCCAGTAGCAACCCACGTGACAGGCTGGAAAGTCTAGGCGCGGTCCCAGAGCAAAAAACCTGGGACTTTAGTCTCCTGGAATTGTGGCATCCTGTATAAAGAATGCTCCAAGGTCCTTGATTTAGTTAGTAAATAGATCTGTGTGCTTTTTCCCTAATATTGCTTCATTATAAGTGTTCCTAAAGATTCATATTTTAACATAGCCAAGTTAGATNTTGCCAGTCCTTCCTCGCTTGTATTACTGTTTTGTTATCTTGCTGGTGTGGCACCTAACTTCCCCATTTTCTTCTGTATAAAAGTCTGATGCTTAATTTGACACAATACACTCAGATATTACACACTCCCTTGTGTGTCGTGTCTGTTTGTCACTCGCCGAATCTTTGCCCACTTCCTCAAGAGAACTCGACCCACGCACACAAGGGATCCAGAGGTCTGTGGCAGTTTATGCCAATTAATACCAGTTTAATTGTTTACCACTGAATTCTCCTGTGCTCAAAGGGGCGAACATGAACTTGCATCTTGTCCTGTAGGTGAGGTTACCTTGGCAGGCTAGTACCCTCAAGCAGCCTTCTGGTTTCTCCCCATTTCTTCAGAGACAGCTGCTAAACCCAGACAAGGGTGGATTCTTTTTACCCTCAGGAGCCTCCAATGTGTGGCGAAGCACTTTTTCCCCAACAGCTTATTTATTTATTTTTGGCTTCACGTTGAAAATAACAAAGAGTAATGAGAAATGCACATCTGGGGACACATGGGCGTGAATAAAATAAAACAAATAAATGTGAAGCATGGAGAGAGCCTCTCTCTCTCTTTCTCTCTCTCTCTCTCTCTCTCTCTCTCTTTCTCTCTGCTGATAAGGTAGGCCCAGCTCCTGCTCTCTCCATAGGGACAAATACAGGCAATATTCTTCACAAGAAAGGTTACTCACCCCAAATATATGCATGAGCCATATACTCAATCAAAGCCAGCAAGAGACTAACAGTGAAAGCTAGCTAGAAATATGTACTTAAAAATCTGCCAAGTTAAGTAGGACATGCTTAACAAAACAAAATCAACTGGGAAATATGTGACTGTGTTTTTCATAGTTCATATGCGGTCATTAAAACAGGCTTTTTCTGAACATGATTTATTAAATAAAAAGAAAATTAATGAAGAGCTATTATATAAAAGGGACAGAAAACCACGGCACTCAACGAGGTGCACTATAGGCTCCTGAGGGTAAAAAGATTCCACCTCTGACTTCATGGTAGCTTCAACCACAGAGATAGCTCTGGAAGAATTCTGGATTTGACTGCTTTGGTTTTCAATGCCGTTAAGCAACTAAGTCGTAACTTAATATCATTCCTTGATACAAAAATGTAAATGTCACTGGTTTCCTTCTAAAGCAAGAGGTGACTATCTGAGAAGCAGTTCTCCTAATGACTGCACCTACTCTAGGTTGATCAGATTTTCCAAGATCTGAGTTGAAAGAACAGAAGGATAACCAAGCGGTTATGTTGATATTGTGTCTTCCCAAGAGCATAGAAAAGCATTTTACATCTGTACCTTTTCATCCACCACTGAACAGATTTCTAGAACAACCTACCAGATGGAGGCATGACTGTGTGCTAGATAACCCTGCATTCAGAGATACCAGAAACAATAAGGGACTAATGAGGAAAGGTTTATAAAATAACGCAGCCAAACACTCAACCTCGTCCCCACTTCACTGTTAGGTTCTCAAACGCCCTAGCCTGATGGCAGCCACGCCCACACCCTACTGAGCTCTCTTTCCACTGAGGGAGCCTCCAGCCCCAGCAACCCACTAGATGCCTAGAGGAGAATTCTGAAGGTGGCCAGAAGTCAATAAGTGCCATCAATGGGCAGCCATAAGAGGGCAGCAGAGCATGCCCTGAGCAGCAGGACAGGACAATTACAAGCCTTTTAATCAAGGCTCGGCAAATTACACTTCAAAAGAGATTATAATTGATGGTATGTGTGGGGGTACTGGAACTCTTCTTTCAATAAGGATAAATCAACCAGTCTGCTTGGAAAATTCAGTTAGATTCTTTGAAGAGTGTTTTTTTAACAACCAGAGAAAACCCATTAGGATTGCCTGAGGCTAACTAAATCATCTCTAATAAATCTACATCATGTAGACACAAAATGGTGGTGAACAAAAGCAGAACACAGGCTCCGTAGTAGCCTTGTATTTCCTGGAAAACATTGAAACATAGCTCTCCTTTAAAGCGGGTTAGGAATAGCTTCAACTGTTGGTTTAAAAAAAAAATCTTTGAAATAAAAACAAACCCAAACACCTGACCCTGCTCACTGCTTCCTGCCTGGCTCGCCACACCCACGCACAGAACTGTGCCAACATGAGCGGCTCTCAGCATCAGGATGAGCTTCATGTGACTTTTTTGTTAGTGCAGGTGCCAGTATGATTGGTAACCTAGTTTTAAAACAATACCAACAGTTTCAAATGGAAGAACAACAATCCGCTGGAAAGACTTTAAATTACCATGGCAAAACAATGGCTGGCTTTCATCACTCAAATCCCAAATGCCAGTCGTCTTCACCTTCATGTACTGCAGACCTGACAAGTTCGGAATTTCTCTGGGCTATCATCAAACCTCTCCTCCCCGACCCTGCAGTGAGGGGGAAATGTTTGGCTATGTTGTTAACTTGTTTTCCTATTCTCCACAACGATACACACACACCCCATTAGGCTGAACTCAGACTAAATCCCCTCCCTAGACACTCAAGTTCCTAACTAACACACTTCAAGGGAGGTTCAGTGAGATGGTTCAAGGTCCCAGGCTACAAACGATAAGAGTATAAATTAACTTTAATCCTGTTACTCGTATGTTAGGTACCACATAGGAAACAGTATTTTTGTTCAAATAAAATATTACCTATAACATACATTGACATTTTTGGACTGTTTATTTACATAATGTAAAAAGGTTTACTATTACATAAAACGTTACCCACCATCAAAACCATTTTAATTTTTATTTTGTGTATGAGTGTATTACCTCCATGTATTTATGGACACCTTGTGCATGACTAGGCCAGAAGAGTGCACCTGATGCCCTGGAACTGGAGCTAAAGATGGTTGTGAGCTACCATGTAGATGCTGATAGCTAGCTCAACTCAGGTCCTCTGTAAGAGTAGCCAGTACTCGTAACCCTGATCCATCTATCCAGACCCAGAAAATTCCTTACTTTTGGGGGATTTTTGTTTTGTTTTGTTTTTTGTTTGTTTTTTTTGTTTTGTTTTGTTTTGTTTTTTCAAAACAGGGTTTCTCTGTATAGCCCTGGCTGTCCTGGAACTCACTCTGTAGACCAGGCTGGCCTCGAACTCAGAAATCCATCTGCCTCTATCTCCCAAGTGCTGGGATTAAAGGCATGTGCCACCACTGCCTGGCAAATTCCTTACTTTTATGGGCATAATCACTAAAAATACTTCCTAGGAGTGAAGGTCAGGTGAGTGAAGATAGATAGATAGATAGATAGATAGATAGATAGATAGATAGATAGAGAAAGATAGATAGTCTGGCATACTCCAAGACAGTAATTCCTCAATAAACACTGCCTTCTTCCTACAGCTAAAATTTCCTTCTTCCATTCACTGCTAGTTTAACCACTGATTCAAGCACAGTCAGAGAATTCCCACTAAAACCTTCTTGGGCCACCAGATGAAGTCCTGCCCTCGTTATAAACAGCACATGCCCAGATAATCACTAGTGGCCCTCACCTATGATTCTACAGACAACTACACAGTATCTCATTTTATCAGATGAGAAAAACCAGGGCTGGAGGAACACTTTGCTTGGGTCACACAAATGGACAGCTGGCCACTCACAGAAGCAGAATCATTGCATCTTCTGCCCATCTTCCCATCACTGTGGGTGGATTTCGTGGTGTACAAATGTTACCTTGCTAAAGCTGTAAAGAATTCAAACAAACAGAAGTGTCCAGAAGGAAAACTCTAGACATTGATGATGTGCATTTAAGGAGTAAAAGACAAAAACTAAACCTATGCAAGCAGCATGCTCTGACCTGTCCGCTCAGTGCACGGCCAAAGCTTAGCAACTTTTCCCAGCTTCACGGTGGTCAGAGCTGGAGGCTACAGCGAGCTTCAGCAGCAAAGACGAGGACCTTCCAGAACTGCATGTACTTCAGATGATATTAAGGTCACGTTTTCTAAAGAGACCTTTATCTGTTCTGGAGACTGGAAAGTCAAGAAAGACCATGGTTCCAGCCAGTTCAGGACCTGCGGAAGCTGCTCCTCGGTGGCACTGTTTGGATAGCCTCACAGGACAGAAGGACAAAGGGAGAACCACTACATCTTCATAGAGCAGGACAGAAGAGTGAAAAGGACTGCCTGCTCCCTTAACCTGGAGTCCCCTCATGAGGTCCGCAGCCTCTACATCCATCACTTCCTGAAGCATACAGCCTGCCAGCCCCACAATGGGGACCAAGTCAGTCTTGGTGACACTGAGATGCCTGCCACAGCACTGGGATCTGGGAAGGGACAGATATTTGGAATAGGACTGATAATCTGTCAGTAACTGTTCAAAGTGAATAATGGGTAAAACTGCTCTCCCCTGTTTCTTTATATTTCAAAATGTCCATGATAAATATCCAACGAAGTAAAATCTTAAAACATGCAAACACTATGAAAAAATAAGTTTTAAACAACAGCTACCAGTTAGCTTTTTTTTTTTTAATTTCAAAATCAACAGAGAAAGGTATGGTAGTCCATGCCTATAATCCCAGCAATCAGGCGCTGGAGGAAGTAGGACTGAGTTGTAGGACAGCTTGACTTGTACACTAAGAGTGTTTTGAGAGAAAGGGAAGAAGGAAGGGAGGAGGGAGGGAATATGAATGAATGAATGAATTTAGGAAACAGACTGTGCCCTTAAAGTGTTCTCACATTCACTAACATAATCTTACAGTGTTTGTAGGTAAAGTCTATGTGGACCCATTAGGATTGCTGAGGAGGGAAGAGCGCTATTCTGATAAATTCCATAGGTGCAGAGTAAGACACGGGGACAGGCAACTTAGAGCCAGGGTGTGCAGAGCTCCGGCTCTGCCATGTTGTTGGCATTCACTTCTAGCTCCCATGTCTTTCTCTCTTAGAGAGCAGTTGTCTTCTCAGCAGCTCCCCTCTATCCCCACTAACATGAGACATACTTGTTTCAGGTGATTAATTACTAGGAACCATTATATCTACAGTACATACTCACTGTGACACTCGGACAGTAAGGAGTGACTGGGCAGACAAGAAGGCAGGTCCGCTAAGCGAAGCATCAGCAGCATCATAAATGTTATAGTTTGAGGCAGACAAATTGAACTCTGAACTGTGTGCATGCTGCATATTAATACTTACAAACATGGTCTGCATGTCGTAACAATGTATCCTGCCTATGAAGTCAATAAAGACAATTATGTTTTGATATCAAAGCATGTGTGTTCTCCACTGTTTAAATGTTCCTGTCTGCTGGCCTAGGAGAATACCTACACCCCACATGCGGCCAGTGCACAGCACTTGTTGACTAAACCCCCTCCTCATAATCACAACGGCTTTCTCACTTAGGTTCCATTTAGAAAAATAACTAGGAAGAAAATAAGGTTATGATAATTTTAAACTAATCCAAGCACTACAAATTGAGTATGTATTTTCTTTGAATAGAATATTAAATTACATAGTTCAGGGACATTTGCTGAGCCGTCTGGGCCTCGGCCCTTAACTGTAGACTCTGGGAATGGCTTACTCAATTTTACTGTTTATACACAGAGTTTCCATCATCTATATTTCCACACTTGCACACGTCATTACTTAATGTGCACATTTCCCACCTCAGCTTGTATTACAGAAGTCAGCATAACCCCCATCTCATGTTTTCACTTTTACTGCTTTTTGATGCTTTTTGACTAGCAGCTTCTCCTGGCAACATTTAGATGACTTCTGACTCTGGTCACCCCATTGTCACTTGGCACAAGAATCTGATTTGTTATTCATAAGAGAATTGCGGAGGAAAGTCTAAGGTCCCTCTGGACAGCTAAAAAGAAAAGCTTTTACTGTCATGTGTCTCCCAATACTTGAAGCAATAAAGCTCACTTTCATTACCAATGACCATAATCACTATACTCTACATACAAGATGGTGACAGCAAAAATTAAGGCAAGTGGCTACTATAGGGCCATGCGACATGCAAAATAGTTTTTTAAATGAATAACTGTAGTAATTATTTTACACAAAGTAATCTGATGTTCCTGGGTGAGTGTGTGTGTGTGTGTGTGTGTGTGTGTGTGTGTGTGTGTGTGTGTTAAATAAAAGACAGGGTGTAGTTCAGTTAGAATGCATGAGGCCCTGACTTCATGCCCGGTGCTGAAAGGTAATGCAGGACGTAAAGGACTCCTCCCACGGGGCCACTGCTTTCTCTGCTCACCAAGCGCACTTCCTGCTTCAGTGACTGCACTGCCAGTCCAGCCCTGGCTGCTGCATCCTGGTCCTGAACAGGATCAGGGTTACAACCAGATTATATCTGGAGCCAACTGACAGGAGTCAAATCCTGACTGCGCCTCCCACTCAGCATTAGCTCTGTGGTATGACAGAATTCTTCTATTGAATCCCCCTTTTAGCTCAAACTTGCTCACACAGGCTTCAAGACTTAAATGCTAAAACAATCACCCTTCCTGACTATGGTATTCTCTATGACTGGGAATCTACCATGACATCTGTGAACCATGGAGGCAGCAATCTGTTCATGGTACCCAACCCCTCACAGTGGAAAAGTATATTCTACATCATGTGTTGACAGGCAACTTCTATTTGCATCAAGTGAAATGGGAAGGGCATATGTGAAAAGCCTTAACACTATTCTGTCCTAATTGTCATACTTTAACTAAATTACACACTGTTATGCTGAGGAGTCATCCTGCCTTTCTAACTAAGATACCCACCCCTCTGAGTTTGGGGAGATGAGAAGCTCTACTTAGGGTTTGTGAAAACAACTCCCCCCCCCCCAAAAAAATGTTGTGATGATTCTACCTTAACACACATGGGGGGATAGTTGTGGTGGTTTGAATATGCTTGGCCCAGGGAGTGGCACAATTAGGAGGTGTGGCCTCTTGGAGCAGGTGTGGCCTTGCTGGAGGATGTGTATCACTGTAGGGCTTGGCTTTGAGACCCTTCTCCTAGCTGCCTGGAAGACAGTCTCCTTCTGGCTGCCTTTGGATCGATATGTAGAACTTTAGGCTTTTCCAGGCCCACATCTGCCTGAATACTGCCCACCATGACAATAATGGACTAAGCCTCTAAAATTGTAAGCTAGCCCCAATTAAATGTTGTCCTTCATAAGAGTTGCCATGGTCATGGTGTCTCTTCACAACAATGAAAACCCTAAGACAGTAATAAATATGAGTTTGATATTATTAAAGGGAAGGCTGAAATCCCAGAGGATTATTCTTCATAAGACAAAGCACACAAGGTTCAACATGAATGCTAGTTGGTACTATACATTGTGTTAAGGAATCAGATGCCCATTCTGTTCTCCGTAGGAAGAAAAGTACCATGTGACACAGTTTCATAACTTAAATTAAGTGAGATATTAGTGACCATGCAATCTATATCTCCTGATAGGTCTTTTTTCTATCTTTCTTTACTTTTTAACTTTTATTAACATACAGTCATCAAGGGTCATACTTAAAAATCTCTCACAACAAATTTCTAAGGCAACTTTCTAGTCTATTTATACCACATCCCTGCAACCCTAGTCACTTTACAAAAGAAAATTTGCTTTTAAACTGCTGCCTTATATTTAAAAGAGGCTCTATTAACTCTAACATTTCATTAATTAATATATCTTAGATAATTATATATAACTGCTACATGCAAAATGGATTTTGCTTTGGAAATCTGTTAACTGACTCATTGATTTATGATAAGATCCACAATCCCTAAAGCAAGAAAGGGTTTTGTTTTTGTTTTTGTTTTTGTTTTTGTTTTTTAAATAAGCTGGCCTCTGACAAACAGCCCTGGGTGGAGGAGAGGGCTTTCACAGTGGCATATACAAAGACAACATGAGACCAAAGTACCAGATTCTCCCAAAGCCTATCAAAAGCATCCCGACACTTACTAGTTCCAAGTGTCACAAGACACATTTTCAAGGCAGAAAAGAACAAACTGGTAATGACTCTATACTGTCAATGCAATTGAATGTAATCTTTAACCATTAAATATTAGTTTGTTTCATTTAAGTCTACTTTAATAAATTACACATGGAAAATGTATGTGTATGTCCTTTGTGATTTTTAAATATTTTGAACATCTTTGGGCTGAGATGGCTCAATGGTTGAAAATGCTTGTTGGAGATCCAATCCCCAGAACCCACATAAAGTAACAAGTAAGGCTGTAATTCCAGTCTTGGAAAGCAGAGGCAGGGGGATCCATTTCTGTAGCAAGCTGATTAGCAAGTCTAGCCGCACCAGTGAGCTGGGTTTCATTTAAAAACACTGTCTTACACTATAAAGTGAAAGAGCAATTGAGGGAGATTCCAGATACCACCTAAGGCCTCTGCATGCACCCAACACACACCCACACAGAGAATAAAGAAAACTTGTGGACAATTAGACTAGCTCATAAATGAGTCCATTTATGCTAGACATGGTGTACACATGAACTAGTCCTTGGGAGGCTGAGACAGAAGTAATTCTGCACGTTTGAAGCCATCATGGTTATACAGTGGTGCCCTGTTTAAAACTACAGCAGTGATGAGAATGTTTAGACAAACTAGTTTAATTAATGACTGACTAAAAAAACGTTAAGTTTTAAATGGCTTAATCAAAACACACCAAGTATGTTTCAAGAAACCTGTCCTTGCTACAAAAGTAACCAAAAATAATCTAGTATACTAGTACTTTCTTTATGGGCAAAATTTGAACATCTAATTTTTTCATTTTGACAATTAAACTTTGCCAATTTGATAAAAGAATAAAAATAAGCCAGGCGTTGTGGCACACGCCTTTAATCCTAGCACTTGGGAGGCAGAGGCAAATGGATTTCTGAGTTCCAGGACAGCCTGGTCTACAAAGTGAGTTCCAGAACAGCCAGGACTAAACAGAAAAACCCTGTCTCGAGGAAAAAAAAAAAGAATAAAAATAAACTTTCAACTTCAGACACATATTTGTTAAAGTAAACATAGATTGGGATGATAAAATTAACTTTCGTTGGTCTTAGAAGAGGGACCAGTGAGATGGCTGTGCAGTGAAGGCACTTGTTGACACACATGGCACAAGTACACACACTTATGTGCATGCACACACCCCCACAGTCCCCCCACACACACACACATAAAATAACAAAAAAAAAATTTTAAGGTAGGGGAGGAAATGTCTTCAATTCAGTCAATTGTAATGAACCAAAAGCTTTACAGAAAAATTAAAATGTCACAAGAAAAAAATAAGTGAGTACTGAATAATCTGCAGTTCTAGCTATAAAAACTGATGAAATACAATTTGAAATGTACTAACTGAGATGCCTCTTTGTGCAGAGAAATTAAACTGAGCATGTAAGATGTCAAAGCAAATGCTCTGTAAGTTCCAAACGTAAGTATATAAAATAGATTTTCAATGAAAATATTTGATATTCTCACAATATTTCTTATTTTGTTTTAAATGCAATCTTATGTACTAGCCCAGGCTGGCCAGGAACTTGTAATCTCCTGCCTCTGCCATTACCATGCTTAGCTTAATAACCCCCAATTCTGCTATCATGATATGGCTACCATAGCATATATCAATGTAACCGAAATAGCACAGTCTCTTAAGACACATTCCGTATTTTATTTACTTTTTAAGACTAACTTTCATCCCAAAATCACATATCCATACACCTATTTCCTTTTTGTTGACCACACTTAAAACATCTAAGCTTGTTTTACTAAACAAAGACTGTAAACAAATTATTTTATCTGTTACATGTAACAAACAGGAACAGCTTTCAAAAGAAATTCAAAACCCCAAACATCTTTTATTATAAATACAGGTATCAAAACAATCCTGAACCTATGTTTGATACTAACAGTAGTCAGCACCCACACCGCTTCAAGAATAACACAATTGTTGACTATTCATTGTAACTGCTACTTTAAACAACTCCAACTGCAGCGCTAAATATGATAGATAAAGCATGCCATTTCTGTTCTTTCTTCTTGAGACTTTACTTTCCAGAAAATTTCCATAGCCATCTGACACTCTTTTGCCATGCTTTTGTCTTGAAAACCTGAATTCCATTTTGAGTACTTCAGGTTCATGTTTAAATGACAGTGCTTTAAGAAGAGAAAGAAAAATTTTGCTGCACTTCTCTTGTTACCTGAAAACATAATTGGTGTACATATATTAAATATATTCTTATAACTGTCCAGGTCATGTTTACCAGCTGCAGTTCTTTTACTTAATGTGTGGGTATTTTGCATGGTGATATTTAATCAAGACATTAACATGAGTAGAAGGTTGCTGATTTAAGACAAGTTTGAGATCCACTAAAGTTAGTTGTACGTCTGTCCTTCTGGTGGCTGTGGAAGCTTCATATTTTCTTTGGACATCATAAGATATCTTAGCCCTTGAAATAATGACTTTAATGCTATAGGAATTTTGCTAATATTGGTATGCTCCTTGTCTTCATCATCTTCAAGGTCCCAGCTAACAGTACCATCACCTACTCCTTTCTGTCCTTCTTCAAGTTCTTCAAAAAGCTAAAACTATGAGGAACTTTAACTCCTGTGGAGACTGCCATCTTCTCCTGCTGCCACCTGATAGGTCTCTAGAACTATCTACCTACAATACAACTTCAGGCCGGCTACTAACTTTAATTAAGATAGAAAACACAAGTCATGTTTTTGTGGAGATGTTTCTAAGGATTTCCCTTTAACCCTTAGATAATAAAGATGGGATCTAAGAGAATGGAAAGCTTCTAGGAGAAAGAGGATAGTAACAGAAGACTTGACACTAACTCAAAATCCTACAGAAAGGTAAGGCCACCATCAATGAAAAATCCCCGAAGAATTGTGACAGCCAGCATCATTATTAAGACTGGCCAGAAGCAGGCTCAATAGGGCAAACATAGGAGGGCAAAGCTTCAAAGGTACGTAGGTACCCAACTTGGCCAGAGGATGTCCATAGTTGCTTCAATGTGACTTCTTACATGCCCAAGAGTGCATTTCGAGACATCAGCATCTGAGCTGTGGAGTAGTTGATGAGTACTGCCCTCTGCTTCATAAGGAGGACTGCTCAATAGACTGAAGGCCCAAACAGAACCCCAAAGGAAGGAAAAGTTGAACTGTCTGCCTCAAGGCCTGGGTGAGAAGACCTTAGTCTTCCACCCTTTCCCTGGAACTTAACACTGCTGTTCTCGGTCCTCAAGCTTTTAGTTTCAGACCAGAAGGCACAGACAGGCTCTCCCGGGTCTCCAGATTGCAGACAGCAATCCTGGGGCAGTTCAGCTTCCAGGATGGTGGGATTCCATTTGTCATGAGATAGTGAGAGTCAAAGAATGAGTACACGTGCTCTCCTTCCTGTGCTTCAACTTCTGCCTCCACTATTATGTGCCTCCATTTATTATGAGAGAGGGAAAGAGGGGGAGAGGGAGGGAGGGAGGGAGGGAGGGAGGGAGACCGGTCCAAAGAAGGAAAGAAAGCTATCACAAAAACCAATCCTATTTACCTACATTGGCAGTGTAGGGTACCTTGTCTACTAAAGGAATAGTCCTGCCACCACAAGAAAGCTTACAGAGTTAACTAACCTTGATCCTTAGGGACTCATGGAGACTGAACTGCCAACCAGAGAGCGAAGGTGGGATGGACCTAGGCGCTCTACACATATGTAGCAGTTGTACAGCTGAGTCTTCATGGGGGACTCCCAAAGTGGGGGCAGGGGCTGTCTCTGACTACACGGCCTCCTTTGGATTTCTTTCCTCTAACTGGGCTGCCTTGTGGAAGTCTTGCTTGGCTGGATATGACTGTCTGGGCTGGTTGATGCCCCTGGGAGGCCTCCTCTCTTCAGGGGAGAAGTGGAGGAGGGGTGGATGGGGGAGGGGAGGGGGAGAGACTGGGAGGTGAGGAGGGAGGGGAAGCTGCAACTGGGATATAAAGTAAATAAAAAAACTTAGTCAATAAATAAGAATATATCTGTGGGGGGAAAAGGGGGAACGAAACAGTCCTGCTTACAAATAGTCAGAAGTGATCTCCATTTATATGAAGACTGTATATTTTCATTTACAATAAACTAGTATAAAAATAAAACTAGAACAAGAAAGCTGCTAAAAACTTAGCAGGAGCAGCGTAAAGGCCTTAATAACCCCGCCAAGCTTAATTATCTCTTTAAACAAGCATTCTGGGGGCATGAAAAAAGCACTTTAGATCAGAAACTTTAAATCTAAAAGCAATGGAATGAAGCGAGGTGACTAGCTGCGACAGGAAACACATGAAACCAGGTGAGCGGCCTGTGCTGGCACTGATGGCAGGCTACATCACTACAGACAAATAAAAACTAAGAAAAGGCAACCTGACTGCCACACACATGGCCCTGCTTAAACCAAATGGCTCACAAACCAAAGCCAAAACTTATCATTCCATGAAAGGAACTGGGGGCAGGGGGCTGACAGGAAGGAGAGGAAAATAAGGGAAACAAGAATACATTATACACATGTATGAAGTTGTCAGATAACACAATTAATAAAAAGAAAATATAAGCCGGGCAGTGGTGGCGCATGCCTTTAATCCCAGCACCTGCGGGGGCAGAGGCAGGTGGATTTCTGAGTTCGAGGCAAGCCTGGTCTACAGAGTGACTTCAAGGACAGCCAGGGCTACACAGAGAAACCCAGTCTCAAAAAAATCAAAGTAAGTAAATAAATAAATAAATAAATAAATAAATGCTAAACCATTTTAATTCTTTAACTTTTTTCTACAATGGGCCCCCCAAGCCAACCTGATCGCTCACACAGCTGTCATTAAGGCGCATTTGTTCTGAGCAGCACATTCGCATCCTTGAGCTTGTTCTTCCTTATATGTCTCTCTCCCCCTTTAGTGGCATTAAAAGACAATTTTAGGAATGAATTTTTATGTATGAATGTCTAATGGTTTATATGTTTGGCCCAGGGAGTGGCACTATCAGAAGATGTGGCCCTGTTGAAGTAGGTGTGGCCTTGTTGGAGTAGGTGTGTCACTGTGGGTGTGGGCTTTAAGACCCTCATCCTAGCTGCCAGGAAGCCAGTCTCCTCAAAGCAGCCTTCAGATAAAGACACAGAACTCTCAGCTCAGCCTGCGCCAGGCCTGCCTGGACACTGTCACACTCCCGCCTTGATGATACTGGAATGAATCTATGAACCTGTAAGCCAGCCCCAATTAAATGTTGGGTTTTTGTTTTGGTTTGGTTTTTTAGATATTTTCTTTACTTACATTTCAAATGTTATCCCCTTTCCTGGTTTCCCCTCCAAAAATCCCCTATCCCTATCCCTTCCCCCCTCACCCCCCAGCTCACCAACCCACCTACTCCCACTTCCTGGCCTTGGCATTCCCCTACACTGAGGCACAGAGCCTTCACAGGACCAAGGGTCTCTCCTCCCATTGATGACCGACTAGGCCATCCTCTGCTACACATGCAGCTGGAGCTATCAGTCCTACCATGTGTTTTCTTTGGTTGGTGGTTTAGTCCCTGGGAGCTCTGGGGGTACTGGTTAGTTCATATTGATGGTCCTCCTATTGGGCTGCAAACCCCTTCAGCTACTTGGGTACTTTCTCTAGCTCTTTCATTGGGGACCCTGTGCTCAGTCCAACGGATGGCTGTGAGCATCCACTTCTGTATTTGTCAGGCACTGGCAGAGCCTCTCAGGAGACAGGTATAGCAGGGTCCTATCAGCAGGAACTTGTTGGCATCCACAATAGTGTCTGGGTTTGGTGATTGTATATGGGATGGAGCCCCAGGTGGAACAGTCTCTGGATGGTCCTTCCTGCAGTCTCTGTTCCACACTTTGTCTCTGTAACTCCTTCCGTGAGTATTTTGTTCCCCCTTCTAAGAAGAATCGAAGAAGTATCCTCCTGTATTAGTATGTGAGGCATTAATATAGTTTTTAGAAGGCAGATGCAGAGAGCTGCACATGGACGAACATGCCAGCCACCCTCCCCGCCCACTGCTCCCAGCTCTCCCTAAGCCTGCCCACCTGTGCATCCTTCTTAGAGCTTGCTCTTTTCTTTTTATTGTTTCTCTTGCACAAACTGAGCAGATAAATGGGTATCATCTTTCTTGTTGCTTTTAAATATAACCAATGTTTTTATTTTTTAGATGAAGTATTTTTTATTATTTATTTTCCTTTTATTGAAAATATATTTTTCCTCACACAATATGTCCTGATTATGGTTTCCCCATCTCTATTCCTCCTGGTTTCTCCCCACTTCCACTCCCATCCAGATCCACCCCTTTCTGTCTCTCATCAGAAGAGAACAGGCCTCTAAGGGATAATTATGAAGTATAACAAAATAAAATTTACTAAGATAAAATAACTATCACACAGGATTGGACAAGACAAACAGGAGGAGAACAGCCCAAGAATCAGAGACCCGCACTTCCCTTTTACTGAGTATACTTAAGTTTCCCTGCTGTGTTGTGCTTATTGTATAGCAGAACTATTTCCTAGTAAACGAAGAGGGTTGTGTGTTTCCGACCTATGTGTCATTCCGCTGTGTAGTTATTATTTAGTTATCTTTTGGGGGACAGGTCTCATTTTGGTTCTCACTGGCTTGTAACTCATTTTGTAGACCAGGATGGTCCTGACCTCACAGTGTTCTGCCAGCTTCTTCCTCTGCTTCTAGGAATAAAGGCAGATGCCCCCCAGCCTGGCTCCAGTGTGTAATTTATTCACTCTTACTTCAGCCAGTCTTCTGTGTGTCTGTGTGAACATAGGCTGTTTCAGTTTGGGCTCTGCAGTCATGACTAGTGCTGCAACAGGTCTTCTATATGTATTCTAATGTGGCTCAAGGCCCACAGTATTCGCACTTCCTATTCTGATATTGTGTAGGCACCTTGTGTATTTCCTTTTTTAATGAAGCCACTTTATCATCTATGTATCTATCTATCTATCCATCCATCCATCCATCCACCTGAGATGGTTTCTCTGTGTAGCCTTATCTGTCCTGGAACTTGCTCTGTAGCCAGGGCTGGCCTCAAACTGCCTCCCTAGTGCTAGGAATAAAGGTATGTGCCACCATGGCATGGTTATTTATTTATTTTTAAATTACGTTGTGTCTGCACGTGATGCAGTGCTCTCAGAGGCCAGAAGAGGGGGCTCTGATCCCCTTGGACTGGAGTTACAGGCAGCTGTGGACAGCCAGAACTCCACTCTCTGGAAGTAATACTTCCTCTTAACCTCTATGACTCTCCAGACCCACTCCAAATGTTTTCAGTTACGATATAAAGACAAGGTACAAGAGAGATGAGTTAGTGATTAAAAACACTGCTCTATGCAGAAGACTGGGGTTCAGTTTCTAGCATCCAAGAATCAACACAGCCTCTTACAACCTTCATAACTCCAGTTCCAAAGGATCTGACACCTTTTGAGCGCACCAGATTCTCATATGTGCATGTGCATACATTTGGGGTAAAATGCTTAGGTTTTACTGCTGTGAACAGACACATGACCGAGGCAACTCTTTATGTATAATAGACAGAAGCCGAAAAGAACCCAGATGTCTCTCAACAGAGGAATGGATTGAGAAACATTTGGTACATTTGCACAATGGAGTACTACTCAGCTACTAAAAACAATGAAGTTATGAAATTCTTAGGCAAATGGATGTATCTGGAGGATATCATCTTTAGTGAGGTAACCCAATCACAAAAGAACACACATGGTATGCACTCACTGATAAGTGGGTATTAGCCTAGAAGCTCCGAATACCCAAGATACAATTCACAAACCACATGAAACTCAAGAAGAAGGGATGTGCAGGGATGACACACTGGCCAAGAGCAATCACTGCTAAGTAAAGTAGGACCCTCAACAGTTCCCACCACCCTGTGGTAGCTCACAGTCATGTGTAAGGCCAGCTCCAGGGTTTCCACACCTGCCTGTGGTCTCTGTGGGCACCGTACTCATGTGATGTACAGACATACATGCAGGCCAAACACCTACACACATGAAATAAAAATACAGCTATCCAGAAAGCATTGTATGGTAGGAAAAACCAAAGTGTGTTTAGTAAATTAAAGGAAAGGTGATATACATTAACAAAGATGGGCAGGTAAGAACTGCTGAGATGGAAACCCAACAGCAACAGCTGTCACAGCTGGAATTTCAAATGGCTGATGTAACTACACAGCAGGGCAGGGCATCAAACCGAGTGACTCTTCAGCTCATTTTCAGTACATATTCTCAGGCTGTAAGCATGAGAGCTACAGGATAACACTGAGCTCCAATACACGGGTGCAGCTCTTTAAACAACTCTAAATTGCCCGCTGTGTGTCCTAGGATTGAGCCAATCAATGCACAGGGTGTGGAATAGAGGAGCAGGGCATCTCACTGTCAGAGAGAGGAGCTGCAAAGATGGAATGGAGGAGGAGACTACCGGGATCCTCAGTGAGGTCTGGGTAAGGAAAAGCAAACATAGCCCCGGAAGCACAGAGAGAGACCCAGGGAGCAGGGCTGTCCCAGCCCCGTCCATTAAGAGCACTGATGGTTACTTTATGTTCCAATTTCACCCTGCAACTGAGCACCCAGTGCTTGATGAAACATTATTCTGGGTTTCTGCATGGGTATTTTGGGAAAACATTAACAATTAATTTGTACAGTAAGTTAGTTTGCTTCCCCTAATGAGTAGGCCTCATGTAACCAGTTAAAATCCTGAATATTAAAAGGCATACACACACACAAAAAAAATCCCTAAACCGAGTCAAGAGCTCTTCTTCAGCAGTTAGCCTTCAGACTTGCTCTACGAGGTCAGCCCTGCCTGCCTAAGTACCATGGAAGTATATCAGCATACTCTGAGAGCTAGCCCACACTCACTTGGAAGTCTCAAGCCTCCATAAATACACAGATCCAAATGATGAAACAGACTTGAACATGGATATTGTTTAGACATACATATCTCCTAATGGTTCTGTTTCTCTGGAGAACCCTGACTACTATAAGGGCCAAAAAGCAATTCTCTCTTGGTAACAATAATACAAGTTCCCACATCCTGATTTCTAAATAGCATTCCAAGTAAAAGGAATTAGGATTCTTTAAAACACTAGTAGATTCCAAAGGTGCATAAGGCATGTATGGATGGCTGTAGTAAGCCTGCCAGAATGCAAATGCTAAAAAATTTATGAGCCCTTGTCAAAAGGACACTGAACAATCCGGGTAAGAATTATGGCTGTATGTTCAAACTTCTAAGTAAAAATAAGAGAACTGAGATATTTACAGACTTGAAATACCACCTTACAATGTAGAATTACGAAGGGACAGTCACCTGACAGTGGGGAAACCTGGCAGGCATCACCAGACACACGTGATGCGTGCACATGAGCACAGGACACTACAGCAACATAGGCCTCCTGATAAAGACATGCAGAATTGCAGCCAAAATGCACAACCCAAATCTGACGCTGAGGAAGCATCCCACCAGCTCAGCAGTGCGCTCTGTTGAGTTACCTCGTGAGTATTCTCCCACAATGCCTGTGAAGCAAAGACTGAGAGGGCGTTCTGATTTAAAATGGAAGAGGGTGTGATCAAGACACACTGAACATAAAACAGTGCTAAGAAAATAAGTTTTCTCCCCCCCCCAAAATAATAATAAACAGCAAAATTTGAATAAAACCTTTCTGTTGTCTATAATTTCCTGATGTTTTATTATATTATAATTATATAAGAAAATTCTCATTTGTATTTTTGGGACGGTGGATACTAAAATATTTAGAAGTAAATGAATACAATATATACAAGTCACTTTCAATGGCTCATGAAGAAATAATATTTCTTTATTGCTTTATGAAGAGTAAACGTGGGGTTGAGTATGGTGGCACATGTCTATGACCCCACTCAGGAGGCAGTGGCTGTGGCTACACAAGATCCTGTCTCAAGACACCAAGGCCTGGGGTCTGGGAGGTAGCTCATTGCTTTGCCAGCATAAGGTCCTGAGTTCAAATCTCCATGGGGCCAAGTGAAAGAACTGGAGAGACAAGAGGCACAGTGCCGCCAGGTTCCCACTCCGAGGTCTGTTTGAGTCCCACAGTTTCGTCTCAAGATATATTCCCAAAGTTGGGACACATTAGAGCTCCAAATCGCTGTAGGGGGAAGCTTGGTCCTACAGTATCACCAAGCAATTTTTCACTCATTAAAAAAATAAGGAAGAAGACTCCGGGCACACACCTGTACTCCACACACACCTGCACTCCACACACACCTGTACTCCACACACACCTGTACTCCCAGCACTGAGGGTGATGAAACAGATGGAAGCCTGGGCCTGCTGTCCATCCACACTCGCTCAATCAATGAGCTTTAGGCTCCATGAAAGGACCTGTCTCAAAATCAGGTGGGATGTGTTTTAGAAAGACACCAAATGTTGCTACCTGGCCTCTACATACACACATATGTTCAAGTACATGAAGACATATGAGTGTGTGCATGGGCACAGGAATACACATACACACAGACACACACACATTCAAAACCTAGGCAAGGGACAGTGAACTAAACAGACAGCTCTCAAAAGAAGAAATACTAATGGCCAATAAATAATTTTAAAGGGTTCTCCATCCTTAGAAATTAGGAAAATGCAAATTAACACTACTCTGGGATTCTTTCTCAATCTTATCAGAATCATCTCCATAAAGATAAAATGACAGTAAATGGTGCTGAGGACGCAGCACAGAGAACCTTAGCTGGGGGGGGGGGGAGGGGTGCACGCTGTGGGCCACCATGGAAATCAGTCTGGAGGCTTCCACAAAACTAAAAATAGAATTACTAAGGGTCCCATGATACCACTCCTAGGCACACTCAAAGGACTCTATACCCTTCTAGAGTTGCTTGCACACCCATGCTCAGGGCTGTTCTATGTGCAATAGCAAGGAAACTGAATCAGCTGAGATGTCCATCAACAGATAATTAATGAGAATGTGACAGAAACACACAATGGCTATAATGAAATCTGAAATCTGCAGAAACAGGGGTAAACTGGTAATATATTATGTGAGATGAACCATACTTCATTTTCTTTCTCATACACTAACTCCTAGCTTTAGTATGTGTGTGTACATGTCTAAGTGTGTATAAATGGGTATGTGTATGAGTGGATGTGTTTATAAGTAGATATGTGTGTGTGTGTATGTATGTATTAGTGGGTATGTATATGTATAAGTGGGTATGTGTATAAGTGGGTATGTGTTTGTATAAGTGTGTGTGTATTAGTGGGTATGTATATGTATAAGAGTGTGTGTGTGTATAAGTGGGTATGTATATGTATAAGAGTGTGTGTGTATAAGTGGGTATGTGTATCAGTATATGTGTGTATATATATATATATATATATATATATATATATATATATATATATATGGGTGTTAGAGTGAATAGAGGTAAGGAGACTTAGCAATGGGTCCTTGAGAGGTCAGAAAGGGACGTTTAG
Organism: Mus minutoides; assembly: GCA_902729485.2. Taxonomy (NCBI): domain Eukaryota; kingdom Metazoa; phylum Chordata; class Mammalia; order Rodentia; family Muridae; genus Mus; species Mus minutoides. The sequence continues at coordinate 241,334 of LR750516.1, read as the reverse complement.
GGAGAGTTGTGGGGAAGGGAACAGAATAGAAGTAACAAAAAAGTAGAAAGGAGAATTCTGGGGACTGAGGGTACAACTGGGGACTGGGAACAGGGTGATGGGGGAGCAGGAAGAGGATTTACCAAAACTAAACATGCATGAAAATGCAGTAAGTAAATCTATTACTTTGTATGCTAACTAAAAACAAAAATGTAAAAAAGAAAGACAAGGTCAGGAGATACAGTTCAGTAGCAGAGCACTGGCCAGGATACGCACAGCCCTGGGTGGAGTCCCAGCACAGAAAACATTGAATGCAGAAATGGAGCTGATATTAGGAGACCATAAGGTAAAGACTATATGGAACTTCTTCAGATTCTTTTTGGTTGCCATTCTGTAACCTTAAATTATTTCAAGATGAAGGTAATTTCAGTAAAACTACAGTATTCAAGAGTTTTCCATATCACTCAATGGCACACACGCACATCCACACATATCATAAAACCTCATAGAAAAGTCCATGCCCTCCACAAACCACAGCTGCAGAGCCTGAATCTCTATCCATCCTCAGTACCACTGCCTGCTGACTGAACAGCCTCTGGTTGGCTTCCCAGATACAAACTCTCCTCTCAGCCAATCTTCACACATATGCAAAACAAAGCTGTCCACCTACTACTGTACCTAGTATGGAGTGGCCAAACCTCCAAGGGACTGTGACAGACATTCCTTCAAGATCGTGACTCTGCCTTTTCAGCTGTCTCCCTCTCATCAGCAGCACCTCTGTGTTTATGCCCTGGGTTCTGCTGCCATCTGGTTGCAACACTTTCTTTTACATGGCTTGGTTGCTCTGAGGACTCTCTCCCTACCTGTCTTTAAAGCCTTCCTTAGCTTTGCCATGGCTGTATAGCATTCCTGACACAGGGTGGACAGGTGGTTTTGACTAATGTGAGCTTTCTCAGAGAACAGCTCACAGTACAGTCACTGGTTGAATTACTCAGAATATAAAAATGTCTCAAACAGCGTTAATATGAGTAATAGTATGTACTCATACACACAGTTGAGAGCACACAGTAAATAAAGACATTAAGAAGTCACATAACGTTTTGCTAAAAAAAAATGAAGAAAGCTAAGAAAATCTTTTTAAAACTCTAAGTTGAATACATATCTTCCCAAGGGAAACAGCATGTGGTTTTCCTAAGGAAGGTAAAACAAACAAGTCCTACACTTAATTTTTAGCTGATGCAAATGTTACATTTTAATTTCTATAGTTGTATAGTGAAGGACACTGCCTTTGGGTTTCTATTACTGTGAAAGCTCTCTGGTCACTCACTCCATCACTGAGGGAAGCCAGGGCAGGGGCTTAAAGCATGAACCTGGAGGCAGGAGCTGATGCAGAGGCCGTGGAAGGGTGCTGCTTGCTGCCTTGCTCCTGTGGCTTGCTCAGCCTGCTTTCTTATAGAACCAGGATTATCTGCCCAGGATGGCATCGCCCACAATTGGCTGGGCACTCTCAATACAATCACTAATTAAGAAAATGTACTATAGGCTTGTCCGTGGGGCAATCTGGTAGGGGTATTTTCTCAAGAGTTTCACTCTTCCCAAATGATTTTAGCTCAAGTCAAGTTGACATAAAACTAGCCAGTATAGATACCATTGCCCACAGGCTTTTAAATCATGAGCTGAGATGGAAATTAACACTGTAAGTAAAATAACATAAGAATGGAGTGCAGTGCTACTTCATATTTAAAGATAATAACCATCTTTTTGTCCAAGTGGTTTAAAAGACGTGACTCCCAACTTTAAATTCAATTCTATTAAAACCCTAATCAGTCCTGAATCTTGCTGTCTTGGTTCTAAAACCAAACCCATTATGAATAATCTTGTATCAGAAAAGAAGTTAAAGGAAACATTATCAATTTTAGCTGTCCTTTCTGCTGCATATAATACAGGAGAAAATGGAATTATTTCAGTCTTAAAGCAGACATTCTTTAGTTATTAGTGACACAGCGATCCAAGTTAAAACTTCTCTGGAAAAATAAAATCCTACAAGGCATAAATGTGAAAACCCACAAGCACAGAGGCTGGCCCGCCCTGGGAGGGTCGCCCTGGGAGGGTTGCCCTGGGAGGGTCGCCCTGGGAGGGCCGTCTTCCTGACAGTTCTCAAGCTTGCCTCGGCTACTTTGCACCGCCTCTTCTGTGGCTCACAGGACTCGCCTTTGCCCACTCTGTCCTTCCTATGTGTTCCTATCAGAGTTGGCATGGACATTAGCATCCACTCAGTCAGTGCCTTTGCTCCAGCAGGGCAGGACCAAGCCCATTCCACTTATCACTGTGTGGGCCAACCCCTCCCCACCCCAAGTCCTGAGCATTACAACATACAAGGAACCCAATGTGTATACAAAAATAGCTGAGGTAATCTGAGGAGGTTTTGACTTTTTGCCATATTATTTTGGGGGAGTGCATGGCCCAGTGCACAGGTAGAGGTCACAAGACAACCTGTGAGAATCAGCCCTCCTCCCTGTGGAGGTCTCACAGATGGAACCTGAGTTGAAGGGCTTACCTGATGTGAGTCTCCCTCTCCCTAGAGAAGCTGTTTAATGTTTAGTTATCATAAAACTTTTTTTTTTGTAGAAATCACGAAAGTCTTTCTTTTCCAGAACAAGTGTGGATAATTAGACCCCATATGCTAACACAGCAACAGGCCTATTTCCAGTATCATAAAACATCAGACCCTCCCTCAGAGCTGAGGTACAGAGGCTGGACAGCCTCCACACACCAAGACAAGAGTCCAGGAAGCTGGCAACTTTACTCCCACTATAAAAATGGAGATACAATCATAGCACAGAAATCTTGAAATGATACTGTAGATAGTATGTATCACTTAAAACATAGAAAAGGTTTAGACATAAAAACACACATTAAAGAAAACACAAGCATCTACTCCATTTAGAAAACCAGAAGCCGACTGAGAATCTGACAGAGACCCAGTTCTGTCTCCTCTCAGTCCACAAGCCTCCTACAGAGGCTTGCAAGCCCCTCAGCCAAGGCTCCGGTAGGAAAACAGACTTGATGTTTGATGTACAACTAATTAGAGATAAGGTGGTATCATTTTATAATCCTGCACGTGTCTTACTTATAGAGGTCATACACAAAGCCCTGAGCTAAACACGCATGCCCAAAATAAGGAACTGGAACACCAACTCCTTCCTCTGAGGAAAGGCACTGTCCCAGAAGTTAATTGAATTCTTATCTGTCCTCCTATTTTTATCTCCGTGTTCTCTATTAACTGGCCTCTTTTTTCTTTCCTCTTTCTTCCTGACTTGCCCCTCTTTTCTTAGGCTGAACCGCTTTTACAAGTCGAAGCCAAAGTTAACCTGTATACAGTTCTGCCACAGAATCTACAGTGTGCCACACTCAGTATCCATTACCAATGCCTGTTAACCACACTCAGTATCCATTACCAATGCCTGTTAACCTCTTGTCTGTACCTAGTTGAGAGACTCTTAGTAGCTATACATGTTTTTGTTTGGGCCAAAAGAAATTCTAAGTCAGCCGGGCAGCGGTGGCACATGCCTTTAATCCCAGGACTTGGGAGGCAGAGGCAGGTGGATTTCTGAGTTCGAGGCCAGCCTGGTCTACAGAGTGAGTTCCAGGACAGCCAGGGCTACACAGAGAAACCCTGTCTCGAAAAAAACAAACAAAACAAACAAACAAACAAAAAACAAAAAAGAAATTCTAAGTCAGATTAAGATTACCTTGGAACTGGGCATAGTGTCACACATCTACAATCAGAGACAGGATAAGGCCTCTGGGCCACAGAGTGAGGTAGAAGTTAGTCTAAGCTACATGAAAAAATGGTCTTAAGAAAATAGAAGACTATGAATTTCAATGACACATGGTGATGTATTGTGTAATTTAAGCAACCAGGAGGGTAAGAGATGAAGAACCCAAGTAGGGATTATCCTGGGCTAACAGCAAACTCCACTACAGCATGGACTAAAAGGTATGCCTTGTCTCAAAATAAACAGCAAACAAAATGATAGCTGACTTTGTTTAAATAATATAAAAGGAGACTGTTATTGTCTCTTTATTGTTCCTATAAGTATCTTTTTTAAAAACTCAAAAGAATTAAAAGTCTTTGAAAAAATGAGTATAGGATTTTACCATTTCTGAGTTGCCTTAAAACATTACAATGGTTATAACACTGCCTGGTAACCTGGTGGGATTTAGAATCACTATGGAAGCCAGTGTCTGGGCATGTCTGTAAGGGAATATTAGATCAGGTTAAACTGAGAGGGATAGCCCACCCTCCACATGGGCAGCGCCATTCCCTACGCTTGGGCCCCGGGCTGCATGCAAAGGGCAAGTGAGCAGGGCAGCAGCTCTCCACACTCTGCTTTCTGACTGAGAGCAGCCTGGCCTCGGCCGCCATGACAGATGGCCCCTGGTAAGCCAAAACTAGAAACCCTGCTTTCTGTGTTTGAGATAGCTATTTTTGTCAAAGGAGCAAGAGGATTAATTAATATGGGTAACTATTTTCATAAACTGTTGTTTTCTCTTTGCAAAACAAATACTGTTTCATATAATGCTTCCTACAAGGTTAAGTAAGCCATTTGTAGGAGGAGTGTCCTGGTTTCTTTTCCTGTTTCTGTAATAAAAATACTCTTACTGAAGCAACTTCACAGAGTGTTTTTAGTCACAGTTCAAGGTATGACAGCATGACAGAGAAGTCAAGGGGGCAAGAGCTGGCAGCAGCTCGTCACACTGCATTCTCACCTGCAAACAGCAGGGGTCACGCACCTTGGGGCCACCCACAGGGGCAGTGCTTCCCTCTCAATGTATGTAACCAGGACAGTTAATCCCTTAGAGACTTGCTCAGAAGTCTGTCTCCCAGGTAACCCTAGATTTTTTTGTTATCAATTTGACAATACTAACCATTACAACTCACAACAGAATTCTCAAAACAAACTGTTAAGGCAAAAACTTTTAAAAGACAAAATTTTAGGCCGCAGATGGAAGCATCCCAAGACAGAAATTTTGAGCAGCAGAAACCACAGGTGTTCACTCATACTGTAGCCAGACCCTGCCTTAGAGTTATTGGGAGAGTTTTCAACAGCTGTCAAATCCAAGGACCCCTTTACATCAAGTGAACCAGAATCCAGGACCTTGGGCCAGGGCACAGGATTTAATCCAAGGCCCCCAAGCTAGCCATGATGTGTTCAAAATTATTGGCCAAGTCTAAGAACTAATACATTGAAATACTAAGGTATTAATTGAGACTAGTACTTACTAGTATTATTATTTCTCATCCTAGGTACAGTTGAAAGCGCAGACATTTAGCTAACACAAGCATAAGGAGTTGGTGGCCGAGATAGACAAAAGCCTGGTGTGTGCCATGAGACGCAGGAAGCAGCCTAACATGAGTTCTGTGGAGTTCCTGTCCCATCACTGCATCTCAGACTCCACAGTGAAAGGCTCTCAGCCGGGCAACACCAACAGTGGGGCTGAGCAACACAACCAAAGCCCAAAGCGCTTGGCCACACACAGGAAAGGCTACACAGAGCCAAGAGTCTCACCTCCCCACATGCCATATTCCCACCCCTACATAGAGGTGGAGCCCGCATGAAGACCACAGTAGAACTCTGTCAGTCTGTACAGCAGCCTAGATGCTGGGTACAGTGGTACACAGTGGAGTTATCAGTGATTGGAAGTCTGGAGAAAGACATCACCTGAATCCAGGAATTAGATGACCAGCCTGGCGACACAGTGAGGCCTGGTCTTAAACCAAGAAACAAACAAACAAACAAAAAGCCTCCAAAAATCAATTTTGAGCATGACTAAAACAAATTTAAAAAACACAGTTCCATCAAAGAAACAAAAGCTGTAAAAAAGTGAAAGCTAGGCACAGTGGTCAACGCCCGCAGTGCCTGTAATCCAAGAACTTAGACGGCTGAGGCAGGGGGATCAGACGCTTAAGGCCAACTGGCATACACAAGTTAATCAGACTACATAGTGATGTTTCAAAAATACACAGTCAAACAGTCATAAAAACAAGAGACGCTAATTATGCAACAATAATAATAATGATAATAATAATAGCAATGAAAAGTAACAGCTGAAAATCGAGGCTGGCTCCTCACTCAGTGTTGCACTACAGGGACAGGGGAGACTTCTCAGTGAGATGCTCGTGCACTACATAGAATTCTAACAGGAGGAAATCATCCTGGTCCCAGAAGGGAGGGAAAGGGGCCCGGGGTGGGGTGCATAAAGATGGACAGGAGAACTCCAGCCGCTTTTGATCTGGCAAGGCACATGCGCTCAGGATCAAGAAGTTAAGGGGGACCTGAAGAGGACAGAGACCAAGACAGCTGCCTCAGGCCACAGCATAGTTACTCTTATGAAAACCCAAAACAAAGAACACAGTCAAAGAAAAATGCAATCTTACCCGGTGTTCTGACAAACAATTCAAATGACAGCAAGCCTCTCCTCAGACACCACAGTAGGCAGAAGGAGGCGGCACAATATTTTTCAAACGCTGAAGGAAAACAAAACAAAACAAACAAACAAACAAAAACAAAAAAGGTTAACCCAAAACCACCAAAACAAAACAAAACAAACAAACAAGGTTGTTAACCCAAAACCCCAAAAACATACACTCAACACAAGTATATGGAGCTCATGGAAATACTTAGGAGATGGGGAGATGAAGGAGGCTGAGAACTATGTCAACAATAGACAGTTTTAAAGAATGGGTCAGTGTGACTGGTGTTAACGGAAAAGGGAACTGTACCTCAAGAGGAAGCAACATGGTACACAAAAGCACCGGTGAATATGCTTTTCTTGTCCTTGTGTTTGACAGCTAAAGCAAAATGGTTTTATGTACAGGAAATATTTTAAAGCATGGAGGGGGTGGGAGTGGGGGTGAGCAAAATCTTTAGGAGGCGGGACTTAGCTGGTGGAAGTAGAAGACTAGGGATATGAGAATCACAGCCCAGCCTTCAGTTCCTGCACTCAGTATCCTGGTGCCCAGGATGTGGCGAAGTAGTGTGGGATGGCCCGCTGCCTGGAACTCCTCCAGGACCTGCCTGCCACAATGGAATCTTTCCCCCTCTAAGCTATTCTGCCAGAACACAGCAAAGGCTGAGAGAGGGGACCAAAGTTTCTTATCTCACCATACTGGTAAAGTGGTAACAGTGTATACTACAAGAAGTTACATGTTCTGATGCTGAACACTGACAGGATCTAGAATCACCTAAGAGACAAGTTTCTGGGAACTTTCTAGATTGATTTTACTGGAGTGGAAAACACACCCCTATATGTAGGCATCACCATTCTGAGGGCTGAGGTCCCAGCCGGAATGAAAGGCCATGAACTAAGCGCCAGCCTTCACCCCTCTGCTTCCTGACTGCACAACAAATACATTAGGTATACTAATCCAAATACACTGGGATAGACACCAGACTGGCTCAGGAACACGACCCAAGTACAGCTGCCTCTAACACATGTAATGAACTATCTACTCTACTGGGGGTGGAGCGCAGGGCCTCAAGCACACTAGGCAATCAATCACTCTCCCGCCGACCCATAGGCTAGCCTCATTTCTTCTTTTTAGTTTTAAGACATCTAAGCCGGCCCTGAACTTACTCTGTGCCTCAGGCACAATCTGAAGTCAGGTTCTGCCTCAGCCTCATGAGTAAGTGAGATTATAACCCACACCATCTATGCCAACGTAAGCTCACTACAGAGGAACTACAGAGACAGGTTGAAAATGAAAGAATAAAAAATGTAAATTAAAAAAATAGTAACCAAAGGAATACAGAATGACCTCTAATAATGCATAAAGTTGACTTTCAGAGTGAAGAAAATAGCAGATAGAGAAGCACAAAGAGTGCTAATTCATGAAGATACAGCACGTATTTAACAGCAAAGCTGGAAACCATGGGGCAAAAACAGGACTGAAAAGGTCACCAACAGATACCTGGAAACTCAGCAGGCAGCTAGCTTCCCTCCATTTCTTCCTCTCCTCTCCCAGGACTCCACTTCCTCCACCTCTCTACTCCTCTCCCTTTCTCCTTCCACCTCCCCCCATCTCTGTCACCCTGTCCTAGTCGCTTAAAAGTTCATAAAATAAAAAATCAACAATAAAGAACCCAACAGCTCCTGATCAAGCCACAATTCCTAGTCAACATTTATGGAACAATGTATTAAATAGTAGAATGAACCTGTCTTTCAAAATATCCATGGACCACATCCCAAGATAACCCCAGGCAAGCCCCAGTAAACTTGAAACAAAAGGTCAGACTAAATGTCTTCTCTGATTACAATGAAACCAAGCTAGAAGTCAGAAACAACAGTAACAATGATGAAAAGGAAATAAATGTTCAACTCTTTCAAAACTAAGGAGCAGTTTCTAAATAACCTGCAGGAAGATGGCGACCGAAGGAAAAGGGACAAAGTTTCTAAATAACCCTCAGGAAGATGGTGACCAAAGGAAAAGGGACAAAGTTTCTAAATAACCCACAGGAAGATGGCCACCGAAGGAAAAGGGACAAAGTTTCTAAATAACCCGCAGGAAGATGGCGACTGAAGGAAAAGGGACAAAGGTGAAATTTGTGGGATAACCTCGATGGCAGAAGTTGGCCTTGATCCAACTCTGAGCTTAGGTATGATATAAGAATTGGGCTCCCATTAACAAATTCCACTGAGCACATTTCTTACTGGTTAAGTAGGCATTGTTTATAGTTGAATGGGATAAAACACATTTTTTTTTGGTTATTTGTTTGTTTTAAGTTTACTCTGGTGTTGGGCTGTAGTTAGGTGGCAGAGCACATATTTGTATACCCAAGGCCCTGAGTTCAGGCCTCAGCACTGCCATCTCAATTCTTCTACGACTTGAATCACGTGACCTAGTGATGACCATATATGGGTGGGAGTGTCACCAATGCTTCCCTCCAGCAGTCTATGCTCCATGCTCAAATGTCACCAAAGCAACTTAAGTGCCATGCATGAGTCTGCACAACAGATATACTGTGCATTGAGTGCTGTGTCCCCTCAAAAGTCCTCACCCTCCATGTGACAATGAGGCAATGCGCCACTTGTAATGACTAAGTCATGGGAATAGGACCAGCACCCTGCTGAGAGAGATGTCTAAATCCTATGACGCCTGACCTACACTCTAGCCACAGCCACGCAGAAAACAACAGAGGACATCAAGTTCAAGGCCTACTTGGGCTACAAAGTGAGCTCAAGGCTACCCTAGGCCACTTACTAAGGCTATCTCATGTTTTTAAATGCAAAGATGGCCAGGGGCACAGATGGAGTATCTGACCTTGCATGTTTAAGACCCAGTGCCACAAGAGAGATGCCAAAAAGGGCCCTCGGGCCGTCCTTCATGCAAGGCTACAACAAAAAGATGCCATCTATGAATCACACCAGACATCAAACTTGACACTGATTTCAGACTTTCCTGCATTTACAAGTATCAGAACTTCATTAGTATTGCTTACAACACCCCCAGAATACATGCTGAACAAACAAACTAGATATAAATAGCAGCCTGAACAAACAAAACAGATGTAAATCATAAAAGTTTCTCTCCTACCAACATTCTTTTTTCTAAAATATCTGATCTCAAGGAAGTATTAGGAGAAAAAAACAAATATCTGCTCGGATGACTCACGCTAAGATATGAGTAACTGCTGGGCTTGAATAGTTCCAAGGTACAAAAACAGCCTCACTCAAAGGACACTGTAATAGAAACTGTGTATGCAGAACAGAATCCAAGTTTGCTCATCTGCGTAAGTCAGCTGCCGCAGGGCCTACCTCAGCCTACCGCCCAGTTTCTAGCCTGGTAGTTCTTGAGTATTTAGGATGTAAGTGGGATACAAATCCTAATTACAAAGCACTGGCAGTCCCTTCCTTCCTGTTATAAACCCAGATCCTGACAGGGCTTTGCTGCCTTTCCCACAGGGGAGGTATATAGCACAGAACTCTTGTCTGGATAAAGACAAGACCAGCCCCACCCACATTAGTAAAATCTGCACCTTTCTTGTCAGCCACCATAAAGCTCACTCTGGGCTCCTAAGTGCTCCAGGGCATCTGTGTAGATGGTATCTCCATTCCCCAGGAGTCGGTCCTTTCTGATTAAGTAGGACTGACTGAACTGTATTTTAAGGCAACTAGGAGAAATTCTGGCTTTTGGGTTCAGCTGGGTCTGATGAAGGAAACAGGTCTGCTTCCATCTGGCTGAGCCCCTAAGGCTTCAAACCAGACTCAGCTTCTACTCAAGTGTTTACTCCCTGTCCTGATTCAACATCCCTTTCCTTTCCTCACTCAGCATGCTGGTCACATTTGTATCGACTTTTCTATCAGCTCTAAGTGCAGGTAATGTATTCCTGGGTGCTGGCGTGTCCATCTTGTAAGGGTTAAGTAGGAGGCAGCACGCGTGATATGCTGGTTTTACCTCACAGATGCTCCAACACAAGAGACAGATTTCAGAAAGAGCAAAGGACTTGTGCTAACCCCAGCCAGCTGAGAAGTAAGCGCCTTCCCTCACTCTAACAAACAGCACAGATGCCCACTTGTCAAGCGACAAGGCTACTCTGGCTGGGTTAGAGGTTGTCCTCTACTGGATCCCGCTACTTGTGAGCACAGAGGGTGAGCTAGCAGGTATGGCAGGCAAGCAGAGGAGAACTGTGCCCTCGGCACCAGGCCAACACAGTTTCCCCAGACTCCTTTAGGAGGGACTTGCCTCTAGTGACCCACAGGACCCACCACTAGACCGCAGTGCTCAAGCTTACCATTTCCCCTCAACAGCACCTTGCTGGGCTCAGCTTCTGACACACGGGCCTTTGATGGACATGCTACAGCCAAGCTTTTGCCCAGGGCTGAAGAAGACAAAAGCAAAGACACCCAAACTGCAGCACGCTGGGAAAACAGACTCTGCTCGTTTAAGCAGTGAGAAGACAGGGAGGAAGGCAATGGAGCACTCCTGGGCAGAAGGCAGTTACTGGGGACGCTACTGAAGGATGCTACTGAAGGATGCTAAGGATGCTACTGAAGGATGCTACTGAACAGCGGAAGGTATCAGATGCAAGTGCCAACTGGCAACGGTCGGTCGTGCCAGCTGGAGAACTCGATGGAGAAGGACTTCTACAAGTCGCCCTTACTGCTAATCATGGTTATATATGCAAAGAGCTTTCATTTCATGTCTAATTATTATGCAAAATAATAAATTTCCATGTTATAAACTATGTCAGACTGATGTGTTTTGAGCTTTACTTTATATAACCACAAACTGTGCTTCCAGCCCTCTTCCTGGCAGCCTCCTTGGTCAATTACAAAGCTGCAAAGCAGCAGGGCCACGCCCTTAAATCTCTAAGCATCCCCAGTCACCAGGCTTGCCAGTGCAGGAGTCAGCAATATGGAATTCGAATGCTCAACGGCCATGTCCTACAGCTACAGTATTTTAGTCTTTCCCAAGTTACTCCTCACCTCAGCCGTTCCTGTCACTTCCCAACTAATGAAGAACAAGTTCAGAACAAGCAACATCCACACCAAAGCTTTGCTCGTGTGTTTGTCTGAGATAGGCTCTCACCGTATAGCCCAAGCTACCCTTAACATAGTGTAACTCAGTGGCAATTCCCCTGTCTCAGTCTCCCAAGTGCTAGGATTATAGGCATAAGCAAATCATAACCTCTTAAGACCTTGGTTTAAAAAGGTACTCAAATTAATTCATAACAAAAGAAATTGACAAAGGAGAGACAAAGATCAAATAATTTGTTTACACAATTAATGCTCTAACGCTACTCCTATCACTACTCTTCTCAGATATCCCTGGTCAAGATGCAAGCTAGTACCTGCACGGAGGGAAATTCAGCAGTATTCCACAGGGAGGAAGTGCAAGTAGTAAGAATCTCCTGATGGCTAATCTTGCTTGTCTACTTGACTATATCTAGAATCAACTAAAACACAAGCCATCTGTAACAGATTTTTATTAACCAAGTTATGAGAAGCAAGATCCCACCTCGCTCCAGACAGCACATTCTGGTGGCAGCCCACATAAAAGGACAGGAAAGAAGGAACCTGCCCCTTGTCTACTCGCTCTCACTCCTGATGGCAAGTTCCTCTCTCCTACGCTGTGGTTCTCCTTCCACATCAGAACCAACTTTGGGGGGATTCTAATATCGACTGAAGAGCAGCAGCGCCCCAGAACTCCTCAGGCATGTGAGTGTTAGACCAGTCAGACACCCGGTGCCATGTACGAAGTGACTATGAGACAGCCACGGTTGGGCTGCCCAGCCTGAATCCTGTAAACCAATCTGAATTCATTCTATCAGCTCTGCTCCTTTAAAGAACTAAGAGAGACCTGAAATCCAGTTTCTGGAAATACTCTGACAAGTACCTTCCCTCTCCATTATCTGTGAAATAACAAAACAAGCAAACAAACAAAAGGAACTGATTACAGTATTATTCTGACATCCAAAAACAGTACAAACTTTAATCCTAGTAAGCACTTACGCAGCATCAGACTGGGGCAGATGCTCCCCTAAACTTCTCACACATTTTCCCACTTAATCCCACCACAACTCCTGTGTGGTGGGCACCAGGAGCAAGGGCCAGGCAAAGGTAAGCCAAGATCACGCTGCTGGGGCAGAGCTAGGGCTTGGACCTAGATGACCAAGCTCCCATATCTGCCCTCTCACCCACTATCACCTACAAACTCACCCAGGTGTCTGCTACAAGGCAAGGCTTACATAAAGTAAGTGGAATGCTTACAGAGATACCAGGATTTGTCAAAGATACACCCATAACACAGCTGGGATGAGCAGAGTATCAGACACACATTTAGGGGTGTTCTCACTTCAAAAATATTAGGGTCATCCAAAACTACAAGGCCAAGCCAAAAGTAAAGTAGTAATGCCACGTAGTATTCTGGGGGGATCGTGGGTCAGAAAAGGGGCAGTGAGTGGACAGGAAATGATGCCTAAATAAAGTCTGGAGTTTAGTCACCAGTAAGACGCCAATGTTGGTTTGGTTTTGACTAATCTACCACTGTCAGATAAGGTCAGAGGAGAGTGAAATTTGGCGAAGTACATGAGAGGGACCTTGTACAATACAGAGGCTGGGGATACAGCCCAGTGTCCAAGCACTTACCACATGAGGCATGGCAAACACTTGTCTGGTATGAGGTGCTGAGTTTGATCCCTGTAGCAAACATAGACACACACACACACACACACACACACACACACACACACACACACACAATCTTTCTCTCATATACACACTCACACTTCTCACACACATACACACACATGCATTTTTTAAAAAAGACAATTGTAAGTATGGCATACACTAGTAGTCTCAGCTGTGTGGTAGTCTAAGTCAGGAAAATCAAGTGAACACAGTGTAGTTCATAGGAAACATGGCAAGGTTTATCTCAAAAAAATATATAAATAATCCAAGTGCAGTACCCAGACCAATAATCTTAGTCCCTGGGAAGTGAAGACAGGAGGATCAGGAGTTCAATCTCATCTTCAGCTATACAGAGTTCCAAGCAAGCCTGGGCTACATGAGACCTTGTCTCCAAAGAAAGCAGCAAAAGAGGCAGGACAGGAGAAAAGGGGAAGAGAAAAAATGAGGAGAGAGAGGAGAGGGGAGAAGGAGAGGGGAGAAGAGAGGTAAAGAGAAAGAATGGGCAGGGGAGGAGAACAAAGCTCTTCAAGTTCCCGTATGAGGAAAAATAAGCCAGAGTTCAGACAGTGTGCGCGCTGCCCTGGAAGACAGTGTGGCAATAGGGTCTGCGGGGTCCTAATTGTGAAAAGGGTAAGAAAGAACACGTGCATGAAACAGACACTACTGGAAGGGCACATGAACATTCTAAGACAGGCAGCTTCACACAAGATAGTGCTCAAGGAACAAGAATAAAAGTAAGTCTTCAGGAGTCTTCTTGCCTCAAATAAACTGAAGTCTAGGCATGCATTACCTATGCAAAGCAAAACTAACTTGTATAATGAAAAGGACTTGGACTGACATAAATTGTGAATGTAATGTAGGGAGTGGGAAAGGCAAGAAATGCAAATCCAGAGATTAAAGGAAGCCCTCCCTGTCTCCTCTACTGTGTGTTGAGACTCTTCCCACTAACATCACTTCTCCTTAAATGTCCTTGTATCCTAATGCCTGCCAATCCAGCACATTGTCAGCTTCTTCTTCAAACTGGCCTCTCTCCCTGAAAAAAATCTAAACTTAAAAGCCACCCACCTATTGTGTTTTTAGCATGCCATGTATCTCATCTACACCAGGGACAGCAAGCACCAGCGCTCATGCTGTCTGGATTCCCACCCATGACAATAAGCCCAGCTCTGAGCTCTTACCGCCACACTGACCTATGGAGCAAGGCATAGTCACCATCTCTGGCCCCAACCTATGAGCCCATCTGCCTTCATGTCCTCAAGTCTTTACATCCATGGAGTTCATGTATTTATATACCACATGCTGCTCTGAAACGGATTAAGGACATTAAATGTATAAACTATTAAACTGTTAAGCAGGGAACCGAGAATGGGGCCGAGACACAGGCTAGAGGTTGTTCAGCAGGAAGCCTACTGAGTCACCCTGAGGCGTTTCAAATCCAGCTTTGGCTTTTGGAGCCATCATAAGAGTTTGGAAACCCAGTACACAGGGAAGACTTCATGAAGGAAACTTCTATGAAGTGAAGTGACCTCTACAGAACAACTGAGATAAAGATGCACAGTCATGTCTTCAAAGGGTGCTATTGTCCCTGTCGCTGTTCCTCAGGAGACTGGTGACACTTTACCAAAGCCCAGGTCAGCACACTGATCTTACGAAGGACAGACATAAAGTCCAATAGCCCTGTCAGTACACTTGGTATCCCCATCCCTTGCCTCCCACTTAAAGGATAAGCCCCTGGAAGACAAGTTCCGCCTCCTCTCCCCAGACTCCCAGTGTGTTTGGCATTCTCCAGATATGAAAAATAAAAAGGACTTGCTTGATGTCAGGGGAAATCTACATGGTACAACTGAGCTCTTCCTGGCAGAAGTTCCCTCTAACCTAAACACTGCAATTTCACCCTCTTTAAGTAGAAGCTGAAGCCTCCAGAGTTTCCCAAACCTTTTGTGGGATTATTAGGCATTAATTTCATTTGTGATCTTCCAATACCATTTCTAGTTTTGCATATCCCTCACTCAAAGCATGCCAAGATATCCAATCAATGAAGCTGAAAGAGAAGCATACACTCTAGCAATCCCTATTAAAGGAAAAACAATATTACCATCTTTCGAGAATATAATCAATAGCTCTTTACAAACCAGCTGACAAGGCCAGACTCCTTTCTCAATGACTCTGCAAGGCCAGAGAAGGCAGGGAATTCTAATGTAGATTCTCTCAACTTCTTTCCAAGAATCTGCATTTTCTGCAAATCCTCAACTTCAAGAGACTTGTCCTGCCTGGGTCTTAACATACATATACACCCCCACTGTCAGAGAGCACTGGTCTTCCCATTAGAGCCTCTAGCCCATGCTCTCTACCTGAGCAAACTGGAAATGGAATGAGTACTAAGTAATAAATTATGTAGGTAAAACAATCATGGGCAAAACAAAGTACTGAGAAAAGAAAAAGGCCACTCACAAGCACAGACATTAGGACACATTAACAATTCTCTATCTGTATTTTATTCATGGAACTCATTAATAAATAAGCACTCTCCTTCAACCCTGAACGCGCTGTTTGTACATCAGTATTTCAGTTTGCAGGACACTTAACTCCCTGTACTGAGGGCCACTATCCCCCACCCCAAGAAGGGGTAGGTGTAATGAATGAAGACCTGGCCAGGAATTGTCAGGTGGGGTCAGGTGGGGAAGAGATCAGCTCCTTTGCTGAGGATCTGAGCAGGTAGGGCAGTGGTTATCAAGTGTGACATAGTCTACATCTCTGACTTAGGCCTACAGCTCACTAATTTTTTGCAAAAAGAGAAAAAAAAAAGATAGAGAAGAGAAACTATTCAAATACCAACCAGAGGCCAGTCACTACAACAGTTGCCTTCCTCCCAACTAACCTACATAACAGGTGGTATCATCCCCTTTTGTGGAGAGCTCACTTGTCTGAAGTCAAATAGATACCAGGTAACAGAAGATAAATAACACAAGGCTAACTAACCCAGGTCTCTGCCCTCTATGACTTTCCTCTGCTTTCCTGCCTCAAAAGACTCAAGTGTTCGGGAAGACTGGCCTGCCAAAATTAAATAGATAGCCTTGGAGTTTTTACAAATCCTTCCAACTCGGTGGAAGCCAGCCAAGCGCCGTCACTCCGTCTCCTTAGGTTTGTTCTTACGAAGCTACAGCATGATCACAACAGCCACAGTAACAAATTATATCTGAAAAGCACCTGACAGTTTATTACTAGAAAAAAAAATTTTCTTCTTTACTTCATATTTTTTTCCGGGAGGCAGGGGGTGGGGGTAGGGGTAGGGGACCTGCCAAGGTGTACTGGTGGAGGTCATGGACAACTTGTGGGACCTGGTTCTCGCTCCACACCAGGTAGGTCTCAGGGATTGAAATCAGGACATCAGGCTGGCTACCAGGCACCTTCTCCCACTGGAAACTCTTACCAGGCCGTTATTTTCTTCATGAGAAAGGGTCTCACGTATGCCAAGCTGGCGTCAAACTCTCTCTACAGCCAAGAGCAGGACTTCTGATCTTTAACCCTTCCCAAGGGCTGGTATTACAGGCATGTGCCCCCATTCCTGGTTTATATAGTGCAGGGGCTTGAAGAAGGGTGTCACATGCGTTAGGCAGGCATTCTACCAACGACACTATACCTCCAGTCCTTTTCACTTTTATTACATGCAACTACATGGCTTTCTCATATGGTGACCCCATGTTTCATTTAACACTTCCAGATGCTGTGCATAGGAATTATGGAACTGTATGACCAGACAGTGGAATCAGAAGATTAAGAAGCCCAGCTATGATTCACAGCCAGTAAACAGACATGTAGGGCTTACAGTATCATTCTCTATGAGAAAAGCCACTATGACTCTACATATACTGACTTAGTTAATCATCTACCTTTGTCAACTCATAAAGTGTAACAGAAAAAAAGTGTGGGAATCTGATAGGACAGAAAGAATGGGGAAAATCAGAAAGGTCATCTCAGGGTGATCCGTTCCCCACAGGTGTCAGGTGATAGCTAATGCATACCAACAGGACAAGCATCTCTATCTGCCCCAGAGCTCAGAAACAGGGAAAGTATCCCCTAATCTCTGAAGGCTCTGTTTAATCTGGACGCCCAAATCCTGCAAGCACAAACTAAAAAGGGAACATAAACATTGTATTTATCACGTGTGACTACAGATGCGGAAGTCGTAATATATTCAAGGGAAAAAGCAGAAGGATCCACGTACTAGGATCCCATCGGGAAGAAAGCCTCCCGTGAATGCACTGTCCTGTCTGTGTGTGGTGGGTCATGGGGATGTGTGTACATGCACACACAAGTGCAAAGATACAGGTACAGAAATGGGAGCGGCCCTGCTTAGAAGGGTGGCTGCTGAGGGGAGGGGAAGTAAAGAGACAAGAAGGGAAGGAAGACACTCCCAGGATTCTTTCAGTTTTTATAGCTAGTGTGCTCCATGTTTGATAAATAAAAACACATATTAAAAGCAGAGCCTAATTATTCATTTCCTGCAGCTGCTCTAGTTAGGACAGCCAACACTAATTCATTTTATTCACTCACACGCTCATTCACTCAATCAACGGAGACCCAGGTTCCAACTCCAGCAAGTGTCTACTGGGTAACGTAGAAACATGCAGGTTGGACACCAGGTTCTTTTTTTTTTTTTCCGAGACAGGGTTTCTCTGTGTAGCCCTGGCTGTCCTGGAACTCACTTTGTAGACCAGGCTGGCCTCGAACTCAGAAATCCGCCTGCCTCTGCCTCCCGAGTGCTGGTATTAAAGGCGTGCACCACCACCAGGTTCTTAAACAGACCACTTACTCACTCGCGTGACGAGAGGGTTCAGTCAATTTCTAATTTTTATCTATGCCAGATTTTCTAAATCTCATTCTTTTAAAAAATATCTTTTTCTAATTAATAAATGTATTTGTACTCATTTATGTGACAAATGCTAGTCCCTGCCTCTGTGTCAGGTCAGATACCTCACTGCACAATGGACTTGTAATGAAAAATAAATACAATATGGGCCCCTCCTAGCGTCTACAGAGTTGGAAATTCTCCACATATTAGAATTTTAAGGGGTGCATAAAAGCTTCAAAGTTTGCACCCTCCAAACTAAAATTTAATTCCAGTTTAACATAGAGAAATATAATTATTTTTGAACAAATCATTCAATTATTTTTAGCCCTAGAGGGAATACATTAATGGGGAAATAGAAGCCACTGAATTTACAGGCTAACTGTCAGAAAGAATGAACAAGGACTGTAGAATCAGGTAGGCATGAAGAACTAGATACTCTGTTTCCTTATCTAAAATAAGGTAACCATGACTTTCCTCCATTAGGATGGGAGAAAACAATTTATCTTTAGAAACATAAAAAAGTCTGGTAACAAAGCAGGATGCTCATACACTTGCTTCCTTAAATCTGGTTTAAGTTTTCCCCCAATTTTGCCATTCATTAACCAAGCAAAATGAAATATCTGCATGCCTCATCGAGCAGAAGAATGCAGGAAGTCAAGTCAAAAGGCAGACTCTGTCTCTAAGAGTAAAGTTTAAACACAATCAAATCATAGACTCTTTCGGCACCTGCCAGTAAACCTCATAAAGTCTACCTACCTTCTAGAGCAATTTAGAGATTAAATATGAAAATACCCACACGGGTATAAACTATAAACATTCTTCAAAGAAAACATGCAAATACTAATAGAAACATAAGGTGAAATGCAAATACAAACCACATCACTTGACAGCCATTAGGACTGGCAGGGCTCATCAAATAAAACAAACATTAGAGTAAAACTATGGAAAAGGGAACCCTCGGGTCAGGGGTGAAGGGGTGTGGCTCAGCTGGTAAAATGCCTGCATGTGTAGGATTCTGAGCATCAACACCACATCAAAAATAAATTAACTGAAGAAAACAGAACTTTCACACATTAGTGGTGAGAATACCAGTGTAAGGCAGCTACCGGAAACAGTTTAATGGTCCCTCAAAACGCTGCATTCACCATGTGACCGGGAATTCAACACAGAGGTAGAGTCCCAAGAGAAATGAAAATCTATACATAAAATATCTGAAGATGAGTATATACCACAGCATTACACAAAAGAGTTGATGTAAAATAACTCAAACGCACATCCGCTGAATTAATAGATTTTGGTATATCCATACAAGTGGACTATTATTCGGTTATAAAAATGGCATACTATAATATAGATGGGCACTGATGACAAGTCAAGGAATTAAAGACCACACAGGGCATGCCCAAAAAAGACAAATAAATCCACAGAGACAAGGAGCAGTTGTGCATGCCTAGATTTGGCTGTGATGTTTACATAATCTCATGAAAATACAAAACTACAAAATCCTCCACTGTAAGAGGGACTTCTATGGCATGAGATAGATCCCAAACAAGACTACTATAAGAATCTAAGTTTTTATCTCCTTTTATTCGAAATACCCTGCTTTTCTATTCTATAGGCCTCTGCTACTGTAATACAACACTGACCAACTCGGGGAGGAAAGGATTTACTTCACTTTACAAGGTCTAATCCACCAGCAATTCCCTTCCTGCAGGGTAAGCAGGGCAGGAACTCAAGGCAGGAACTAAAGCAGAAGCTCCCATGGCTTGCTCCGTTTGCTGTCTTTTTTGTTTTGTTTTGTTTTTTCGAGACAGGGTTTTCTCTATGTGGCCCTGGCTGTCCTAGAACTCACTTTGTAGACCAGACTGGCCTTGAACTCAGAAATCCGCCTGTCTCTGCCTCCCGAGTGCTGGGATTAAAGGCATGCGCCACCACGCTCGGCTCTGTTTGCTGTCTTAAGTAAGCCAAGACCACCAGCCCAGAAACAGCAGTGGCCTGGGCCCTCCTCCCACATGTATCATTGGTCAAGAAAATGCCCCCACAGACATACAGGTCGACCATCTGATAGAGACAATTCCTTATGATAGAGACAATTCCTTAAATAAGAGCCCCTCTTCCCAGGTAAGCCCAGTTAACAAAACTAACCAGCACACTAGTAAATGGCCTACTCCCACCCCACCCCCCCAAGAGATTACTGTGTTTGCTTTCAAAAGCTAAAAAAAAAAAGGTTTTGAAAGTAAGAGACTACACATGAATGGTGTTTTTAATAAAGTGAACTTATTCCAAAGAAACTGTACAAATCTGCTATTATCTTCTTCCTTAAAAAAATAAAAAAAAACAAACTTACTAAACTGTGTTTGTTCTAAGAGAGTCCTTATAGAATACATATGTATATACATAGTATACATATACGTACATCAAAATGGGATTTTTTTTCTAATTTTTTTTTCAGATACATTAGTGAGAGTGCCTGTTTATAATACCTTTAGGCGCCTGCCAATCAACTGAAACCCAGGTAGAACCTACTTTCTGTCCTTGTATGTTCTGCAATCTGCTTCCAAATTTCTGGGTTCATCACTGCATCCTAATCTCTTCCATGGACCAAGGCTCATTCACAGTGGTTAAAATGCTGGTAAACTTTAAAAGCATAGAGTAGGGCCGATATTTAAGGTTAAATTGATCTGGGGTGTCTGAATACATATTCAGCAAAATGATTTCCTGGAATGGGGGATATAAAAACAATCAATAGAGATGTGCAAATGCTTAGTAATTGCTTTGGAGTTTTGTCATCGTCATTGTTACAGGGTAAAGGCAGCCACCAAGTTCTGTCCACAAAAAAAGTATTATGTATAAAGGCTTCCTGGTTCTAGAACAAAGAAAGTATTTTATTGCCTAAAGCAAAGGGAAGATATTTTCCTTCTATTTAGTATTGTTATACTAAAATAGCATACCAATGAAACCAGCTAGGTGTGACAAGTCCCAAGGTTTGTAAACAAAGATAACTGTTCTTTATTGTCATTTCTTCCTTGATGGGGGTAAGTCCACCCTCCTAAAAAAATAAAATAAAATTGATTCAACCAAAGAAAACCACAGGGATTTTTCCAAAACGGGGGGGGGGTACCCTAAAAGACAATTTTAATGTGAGAGCTTGTCAAACTGCTGGCAGGCATGATGGGTTATGCTGGATACAGAGAAAACCTGAAGACAGCTAGGACCTGTCAAACCGAGCTGTCTAGTTATTCCCACAGCAGAATTCCCAACTTCTCTGGGTGAGGGCCATGTGTGAGAAGGTGTCAAAGCCTGGAGAGTCAAGGGGCTGTCAGAGTCTGCATGCCCAGCCACAGACAGGGTGAATCCCACCATCCCCTCCAGAGCCGGGCAGACTGAGACTGTCCTTCTTTCTAAGGGACACTAGATAGCTCAGGTCCCTGCACCCTGGACAAGTATCTCCGGCCTCCCTTTGTGGCCCTCTGTGACTGGAGGGCTGTGACCCGCCCGCAGGCCCCGGAGAAGCCGAGCCCTACGGGCAACCCCGGAGCTCGGGCCCTGCAGCCCGAGTCCCGCACCGGCAGCTACCGGCACACACAAAGAAGCGGGCCGGGATGCGGGGGCGCGGGGGCTTGCCCGGGATGCTCGCACGCGGGGAGGGAGGGGAACCCCATGAATCCAGGCTGACACTCAAACCTGTTGCTGGATTCGGGGCCCAGGGACCCCTCCAGGTCGCGGGCGCAACGGGTGCGGGCCGAGGCCGAGGCGGCGGGAGCGGGGAGGGCCCGCGGGGCTCGCACCTCGGGCGCTTTGTCTGCGGCGGGCGCGGACCAGCCGGCGGAGTCGCGGGGTAGGGGGACCGCCGCCGCCCTCCCGCCCGCGCCACGCGCGTCCCTGTCCCGCGCGGCCTGCGCCCCCCCGTCCCGCGCGGCCGCACTCACCTGGCTGGCGCGGGCCGGGCTGGCGGGCGTTGGGGACGACGCGGGGACGCCGGCGCGGCGGGCGGAGAGCTGGGCGAGGCGGGAGGGAGGCGGGCCGGGGGCGGAGCGGCCCGGGCGGCGGGCCCGCGGCAAATCGCTGCCCGGCCCTCCGTGCGTCAGGCTGGGGGGCGGCGGCGCGGGTGGCCCGGCCACCTCCCGGCACCCGCGGCCCGGCCCCGTCCGCGCGACCTCGCGTGCGCCCGTGGCGGCCGCGCGGAGACCCCGCCCGGCGCGGAAGGGGGCGGGGCGCCTAGGATTGACGTCCTGTGGTCCCCACCTCGCAGAGCCGGACCGCGTGGGTGGTGGAAGCTGCCCGGGCAGGGGGTCAGGAAGTGTGGCTTGAGTGGTCCTAACATCCTATTTGTTTCCTCCTGCTTCACCCACCTCCCACTTCCAGAGTCTCTGAGGTCTCCCCTGGTGTAGAGACCCCTGTGTGTTGGGATGCCTGTGGTACCATACACCCAGGGTTGGAAGCTGGAAGGGAAAAGGCTGGGTGCGATTCCAGACTTATGTTTGGCTCTGGTGATCTTCCTATTGGATGATCCAAAATTCACAAACGGGGCTTTTCTGATGATGACTTCTTCAGTGTCCTCTTTATTATTTTATTGCACAAGTCACTTTTAGGTCATTTCCTGAATTCAGTTCAAAAGAGTCATCCGCACAAAACCACAATGGCCACATGGTCGCCATGCCTGGTCTTCCTTAAGGCACACAAGGCCACTCCAGTATCACCCAGTTTAGTTAACAGTCTTTCTCCATTCCAAATAAACACCCAACTTTCTCTGTTTAAGCTGCTTAACTGAAAATCGCTTTCTTCCTGTTAATTCTAGGTGACCAATCAGTGTCTATTGTTACTACTTGGTCAAAGAAGTCCTACTGTTAGCCACTCTGAGGGCCATAGCTTTCTAGATTCACTTCTGCTTGAGTTCCATGTAACTGCCAACAACCTCCCCTCCCCCACGAAGCCCAGCATGCCTCTTCTGTATCTAAGAACCCTCATAGGTTGCATCTGGCAGTAGACTAGAGTCCACAGTAGACTCCACAACTTCTTCACCTGCTGTTCCATCTTCTGCCACATCCACACACCACACAGATTCCACCGGCTCAGTGGCTATGCTTCCATAGCTCCTCCCACTTGAAATCCATCCCTCACTTAGCCAGATGAACTCCTACCATCCCCAAAGACAGCTCATGACTTCTTCTTCCTAGTGCTGGCTCACAGGCCATCCTCAGCCCACATACCATAAATTAGACACTCTTTCCTCTCTACTTGCATAGAAACTCTGAGTTCCTGTGATTATCTTTACTACTTTCGTTCTTTGGTGGTCTTTTCTTCCTGGACCGTGTGATCCTTAAAAGAACAGAGAATTGACCTTGCTCATTTTGAGTTCCCCAGGGCATAGTGCAGTGCTCAACACAAGGGAAGTTCTCTTTAACTGTTGAGGTTAGGTCATCATCTATCCAACAAAAAGTATCTGTCTATCAAAGAGGAGGATCTACAACCAACCCGACACCCTACTGTGATTTTTCCTCCCTCTGCCGCATGGGATTCTCTGCTTATCATGTTAAAACCCGTGTTTTCTTCACCTACATTCTTCGCTTTATCCAAATAACACAAGTGCATGCCATGCCTAAAGATCCTCTCCAGTAACTCTCAACACCATCTGACTTTTGTGTGTACTCTCTACTTACCCATGGGTCCCCCGGAGTGTCACTCCATCACCTGAGAAGGATCAAGAGGAACAAACAAAACAAGTGAAAAACACTGGAGTATGGACTCACAGAAATGAGGGTGTTGCACCTCCCAGTAACTGACAGAGGGAACTCAGCTCCATCTTTTCAGCTGAGTAGGCCTCACAGCCAGAGTTCTGTGTAAACATTTGTAGAATTGTGTGTGTGTGTGCATGCTCACATATGTGTGTGTGTGACATGAGAGAGAGAGAGAGAGAGAAAGAGAGAGAGAGAGAGAGAAAGATTGCCAGATCCTTGCAAAAACAAGTATCTATCACTTGCCTGAGCCCCTAGGGGCCATTCCTCACGACATGGTGGCATTTTCTCTTTAAGATCCCGCTGCCGGCTCTGTGGAACTGAACTGTGTATCTCTATGAACTCAGATGGTAGATGATGGTATTGGTAGAAACATCACCTGTTTTAAATTATAAGTAGAGTGGGGAGCTAGTAGACCTATAATTTCCTGGCTCTGTGACCTGGGACAAGCATCAATTCTACCAGTACGACTACCCTAAAAGGGAGTGATAATAACAATGTTTGCACTATATGTCATCCAGACAAAATATGAAACAAAGTATATTAAATTGTCCATAAATCTGAACCTAGAGCTACAATTGGTTTCTGAGCACAGAACATCCAGGCTCTCCTGCGTGTAGCTTTAGGGAACATCTGACGACAGCAGTCACAGTATGTTCCCTCTTATGTGTGCCCTCTGCTCGAAGTCCACCCACCTTCTCCATCTAGTTGGTGTCTCTTCAGTTGTGCCCAAGAACGGAATCTTCAATTCCCACTGTGAGTGATAGCATCTCAAACCCAGTCTTGATACATCACGGACACTTTCCCTCCTCTTAAGCTACCCATACCTATCAAGGTATCATCGACTAAAAACAAACAATATTATAGAAACAAAATTATCCCCAAACCTTTTTTTCAGTTTTTACCACAGAGACATGGTAGTTAAAAACATATCTTCCCCAAACTGCGTTTTGCAGCTCTGAAGAGATCTTTACATTTGTTCCATTTAAATATCATTTTAGATGTTCTGCACTAAGAGACCCCACAGCTCCATTGCAGTGTGCAAGGAGACAGACATTCAAGGTTAGAGACAAACATTCTGAAAGATACTTTAAGTGAAATGTTTCTAAATTCTATGTTTTCCCATACAATTTCCCATGAGCTTTTTAAAGCCATGTTTATATTTAATTTTAAATGATGTGAATCCATTTAAAAGAAAACACTCATCTTGGTTTTTTGTTGTTGCTGTTTGTTTGTTTGTTTGTTTGTTTTTTCCTAACAAACTAATATCAGAAACCATTCTTTAGGGTCATGTTCCGTACCTGGTATGTTTGGGCCTCTGGCGAATTTGCCATGGTAAGGCAAATGAGTCTTGTTAATGCTTTTTACAGGCGCTTTCTAGTATTAGGCAGTTTGCAGAACACCCCTTAGATCCCCAGCACTAAACCTGGCTTCCTGGAGAAGTTATGGTTCCCATAACTCTTGCTAAAGGGGTGTCCCCAGAAAGGATTCTTGGGCTCTGTGTGTGGTCCCTAACTGTTACTGATCTCTATTGTGTATGATGGGCAGGCAGGTCACACTGTCTTAAAAAAAATGACCTGGTAGGGAGGGAGTTCAGTCCAAAAACGTTGATCAAATCAAGCAACCGAGAATTAAGGTCATCCACATGTCACTAAGGAAAGAACACGCTATCTGCACGCATTCAGTCATTCTACAGATATTTATTAGGTACTCCCTTTGCCTTAGATGCAAGAGTCAGCTCAGACAGGATGCAGGCACAAGGACACTTTTGCTTTGGGGATTAGTATTCTAGTAAGCGTGCGGGGAACAGACTTATGGTAAGCACAATACATAGGAAAAGCACATGACACATCAGAAGACTATGCATGCTGGGTAAAACAATGTAGCAAACAGAAAGTACAGCGAGTGGAGTGCATTTGTTAGCAACGGGGTTGGGGAAATCTAGGTTCCATCAGGAGGAGGAGGAGGCACAGAGAGCCTGGGTAAAGATAAGCAAAGCATGGAGATGGGGAGGGGGTGGGCAGTCAGCTGGGGAGTCCTCATGGGGCAAGAGGAAGAGAGGGGCTGTTAGGAAACAGGGGACCAAGCATTCAAAGCAGGGCTCTAAGCCTTCCTCACACCAACCAAACAAGGACCAAACCAGCTATGAGAGAGAGCCAAACTGTGGTACTGGACTTGAGACCGGATTCCTTCAACTGGCCTTTAGGGACAAAACAAGCAACAAACAAACAAAAACCAACCAAACAAACAAAAAAGAAAATTAGGAACTTTTTAATGTTTCACAATCTGAAAATTGTCAAAGTAGTGCGGGGGCATGTGACTCAGCTTGAGAGGACTTGGCAGGCTTCCATCCTCTAAAGTCCTGGGTTTGTTTTCCCAGTCATGAAAAATAAAAATAAAAAAAAAAAAGGAAAAGAAAAGAAAATTGCCAAACTAGATGGCATTAATTTTAATAATGTACATTTAATATATCATTAAATTTTTAAGAAAAAAGGTGTAATGATTTTACAGAAATGATGAAGCGTCTAATTTTATCATGTTTAAATTTGACATTTTAATTTCGAAATCAAAATCTTTCTCTTTTAATGAGACAAGTATAAAAATCGGGTCATCTTTTAAAATATTCTTCCATGATTCTGAAGATCTTAGGTGTTTACTTTTAGGTTGGAGGAGGCTGTCGTCTTGTTTTAGCCTCGGGCTGGTTCAGCCAGAGACTGAATGCTTTACTCCACAGAACTCTCTCTTTCTCTCTCTCTCTCTCTCTCTCTCTCTCTCTCTCTCTCTCTCTCTCTGTTTCAACAAGCCAAATAAAACACTACAAAGTAATATCAAAATCTTTTAAGACAAAACTGCGTCTTTTTCTGGTCATGAGGTCATGAGGCTTTTTTTTTTTTTTTTTTTTTTTAAGCTGGAACCACGTCTTCCACTATTCCAAAGTCTTCTTTTTCCTGGAACACAGAGAGGTTAGGCAACAATCCCAACGCCAGAGTTAGTAAACAGAATATCACAGACTGGAATCCAGACATCCTGTTTACTAGTTGACATGAGCAGAAGGTATATAGATGTTTCTAATCATCTATATGTTCGTAAATAAGTAACTTAGGCATAACACAAAGCATTCCCCTTAAACCTCAACAGTGCTATAAAGGTACTGGGAGCTGAAATAAAATTTCAGACAGGGGGAAAAAATCTGTAATTTCAATGAATAACATCCTTCCCTCTTCCTTAATATAAGCTCTAGCTGTACATAACAAATGATGATCGAATGTTAGAGCAAATTGTTGCAAAAACTTCTGATAATATACAATACATTAATTGAATAGTAGGCTAAAGCAAGCTAATGAGGCCAAGAGTCTCTATCTCCAATACAATCTCTTCCCAAAAGCATTAAGTGTCAGGTGTATGTTGAAATGGCTGCCCCTGAGGTCAAACTTCACAAGTGACAAAGGAGTTGACACTATATTCAAGTAGAAGGATAAAGGAATTCTACAATAATCCTGGGGCAACACAGAGCCCTAAGGAGAAAAATTCATTTCTGGGGATCTCAGAGACTGAAGTCAAAACGTCTCTCTCATTGACTGTCCTGTCAAGTCTGCTCCTCTCAGATGCGTCTTCCTACAACTGGCCTTTAGGGACAGAACAAACAGCAGCCAAGCAGCCTGCAGTAGATGACAACAGCTGAGCTCCAAGGACCAAGAGCTGCTTCTGAGGTTACTGATATTTTGATTTTGTGAATGGCAAAACACTGAGGCTGGTAGAACAAAAATGGCTTGTGGGCATGGAGAAAGCAGTTCCACCATACAAGGGGAACGTTGCCACGTGGAGAGAAAGGGTACCACACAGGTCCTCTGTCATGGCTGGTTATGCGCTTCTCTGAGCAAATATTATTGGGAGATGATTTTTGTGAAATATTTTATACTATCAGTCAACTATTAGACTAATAATGTAAATTGTTTCCCTGTTTATGAAGATCATATGCTTAAAGACTCATGTTCTGATTTTCCGGTGCACTCTTAAATCCCTACCCTAGAAAAGTCCTATCTGCTCATGACAGTTATACAAAGATACCACTTTTCTTACTTCATCAGACTGCCTTTACTTATCACTTGAAATAAGTCTAAAATTTTAAGTCCGAACATGTTTTATTCACCACTGAGGATATAGAGGACTTGATCATCAAGCTCAATATGTATATAGTGAAATATTTGTCTCTTGAAAAGGTTTTCTTTAAGGTACAGGGCTGGGTTCTTCACTTCCAGCACACTCCAATTCACTGTGGGGCCAGGTCTCAGATATCTTTAAATGAGAAAATAATG
The DNA here is from genome assembly GCA_902729485.2 of Mus minutoides. Classification (NCBI taxonomy): domain Eukaryota; kingdom Metazoa; phylum Chordata; class Mammalia; order Rodentia; family Muridae; genus Mus; species Mus minutoides. The sequence goes on along the minus strand of LR750516.1, from coordinate 213,258 downwards.
TGAAGGACAAGCTTAGTCCAAATTACCCAGTTGGTTCACCCTTGTCTTCCTAATGTGCTGCAGCCATCTGCATAGAAAGGTCAAGAATATTGCTTGTAAAGATCAAGCCTTGTGTTCTGCTCTGTACTGGAAAAGCCTCTGGCTGGAGCCTGAAGTGGCTCCTCCTTAACTGAATTCTCTAATGGTCAGAAATGACTCTCATGTTTATCTACTTTTTTTTTTTTTTTTTTTTTTTTTAGCAAAACAAGGGCAAACCACATTTGGAAACAATCTCCACCCATCAGCAGGCTTCTTCCCATATGTCAGTCTTTCCAGCTGCCCTGGAGAGGTGCGTAAAACTGTGGCCAGCAGCTGAATGGCAGCCCACAGGAAGTTCCGTGGCTTGGAGTAAAGTCGCAGGAAGTGCCGTCAATACAGAAGCAAAGAATTGATTTGGTTGGTTGGGCAAAGTGGAAGATGGAAAGAATTGCCTTTTGTATTAATCTAACTTTCCCTCTCCCTCTGAATGCAACATTATTATGTAACAAAGGGCCTTTAAGCAATTGCTTTCTTTTTTAAGTTGGCCATTTGACAAACACAGACTGTGTCACCCTGGGTTAGAGCCACTTCTTAGGGTGTGGGGTTACTTGACTCCGCACTGTGCATCAGTGTAATGAAAACACAAATTAGGTTCATGCTTTGTGGACGCTGTGTTCAATTTGGGAAGAGAAAGAGTGCGTTTCTTTGGGGAACAAATAATGGGAGCGACTGCATACATACTACTTAACCATTTTATTCTAAACCTTAATTTTTATATGAAAAACTTTTCAGAAACACCAACAATATATCCTAATCATCATTCCTAATGATGAAGAAAACTATTTTTTTTAACACAGGGTCTTATTATACAGCCTCGCCTTGAACTCGTTATAATTTTTCTGCCTCAGCCTCCCTAGAGCTGGAACTAAAGATTATGGTACCCAGTTTTAAAACTGTATTTTCTTTATCTAGACTCCTCCACATAAACTGCAGCAGCAAATTTAGGACAAGGGCTGTTGCTGCTACTTAGCTTAGCAACCAGATGAATAATGTTTGGGGTCTTGTCTAAAGATATTGTCCTGTACCTCCTTCCAAGAATATCTACAGATATTCCAAGATTCTGTGTTCAGGTCAAACTGATTACATTTAGGAAAATGCATGATTCTAGTGTTATGTGAACAACCTTTAAACATTTTACTTGGAAAAAAGAAAATGGAAGCGGGAACGAAGCCTAAGGAAAATAAAATCAAAGATGTCTTTGTTCGTCTGACCAAAAATAGAGTCCTCCGGTGCTCTGGAAACCTGGGAACAAAACGGAGGATGTCATGACTTTGCTTTCTGTCTAATTGAGAGACACACAAACACACACACATGGAGTGCAACAGGATACGTACTAGAATTGTAACTAAACTCCACACAAAATCTTCCCAGGACCCAGACATGAGTCATTGCCAGGTGTCTGGGGAAAGGTTTGCAGGGGCTTTGAACTTCAACTGAAAATAAAAGAGTCAGAGCCGCATAGGCTGAGAACAGAGAATACAGAGGCTGGGAAGCAAGTGACGAATGTGATATCTCAAGGGGGAGTTTGAGCATCCTTGCTGCAGCTGAATGAGGAACACTTTATGAGTATGTTCAAAATGTGAAGTGCTTTTGGCCCAGGGTTAAAAACAACACAGGGATGTTATTCAAATGCCTGAAATCAAAGCAGATTCAGGGACTAGGTGTAAACGCTGTGACTGACAGGTTGAAGGTGCTTTATGGGAGGGCATACCAGATCTTGGGCTATTGCACAAATTATAAGCCACAAATGATCAGATAGAATGTCTCTTTCCTTACTATACTCTTTCTCATGGTCGTCTTTTTTTTTCTCCTCATTTTTTTTTTCAATATATATTTATACAGTGCTCATGGTTGGTGACTTGTATTCAGAATTCCACAGAAACTGAAATAAAAATCCTATACCTTGAAACTTGCACTGTGGGGAGGTTAGGGGGGGAGGCAGAAAGTATATTTTCAAAACCCAAATGGTCAAGTATAACATAAATTGCTGTGGAATCAAAGCAGAGGGGGACCAGATAGAGAATGAGAGAGAAGATGGTATGATCTAGAAGGTTCCCCCCAAACAGTGAACAAAGTCTGGAGATGGGGAGGGCTGTGCAGCGGGAGCAGCCATCTGTGGCAAGAACACTTCCAGCAGAGAACATAACCGTAGAACACGCCCTCAGGGCAGCAGGTAGAGGAAGCAGGAGGAAGGAAACAGACAGGGGTCGTTTAGGCAACTGTATAGAGTCTTCACCTCTCAGGGAATCAAGGACTTCGACTAACTAGTTGATTGTGGCACACATCTTTAGGGCCAGTACTTGGGAGGCAACGGCAGGCAGAGTTTGAGGCTAGCCTGGTCTACAGAGCTAGTTCCAGGACAGCCAGGACAACACAGAGAAACCTTGTGTGGAATAAAGCCAAACCAAACCAAACCAATCAAATAACCAAACAAAAACCACTTTAACTAGTTGGAGGCAGAGGGGTGATGGATGGGGGTTATCCTTTTCCAGACTTTTCTGTGCAGCCAGAATAAATGTCATTTGAGTAGAAGCCCAGGAACAGGGAAAAGATGGGAAGGGAGAGCTACTACTCAGCACAAATTTGAACACGCCTTTGGCCTATGTAGTAGCCACAAGGGGTGGCAGGACGTGATCAGATTCTTGTTATATGTCAAAGAGAAAGCATCCTGATTTCCTAACACACTGCGTATGGAGTGTGAAGAAAAAAAGAGAGAAAGAAAGAAAGAAAACATAGAGATGAGGGTGATGTTTCGACCTAAGCATTTAGAATGGCAACATCCAACTTTCTATGGAGGAGGTGGTAAGGGCACTCAGTCTAGGGGAGAGACAGAATTGGGTGACTTTGTTTCAGAAGTGCTAACATTGACATACATATATCTCCAGTTATACCTATGAATCAAAGGTACAGACACATGAGATAAGAGGTTGGGACTAGGAAGAGTCTCTGGAGTTTGTTGGAGTAGCAGTGAGTAGACACTGTTAGCAACACGTGCTGAGAACGGTCTGAGCACTCAGCCCTGGGAAATGGTGATTGAGAGGATGAGGAGACTGAGAAGCAGTAGCCAGTGAGGTTGGGAATGTGCTGTGGATGGGCCTGGTGCTGTGTGCATGCTGATTCTGTTGTCCTGAAAGGGGTTATGGACAAGGAGTGAGTTACATGTACTCACGTGACTTCTTGTGAACCAATCCCCTAATGAGAAAAAGAGCCAATCACTGGGCGAGTAGGAAGGATTTCCGGGATAGACAGAGGAAGAGAGGAAGCGTGAGAGAGTTAGGTGTTTTTTGAAATGGGGACGGCAGAGGGGTAAGATGTAGGTGCTGGAGTTTCCAATTATCATGGCGGATCCGCAAGGATTCACAATCAGATTTTAATAAGGCTTACAAAATTAGGTTTTAGTTGTTGCACTCAGAGATTGAGTTACCATTGTTTCCGAATGCAACAACTAAAAATAAATAGATGATAGATGACAAGCAGACAGACAGAATTAACCATGATGGCAAATATTTCGAGACTAAGACAGAGCATTGTTGGCTATCTTAGAAAGCATAACTGATGAAATGATAGGAGAAGAAAGTAGGATTAGAAGGGAAATACAAGGAAATTAGGGGGAAAAAAGTCTCTTTTGCTACCAAACAAAAAATTCCATGTGCTTCCAGGGTCATAAGAGTTGTAGGAAAAACTCAAGAAGGGCCATAATCTACCAAGACAGACTGGCCTGATGCCAGTTGCATCCAGAAAAGGAGCCTGGTGAGGATTGATGGAAAGCAACTACCCCATGAAGCCCCAGACTGTGAAAAGGGTCACAGCATGCCCAGAGAGCATCACTCCACACCGAGGGCAAGGTTTGGAAAAACACATCCTCAATCCGGATTTCTATTGACCAAAATCAACTAAATATGGGTTATGATCGGCAAGCAATACATTAGGGCATCAAAAGGAGCATCACATTTAGTCCAACAGGAATTTCAAATATTGGAGCTACCGAGCAAAGAATATGAAGTAACACTTACAAAACATTGAAGGAAATAAAAGATGGAAATGTAAGCTGGGCGGTGGTGGCACACGCCTTTAATCCCAGCATTTGGGAGGCAGAAGCAGGTGGATTTCTGAGTTCAAGGCCAGCCTGGTCTACAGAGTGAGTTTGAGGACAGCCAGGACTACACAGAGAAACCCCGTCTCAGAAAAAAAAAAAAAGATGGAAATGAAAAATAAGCAACAAATAAGGAGTTGCTCCCACCACTGTGAGGTGGGGCACATTTGAAAACGAGCTCTACTAAGCTCTAGAAAATAAAAATTAGAAATATGCAGATAAAAAAGCTATTATTGACTAAAATATATATTGGGACAAGTAAACAAATATTGGAGGACAGAGCAGAAAAAATATACAAGATGCAACAGAAATTAAGCAGGTAAACATATGCAGATAGCAAGAAATATGGATGTGGTCATAGAAGATAACGGGGGTGAGACAGGGAAAGGATATTTGCTCCACATGACTAATGCCAGCCATGCAAGCAAAGGACAAACTCCCTGGGGTTCCTACCACTCACCCTGAGGACAACCTTAGATTATTCTGATAACTACTTTCTTCTTTGAGAGACACAGAGAAGGGGGTTGGAAAAAGGGCAGTCAGTAAAAGTTTTTAGTTAAAAACATAAATGTATTGTGTAAGCCAAGAGACCACTGAAATGTCTGTGACTTGAAAGAGGACTAAAAATCTTCCCATAAACCAGTCTTACCATGTGACATTAAAATGGTCTTATCAGTGCCTGTTTTCCTCTCAGTGCTTACAAACATATTTGGTTTCTTTGTCTTCCTTGTTTTTGATTCTTTCAAGCTAAGATGTGCTTTTCTTCTTTCACTCAGTGACAGATTTCTTATGTTGGAATGAAGAGCTGTCTCAATTGGAAATGAATATTTGCTCTTCAACCCTGCTGCTACCTCAGCTGAACTGGGTCTTCTCAAAGATAGACATGACTATTTAATCACTACAAGCAATACAAGTTTCTTCCTCTCTTCTGTTTATGATAATATTTGATATTGCTAGCCTTTGTGCTGGTTGGCGTGTGTGTGTGTGTGTGTGTGTGTGTGTGTGTGTGTGTGTGTGAACTTGACAAAAGCTGGGGTCATCTGAGAAGAAGAAACCTCAGATGAGAAAATGCCTCCATCAGATTGGCCTGGATAGAGTCTGTAGGACATTTTCTTAATAATTGATGCTGGAGGAGCCCAGCTCACTGGAAGCAGGGCAAGCCCTGGGCAGGGGGTCCATGGTGGCATAAGAAAGCAGGTTGAGCAAGACAGTAAGCAGTACCCTCCTATAGGCTATGCTGAGCAAGACTGTAAGCAGCACTCTTCCATGGTTTCTGCTTCAGTTCCTGCATCCAAGTTCCTACCTTGAGTTCCTGAGTCAACATCCACTGATGATGGACTATAATCTGTAAGTCAAATCAACCCTTTCATTCCTAAGTTGCTTTTGGTCATGGTGTTTTATCACAGAAATAGAAAGCAAATTAAGGTGCCATTCATTCATTTTTTCCCCTATAATCAACAGTCATTAGATTCTTATTATTTTGTAAAGTAAGTGGGGAAGAAAAGTTAAACTACATTCACTGAGCTCAAGAGGTTGATTTCTACTCATCAATGAAGACATGTGTACCACTAGAGACCAGAGCACTGTGGGACAGTCAGGAGCCATCACTTCTATAAAGTTCTTGCACTTGAGTTTTCCTCAAAATAGACTGTGCATTGACCTACCTACTGGATGAGGTGGATCACAACATCACTGGAGGCAGAGGAGGATATGATCAGGGCAGAACAGCACATTTAGTATAGTGAGGACCACAGGAACACTTCCATAAGCCCAGGACAGAACAAAGATGGCCTCCAAAGAAAGAAAAACCATGTGGGATCATTGAAACCTTGCAATCTCTTTCAAGGGGGTTGGATTTTATCTCCCCAGCACCGTATCACTTACTGTTTTCATTGCTGGACAAAATGCCTGACAAGAAGCAACTGTCTTACAGTTTGAGTAGATACAATCTATCATGATGGGGAAGGCATGGTGGCAGAGGCAGGAGGCCACATGGTCACATTGCATCCATCCATAGTCAAGAAACAGAGAGAGAGAGAGAGAGAGAGAGAGAGAGAGAGAGAGAGAGAGAGAGAGAGAAAGGGGCAGGGCTGTGCACACTTAGTTTTCTTTCATTTGTGTATTCACTCCACAGCTCCAATCCAGAAGATGGTGTGATCCATAGTGGGACATTCCATCTCAACTAACCCAATCTAGGTATGCCTTACAGGCATGCCTGGAGACTGTCTCCTAGGTGATCTAGTTGCTATGGAGTTGATAAATGAGACTTACTACCTCAAGCACAAACCAAGATGTCGCCCTCCTCCTCTTCCTTCTCCTCCTCCTCCTCTTCTTCCTCCTCCCTTTCTTCCTCCTCCTCCTAGTATATTTTAAGTTTATAAATGCTACCCCACTCTTATTTTGAGGGATGTATTGAAAGCTGACCTTGAATGATCTGTGTAGATCAGGTTAGCTTCCACTTAGAAATCCCCCTGCCTCAGCCTCCTGAATACTAGAATTATAGCCATGAATCACCATGACTGCTTGGAAATAACACTCTAGTAAGAAAACGACTGAGGCTGAGCTACTGCAGAAGAAAGAAGAACTAGGCAACTTGAGGTTTTGAATTAAAAACAATTCAGGTGAACTAAGAAGAGGGCGGGGTGGCAATCCCCAGAAGTGTGGACTCCAACTGATGGCCATGCACTTCTTTTGAGACTCTTGCTTTTGCTGCTTTTATAATATTGATCTTCACTATACGATTCTTAGCTTTTCATTGCAGATGATTACAAAGACATTCTAAATATAAAGAATAAAACCTACCAGGAATCTCATTATGTAGATATAATAAAAAAATTCCACGAGCTGTGAACACATCCCATTTTTAGAAAATTGTCTCATACCTTATAAAGAATGTTAGTCCTTGCTTTTAGCATTTGATTGTGTTCCGTGAGTTCTGTTCTGCATGCAAATAATCTTTGCATATAAATTCTAATGACTGTACAGTGTTTTATAAATGAAGTGCAATTTTTAAATATTGACGAATATTGTAATTGCCTCATTTTTCTATCAGAAATTATACTGTAATGAACACACCTATGTATAATACTCTGGTCAATTACAATGTCAAGTTTAAGAATGGTTACAAAGTCTCCTTATGTATATAACTACTTTATAAATATTTTGTTCCAACTTAAAGTTCCATTAGCACTTACAACTGTACTTTTAAGAAATATCTTTTTTTAAGTGAATAGGCAAAGATCTCTTCCTCCTACTTTGCATTTTCTGAATTAGAAATTAATGCATTTATTGACATTTTTATTTGTATTTTATTTTCTTAATGTCTTTTCAGTGCTTTGAGAGTTTTCTATTAGAATGTTGCTTTTCTCTTGATGGATATTAGCTCCAACATACCAAGAATGCTGATTTTTTTTTCGGGGGGTGGGGGGTTGTCAACCATGTTCCTTTGCAGATAGTGACATATGAAGCTTTATGCTTCTCTATAGCTAAATGTAATTGTTTCTGGTTTGGGGTTAACCCTGGCTTTACCTCTCAAATCATCTCTTCCAATGGTAGCACCTCTGCTTAGGTCTGTTTCTGTGTCCATTTCTCTGTGGTGCTGAGCTAACACTTACTTCTTCTAGTAGGGAGATCTGTCCCAGTCTTTGGCCCTTTTTAGTCAGTATGTTTACTTTGAGACTGAGTTTATGCAAATCTTTAAGAATTTTTAAGTCTAGATGTTTTAAATGTAAAAATATTTTGTGTGATACATTTATATTTATTAACAATATAGTTATAGTCAGGATTGTATGTGTGTGTATGGAGGTACATATGTGTGTGGAGGTATGCACACACGTGTGTGAGTATCTGGGAACGTGTGTATGCATGAGTGTGGCTGGCAGAGGTCACTTATAGGTGTCGTTCCTTAGTAGCCATTCCGTTTGTTTTGTTTTGTTTTGTTTTGTTTTGTTTTCTTTTTGAGGTAGCACCGGGATGTAGGAGTTACTGACAAGAGGGGTTGGCTTCAGCAAGATGCTGTACTTCCTTGCCTCCCATTCTTATCTGTTTAAGAAGGATGTTAATGATTGGCACCTCACAGGATTTTTGTGACAGTTAAGTTGGTTCATACAAAGGTTGTGCACATATGCGTATGCAAGTGTGCATGCATGTGGGAAGGTTACGTTGGTGCATGTGGTATGTGGCATGGTCCATTAACAGCTACGTTTTGGTAAAGAAACACTAATAATAACTTTTTATTTCCTAAGGGACATACAGTAAAATGGAGAAGTGTTAATTGAAAAGTGTTCATATAAGGAAGATAAAGTAGAACCTGTCTGATGATAAACCAGATATAGGAGACAATGGACAAAGAGCTATCTGGTGTTTGTAGCTAAAATGATTTCTTAGAGTTTGAAATAGAAGGAAAATGACAAACTCATTATTAGCTTAGCAAATATCTGTCTGTCTGTCTGTCTGTCTGCCTGTCTGTCTGTCTGTCTGGCGTTTTTTAGGCAGGGTCTCTCTGCACAGTACTGACTGTACTGGAATGCACTACGTAGACCAGGCTGCCCACAAACTCACAAAGGCCCAGCTGCCTCTGCCTCCTGAGTACTTGGGGTTACAGTGTGCACCACCACACCCGGCTGTTTTGTTTTGACAAAATAATGTGAAACTCTAATATTTAGCAGTTTTTTTTTGGGGGGGGGGTCCGAGACAGGGTTTCTCTGTGTAGCCCTGGCTGTCCTGGAACTCACTCTGTAAACTAGGCTGGCCTCAAATTCAGAAATCCACTTACCTCTGCCTCCCAAGTGCTGGGATTAAAGGCATGCGCCACCACTGCCCAGCTTGATTTTTATTTTAAGGAAAAAGTATAGTTATGTAAATAATATCTGTTTTTGCTAAATTTAATTTATTTTGTGGAATTTAACTATGATGGTAGGAATCCAAACCTGCTCATCACTGGTGGCCACTGTGGACTTTAACTTTTTTTGTTTGTTTGGGTTTTTATTGTTTGTTTGGGTTTTTATTGTTTGTTTGTTTGGTTTTTAGACACAGAGTTTCTCCTGGCTGTCCGAGAACTTGTTTTTTGTAAACCAGACTATCCTACACCCAGAGATCTGTCTGCCTCTGCCTCGGGGCTAGCATTAAAGGTGTGCACCACTACAACCAGCTTTAATGTATTGAAAAAAACAAAACAAAACAAAACCAAAAAAGTCCCAACTCTGTTATATTGCAACAGAAGACAATCCTAAGTTGCTCTCAGCCTGATTCATTCATTCATTCATTCATTCATTCATTCATTCATTCAGTTTCACTCACTCATTCATTCATTCAGTTTCACTCATTCATTCATTCATTCATTCATTCATTCATTCACCTTCACTCATTCATCAGTGAAAATTGAACTTCCCAAACACACTAGCTCCCAACATTACAGAGTGCGTTACCCAATGTGCTTGTGAGTGTGTGGCTGCATATGAGTGCATAAAGAACATGAACCTTTACATACATGTTGCATCAGTGTATTTCAGAACTCTGAATGTGTGCAGAGGTCATTTCCATTCACAACTGAGTGAGAAATGGCCTCCTGCTCTTTGTATCTCTCAAGCCCGGCTCCCATCCAGTAAGGCATGTGAGCAGTGCTCTGAGAAGCAGCTCAGTTCCCAACCCATCTAATAGATGAAGAAGTCAGTGCTGGGAAGATTGAGTTACATATGGAAATATATGAAGCTGTTTAGTGAGTCCCAGAATTGGGTCCACACAACTCTCTGTTTATAAAAATTAAGTGGAAGAAAAATTTCCAACTGGTTTTTCTTTTAGAATCCCATTACATTATAGGGCTGACTCCGTCCAGGGTCTAAAAATGTTACCCATACCTGCATCAGCTTCAGAATTGAAAGTACATTCAGATGTACCTGCTTATTCTCACAGTGGTAGACTTTTCATGGCTTTATCAATACATTATAAAGTATAAGAAATTTTTTTATTTCTAAGTCTGCACAGCTGGTATTGTACACACAGACAATAAGCACAACGAATCTCTAATCTCTAGATTCTCACCATATATAAATTTATATTTGGAGAAATACCCTGCATGTCAGGGAAGCTTTTATGATATGAGGCTTTGTTATAGGAACCAAGAGGGAAAGATGCCGTCTGGCCACACAAGAAGGGGGGGCAGCTACTCACTTAATGCTTTCTGATCCATTCTTTTCCCAGGGCTGGTGAATTTGAAGTCTATGGTTCACCCCCAAATATGAAACCGCTTGCCATATTCAATGCAGCTTATATATTTCGAGGGCAGTTGGATATCTGAGCTGGTATATGAGACTAGAAACCGAATGGTGGTTCTGTAGGAAATGAAGTTCTGAGGCAGGCCAGGGTAAGCCGTTTGTGATTGAACGTTTTCAGTAAGATGGCTCATCCACTAGTAGAGCAAACCTTGCCTGCTGCTGTTTGCTGTTACTACTTGACAGAAAACAGCTGAAGTCCTGGCAAGAGAAAGGAGTCTGACGTGTGGTGCAGTCCACCCAGGAACACACCAGCTTGGCTGCCTCAGTTGAAGACTTTGTCTACCTGCCCACAGTTTCAGGCATAAGGGGAAATGCCAACGGTTCAGCAGACCTAAACTTTCCAGCTGGGTAACTGCCCAGTTCTCTCTTCCTGGAAAATAATTGTACTGGGGCTCAGAAGGATTTCCTGAAATAGGCTATGATAAAACTTATATGTTTTCCTATGAGGGAAAAACATCTATTTCAGGGTTCAGTGTCTTCGCTCTCATCAGTGGTCTGATATATCATCTCTCTCCAAATCCCTTCAAGGCCATCTCTGCCGAGTTCCCTAGACACAGATACTAAGATGGAAGGCTGCATCTGGACCAGGAAGGGCTCTCAGGAGACCCACCTGTAAAATAAGGCTGCAGAGGGAAAAGCTGGCGTTGCAGTCTGTGACAAATGAGGCCTCAGCAGATTGAGGGTGGGGACCAGGCCTTTGCAGTTCTAAATTAACCAGTCATTGGACACGGCTGCTTTTGGGAAGAGATGTACCCTGAAGGAGAAAGTTTCCCAGCCAAGTACAAGTACCATTGAAAGATGCTTTGTGGTCGTTTTCTGCATCAGTCTTGGGACAGGATCTAGGTGGACTTCCATCACAGCCTGCACAATGTGACTCCTCTTGCAGCCTCTGACCTCACCCTTCCTAGTTCCTGACCCCAGGCTCCTAACTCAGGCCCTTTGTTCTTTGGGGTGCCTCTCTTAAATGCTCCTAAAGTGAGCCTCTATTTGGCCTGGCCTGCTTGGGTTGAGAACTGAAGGTCTTTCATTCTAGAAAACCCTCCGAGTCCCAAACACATTAAAATGCTGGTCATCTGCATCCATGCAGAAACTCATATTTCACTGCCTCACCGCTTTCAAGACTTGTAAGACGTCGTCTTCCTTGACCACCCTTTTAAAAATTGAACCTCCTCGTCTTCAAAAATACATTTGACTTCCTTTCTTAGTTTTATTATTTTTCCATAGTATGTAACATCTTTTAATACATCACTATATTCTTGCTTTATTTCAGTTGAGAATGTAAATCTCATAATGACAGCTTTTTGTACATACTAGAAACAGGTTAGTTTGTATTAAAGGGATAAAACAAATAAGCATATATATCTTTTCAAAATATTTGTTTTATCTGTATGTTTTTTTTTTTGCCTCCATGTATGTATGAGTCTGGTGTGCACAGAGGTCAGAAGAGGGCATTGGACCCCTGGGAGTGTAGTTACAGATGGTTGTGAGCCACCATGTGGGTGCTGAGAATGGAACCCAGGTCCTTTGCAGGAGTAAGAAGTGCTTTAAACCACTGAGCCGTCTTTCCATCCCTAAATAAACATGTCTAATATGTTATACAATAGACATAGTTGAGGGTTAGTGAAAAGAAAATAGGTTGGCTTGTAATGATGAAAGTCATTTAGATTACAATCATTTATCATTTTAATTATTTGGTAATTATGCTGGTAAAAGGTCAAATTGATCATGTGCCCATCTGCTTACGAAAGACCCTCACATCTTCAGTGTATTGTATCTGATGCAGAAGGGATTTAAAGTGAAGTCATGCCACTTGGTGGTTGATGGGAATAGCGTATCATCTTTAAATTATGTGAAATAGCAAATTACTTAGAATGTACAAGTTGGAAATAAAATGGGGTGATCTCATTGATTGACAGCATAGCCCACCATGAAATTAATACAAGATAGCATCATATCCCCAGTAATAAGAGTAGCAGACAACAGCATTGAGATTGAAATTCCAAAAGGTATGCAGTCAGAGGGTTTCCCTTATCCTCAGTGGACCACATGTCCTTCAGGGAGGGCAGAGGAAGGGGAAGGTATCGTTTTTGGAGAGATAAATATTTATTTTTACATGAATGAAAGATTTTTTTAGAAAGTATAATATCTGAACACACATTTCCATTCTATGAAATGCCATAGATGTCTGAACTGTAATATTATACAGGCTGCATAATATTAGATGTCTGGCTCCTATTCCTAAGAACCTAGCGCAATCTGAAGTTCCCTGTGCTCTACAGGCATCTCAGAGGCATGCGCATTGGTGCTTCTGGGCTTTGTTGATAATTAGTGCCCATCCGGCCCCTTTCACCAACCAGGCTTTAATGTGAACAGACGGCTATTCTCAACTTGTGGGGAAAAGAATTGAAATCAAAGATATAAAAAATGTTCCTTTCATTTTATTTCTGAAATGGTTTTTCTTTAGGGAGAGAGAGAGAGAGAGAGAGAGAGAGAGAGAGAGAGAACACGTGTGCATGAGAGCTAGGAGTAGCCCAGCCGTGGAGTGCGTGCTCAGCATGAACAAATACATTGCATTATGAGAGGAATTATGTATAAGCTTCCCATGATTTATACATAGATTCCTGTACAATATGATAGAGTTCAGGGTCTATCTGTATCTTTGTTCTGTTTATAGAACCATGGAGGGAGCTAATTAACCCAAGGACTTTACCTGAAAAGCCCCTGGTTGCAGCACAGGAACCAAAGGCTCGTTGTCCTTGCAGATTTTGCTTCCTAGTATTTAAAGGGCAATGGCCCAAAAGCTTATTGTAACTTTGTTGCAATTTTATTAAAATTACGTACTTTGCTTCCATGCTGCCTTAGTTTCTTTACATTATTCTTAAAGTTGTAAGTTAAATTCCATCGTGGACTGGAGGACTCTGCAGTTTTTGTTTTGTTTTCTTTACTGGTTTTGTGTTTGTTTGTTTTCCAGACAAGGTTTCTCTGTGTAGCCCTGGCTGTTCTGGAATTGTATGTAGACCAGGCTGGCCTCAAACTGTCTTCCTTTTTTATCCAAGTCCTGGGATTATTATGGACAGAGATTTTGGCTTAGTGGGTAAAAGCATTTGTCATGGGTCCTAGAACCTATCGTTAAGGCTGCCATCTTGAACCCACATGCTGGAAGGAGAGAGTGAGAGAGAGGACTGACTTCTAGAGATTGTACTCTGAACTTCACACATGCTCTGTCTTACATGCATGTGTACACACATACATGCACATATACACACAAAATAAATAAATAAACATAAAAAATTAGATTACTGAGTATTATTAGCATGGTGACATCATTTTGGTACATTTTCCCATTTTGGTTAAACAGTGACAACCCCCCACCCAACCCACCCCCACCCTGAACTAAAGCAACTTGATTCCCAGAGCTGAAATAACTGGTTTTTCTAGATTCTTGCCCTCTACCCACACTGCCCATGGCACAGCCCGATGACAGGCGATGCTTATTGATCACCAGACATTCTTGGGCTCACCACTCACCTTGCTTCCCAAGCCACCCCTAGCAATGGCTAACCACAGACCCAAACAAGAAAGTTTTTGGTTCCCTTTCCCTCATTCCCTCTTCGGTCCTACAACTACCCACCCATAAGCAGACAATAGGCTATAGGCCCCTCCACAGGCATGATTTTACTGAATAAAGCCTGGGCTGTCCTTCAGTTTCTCATCCTTCTATCTGTCTGTCTTTCCTTCTTATCACAGTAGCATTAAAGGAAAACTATTTTCTTCTGGTCAAGAGAATGAAGTCTCTGGTCCAGTTAGAGAGCCAACACTCTAGGTGCATAGGTCCTTCAGCGGGTTAAAGAACCACCCCTCAGGAAGGCAGATCCACCTCAAGTCAGGTTAAAGAGATGTGAGGAGTAAGTGTCCCTTTAACTAAAAATGTCCTTTTTCTTTTCAGAATTTCTGACCCTAGTGAAGTCCCTTACAGAGTTCCAGCCATGGTGCTTTTTAAATCAATTACTCAGAAAAGCATAACTCAAGACTCTCTGTCTCTCTGTCGCTCTTTGTCTCTCTCTCTCTCTTTCCATCCCCCAACCCCGTCTCTCTCTGTCTCTATGTGTGTGGGGGGAGGCAGGAGGACAGGGTCTTACTCTGTAGTCCTGGCTGATCTGGAACTTGGTATGTAGACTACGTTAACCTTGACCTTACAGAGATACATTAGTCTTTGCCTCCCAGTGCTGGGATTAAAGGTGTGTGCCCCATGCCTGGCTCTTTTCTCTTGCTAAGCATGTTGTGTTCTCTAACACCCTGGGCTTCACTCTCCCTCCAAAGCCTCCCTCCCAGCCATGTGGCTGCTTGTCTGCCATTGCTGAGCTCCATGTCAGTAGGAAGACGTGGTCCTCTCTCCTGGTCCTCTCTATCTCCCTCCTCCAGCAGGCACAGAGCTTTAGAGCCTGCCTGTTTGGGATTTTTTCTTTTAAACTCTAATAAAACTGTCTACAAGCTTCTTTTAAGTTCACCATTAAGTTCTTACCTTAAGAACCCCAAGAAGGGACCTTGATTTGCTGGGTAACTTATGAAGATTCCCCAGTAGGATTTCCCAAAATTTCAGCTAAGATTCTCAAAGTCCTATGGGTGCCACCAGGGCTGTCCAACATCTACTGCAACTCAATCAGGAAGTTCTCAAGATACGGCCATCTTTAAAGATAGAGGCTTGGCAGGGAAGGGAGAGATGCTTACGTTAAACAAGGTGGCAGGGAAAACCCTAAGCCAATGCAGAGTAAGCCCAGTGGCTCTGCATAGAAGGAAACTAAGGACACAGTGAGCAAGCAGACCTCCTACAAGCCAAGAGAGGCCTCAGAGAAAGCCATGCTGTAATACCGCCTCTCACTTCAGGCCTCTAGAGTTCTGGGGTGTTCTGGTGTGGAGGCCACCATCCTATGGTAGTTTGTTGTGCAGCCTGGACAGATGGATGCTGCGTGCCTTCAAAATGCAGTAGTTGGTAGCCTTCATTAAGGCACTGATAAGGCGCTTACTTCCCTTCTAGTTCCCGACTGAAACGCAGTTTCATTTTTGTGTGCTATTTAGTGCTTGCTGGCCTCCTGACTTCATGAGGTGTGTCTGTAAACACGTGACGTCCTTCCTTCTCTCTTCAGACCCTCCCTTCATCCTGCTTCAGCTCTCCCTTTCCCAGGGGTTTTGAAAGGAGCGCATGCTTCAGCCAGAGGTCTGAGGGTATACGTGATGAAGGGATGGTATGTGTGATGGGGGACGGCATGCTGTTTTACTTGGAATGGAAAGAAAGAATGCTGAGAGGTGGGTGGAACAAGGTAGTCCCTGATGTCCTGAAGAGAATGACATTTTTCCTTGCCTCATCAAAACACTTATTTAAACAGACTTGTAGTTAATTTAACTTCTCACCATTTAATAATTTTACACTCCACTGCCTTTGTGTTCCTCTTTCCTATTCTCTCCTCCCTGCCAGTAAGTGTTTCTCATCTGTCTCCTATTTCTAAATCCATTGTTTGAGAATAAGTTTTCCTATCTGGGATCTTGCCTGTGGAGACTACGGTCCACTCTTAATTCCTCCTATTGAATGAGAGATTGAAAATGTTCAGGGTACACACTCGTAAACTTTCACACAATACCTTGTCTTGAAGAAGGTTTTAAAGAACAACTATTTGCTACATTTTAGATTGTAATGCTTAGGAGGGGAAAAAAAACTATGCTAAGTCTTGTTTGTGCAAGTAAACAGCCACCATCTGTCCCCCACAAGCTACCATACAGATGGGTACTTGCTTACACAACTAAAGGACTGCCACCTATGAATTTAACAAATTAAACTAGGAATGCATGGGCATTTGAGCATGTCAAACACATGCC
The DNA here is from genome assembly GCA_902729485.2 of Mus minutoides. NCBI lineage: Eukaryota > Metazoa > Chordata > Mammalia > Rodentia > Muridae > Mus > Mus minutoides. Next base: position 196,944 of record LR750516.1, on the reverse strand, counting down.
AGAAAAATCAATCCTGGCCCTGAACTTGTTGAACACACCAGAACACTTCAGATAGTGATGTGACACACACACACACACACACACACACACACACACACACACACACACACCCCGCCAAATCATTCACACAAAAGGTCCCTTATATTGAGTTATGGTGCCCCTCACTGGCCTGTCCCTAGCCTACCCAATGCGTGTATTGTATCATGGAATTGACCAGGCAACCGGTTCTCAAACGGGGTCTCCTCTGAACTTTAGCTTGGTATGATTCCCCTGTGGGAATTGCCTTTCATGCTGTCTACAAACTCTGTGCACTTCCTTAAGCCAGCCCCATGCTTCAACTTAAATGAGCTTTATATGCTTCCAACAGCTCCTATTGTCTCTCTGGTTTCAATCTTATCTTACAGGCTGTACCGAGTCTCTTTGCATTCATCTTGATGAGAACAGGAGACAGAGAGTGGCCATGTAAGGAAGGGACCCCCTAACGCAGCCATTGGGTGTGCCTTTTCTGGAGTCAGGAGTGCCAGAGGAGAGTTCTAGCTCCTGCTTCCTTGAGGCTGTATGTGAGATCATGCTGGAATTAGACTCATAAGCTCATCCCGTTCTCATGTCTTACCCTGGTTTCTGCCACAGGTCCTTTACACTGTCCTTAGACTAGCAGCTTAAAGACCCTATTTCCTAGGATTCCTGCTGCTGTGTATGTGTTCTCTCTCTCTCTCTCTCTTTCTCTCTCTCTCTCTCTCTCTCCCCCTCTCTCCCTCCCTCCCACCCTCTCCTTACCTTTTTCCCTTCCTCCCACCCCACCTCTCCCCCTTCTCCCCTTTTAAGTGACATGTGTATAAACTTTTCTCCATAACCCCTCCTCTCTGTGTGAATTTCATATTTCAAATTCCATAGGACCCTAAAGCCACTGTCCTAGGGCAGCTGTGGAAACTGTTGAGTTTCCCACCACACCCCCAAAACCATCTCAAAACCCTTCAGTTCCCTCTATCAACATCAGCTCTCCTTGCTCTGGTCTTCCCTAAGTCTTCAACCTCTGGAACACATTTGTTTCGACTCTGTGACATATATATGCACACACATGTTTGTGTATTCTATGTAGCTCCACACTGAGGAGCCTTCTGCTGGAACACTAGTCACCCTAGAGTGTGCAAACTTAGGGGGGTGCCAATGGAGTTTGAGGATGCAGAGCTAAGTGTGGTTAGCAGAGGATCCTGGAACAAAAACAGGCCAAGCTACTGAACTGAAGACTGAGTTCTGTCTGGCATCAGAAAAACTCAGCACTAACTTAAATGTAAGAAAAGCAAGTCTACCAACTGAAAGTCTCTTCTAAAATGGGGGAGGGCGAGGTTAATTAGACTCTGGAAGTAGAAAAAACACAGGGTCTAGGAAATAAAACAAACTGTACAAGGCTTAGGGTGTTACAAAAAGTTACAAGATTCACAAAGACCAACGCTGTAAGGCTATATAAGAAGAAAAATTGTTGGAGTGAGGAGAAGATTTCTAATTGGCCAAGTTTAAGTTGTGATGCCTGCTAGCCATTTTGGCAGCTCCAGGGATGTAGCCTTTCCTGAGTCATCCCCCATGCAAGGGTGGGCTCTTCGCCACCCCAGTATCCTTACTAGTTCACCAAGTTAGACTTGTGTGACATGGTGGTTGGAATGAGAATATTCATGAATTTGCATGCTTAGGTCCCTGTTGATGAACTGATTGGAAGGATTTAGAGATGGGCCTTGTTAAGGTAGGTGTGCCCTTGAAGGAGGTGTGTTGCTCCTGGTGGGGTCCGAGGTTTTCAAAAGCCCAGGGTGCGCCTAGAGCCTTTCTCTCTGTTGATCAGAATATAAAGCTTTCTGCTTTTGCTTCAGCCCCATGCCTTTCTCTGTCTCACCATGATGGGAATGGGCTAACCTTCTGAAACTATAAGCAAGCCTCCAATTAAAAGCTTTCTTTTTTACAAAAACTGCTTAGGTCCAGCTGTCTTTTTGATGCAATAGAACAGTAAGTAATATATGTGGAATCGTTTCTTGAGTCTCTGTCTGTGCCCAATTTGGGGTGAAGGGACATTTGTTCACACCTTCCTAGCAAAAGCCACACATTATGTGTGTGATGTAATTATCAGGAGCTACAAATGGAATAAAAGAACCCATGATTGTCAACGGCCGTATCTCCCAAGTGAAACCAGTAGTACTTGGTGAGCTAAAGCCGGTGAAGTTGACATAGCTTATAGATTTATTATTATCTAATAAATTCTGACAGCGTGAAAAAACATAAAAATGTCCACTTATATGGCTGATATAATGTAGTCATGACATTAACCATTTCCAACTATTAGAAATTATAATACAACTTGGCAAATAGCAGGCACATAATTTATTGATGGATATATGATGTCGGAAGATATCCTGACAGTGTCTACTTCTCTCTATACTTATAACTGTGGCTCTGGCCTCAGATTGATCATGTCTTTTCTGGGTCCTGAGGGAGGATTGCTCTCTCCAGCCCCAGGTTCCTGATAGTCCATTCTTTACACAGCAGCATTGGCTCTTTAAAGAAAAAGAGAGACATGACCATCAGTGCCCATATCACTAGGTACATATCAAGATTTTAAGTACAATGACTGCAGGGCTCTATGCAGTCTGCCTTTATGCCAACTCACGCCTTCCACCCTGGCCCCTGCAGAGACTTAAGTGCATCTATCTAGTAGATGCATTTTAGATCCACCTTTAGATCTCTGTGCAAGCCATCCTCTTTGCTGCATTTCTCTAATATGAGCTTCCTTGGGTTCATCTTGACACTACTACACTCATCTTGAGTTGCAAATGCCACAACTGCCATGACTGTGCCAGAATAACCCTAGTCACTTTTCCCACTTCGTTTCCCAGTGATCTATAAATAGATAAAACCATTAGAGTGGTATGTGGTGCTTACAACTGGAACCTGGGGTCAGGAATGTGCCTGACTCTTTGATATTAGCTTAAGATAAACCAGATACATTCTGGTTATGGTGAAGACTGTCTCTGTCTCTGTCTCTCTTGTACATACACACACCCCTTTCTGATAAAAATCACTTGCTCTTCTTCTTCAAGACCATATTACTGGTAGTAAACCCATCAATAAATTGCACTCTGCTAGATTATGAGGTCTAATCACAATTAGAAGTTGCCTATATATCACATAGGGAAAAAAATTAAGATAAAAAGAATTGCATCTGTTTCAAAGAGAGGAAGGGTTGATAAAGCACCAGAGACCATAGCACAACTGAAGAGTACGGAGACACGAGGCAAGCAGCCCTGTGGAAAAGACCAAGCAGATACAGACTGAGCTGTGGATAGCTACAGTGTGTGTGTGTGTGGGGGGGGTACTGGCACACAGTAGCCTCTCCAGAAGAGCACTGAAACAGTGGCACACACGAGTCCTTGGAAGACTCACATCTGGCCGGGGATTTGGTGACTCCTTTACCATGATATGTCATCAGTGGAAAGCTCAGCTATTTACATTCCTCACGGTTCAGAGGTCTGTCATGAAGTGCTGTCGAGAGAGAGAGAGAGAGAGAGAGAGAGAGAGACAGAGAGAGAGAGACAGAGAGAGAGAGACAGAGAGAGAGACAGAGAGAGAGACAGAGAGAGAGAGAGAAAGAGAGAACATTCTATTTGATACTGAGCTAATCAAATCATTGAGTCTGAGGTCAAATTGAGAGATCGATACAGGAGGTGGACATGGGAAGGGAGAGAATTGGTGTGCAGAAGTTCATATAGGGTAATGTAGGTGACAACCCCGTCCTTAGTGATAGAAACTGAGCCCATCACCTGAGGATATGTGCTGTGTCTGATAGCGCTGAGCCTGAGGCCAACAAGTGACCCATCTTCTGGAACCGCTTACAGGCTGCAGAGTCTGCCACGGCAGGACTGAGAACTTCAAAGCGCCATCTGAGTATCCGACTTCCTCAGCTGCTTCCTCCATCCTGGGTTGGTGTTAAAGATGAAAACTCATCCACCACTGCAGCCAACAGTGCTGCGTTTGCCTCCTCCGCTCAACACATCCAAGAAGCACCCTCCTGTTTGCACAGTGGTCGACCCAGGGTTTGCAAACTTGGGGGCGTGTCCAAGGAGTTTGGGGCTGCAGGGTTGGGTGTGGCCAGCAGGGATCCTGGAATGTAAAGAAGTGAAGGTACTGAACTGAAGACTAAGCTCTGTCTGGAATCAGAGAAACTCAGTGCTAGCTAAATGTAAGGAACAGAAGGTTCCAACATCTTTTAACCTTCCAGCCCTACCCCATCTGTCAGAGCCCCGTTGTAGAGAACCCAGAAATTTTCTGTTAAATTTGACTTTCTTTATTTGTCTTTCTTTTGTTTATACAACGGCATGTCTCCCCTCACTACATGTAATAGTATTTTTGAAATTACTATTTTATTTTATAATATTTTTTTTAGTAATTCGTTGGGAATTTCATACGATATAAATTGATCATATTCGGCCAGACTCCTCCCCTAACTCTTCCCACATTTCCCACCCTGCCCCTAACTTTGTGTTTTTCTTTCTCTCTGTCTTTTAATTAACCCACAGACTTTAATTTGTGCTGCATGTATACTCCCGGGTGTAGGGCCATCCACTGGTTGAGATCAACACAGTAAGAGCTGTACTATTTCCTTTTTTGTTTGTTTGTTTGTTTATTCACTTTACATACCAAACACAGCCCCCCTTCTCCTCCTAGTTCTCCTATGGCTCTTCCCTCACCAGCTCCTCCCCTTCACCTCTAAGAAGTGGGAGGTTCCCGCTGGGCACCAACTCACCCTGGTGCCTTGAGTCACTGCAGGACTGGATACATCCTTTCCCTCTGAAGCCAGACAAGACAACACAGTTAAGGGAACAGGATCCACAAACAGGCAACAGAGTCAGGGACAACCCTGCTCCAGTTATTGGGGAACCTGTGTGAAGACCAAGCTGCACATCTGCTACATATGTGGCAGGGGACAGAGTATAGGTCTAGCTTTTTTATGTTCTTTGGTTGATGGTTAAGTCTCTGGGAGTTCTGATGGGTTCAGTTAGTTGATACTGTTGTTGTTCCTATTGGTTTCAATCCCTTTAAGTTCCTCCAGTTCTTCCAGTAACTCTTCTAATGGGGTCTTTGGGCTCAATCCAATGATTGGCTGTATCTGCATCTGTATTAGTCCGGTGCTGGCAGAGCCTCTTAAGGGACAGCCATACCAGGCTCCTGTCTGCAAGCACATCTTGGCATCAGCAATAGAATCAGGGTTTGGTGTCTGTGGATGGGATGGATGGAATCACAAGGTCGGGGGGTGGGTGTCTCTGGATGGCCTTTTCTTCAGTTTCTGCTCCATTTTTTTGTACCTGCATTTCTTTTAGATAGGAACAATTCTGGGTTAAAACTTTTTTAGATGGGTGGGTGGCACTATCTCTCAACGGGGGCTATGGCTATGGACTAGAGGTGGTCTCTTCAGGTTCTATCTCCCTGCTGTGGGGTATTTCAGCTAACATCATCCCCACTGGGTCCTGGGAGCCACTCACATCCTTAGCATCTGGAACTTTCTTAGTGGTTCCCCACCCCACCCCATTCTCCACTCCCCACTGGTACATATTTCTATTCATCCTCCCAACCTTCTGGATTTCTCTCCGGTCTCTTCCCATATTTCTCCCTACCACTACCCTCTCCCACCCAGCTCCCTCCCTCCCTCTGCCTCATATGATGATTGTGTTCCTTCTTCTAAGTGGGATTAAAGTATCCACACTTTGGCCTTCCTCCTTGTTAAGCTTCATAAGGTCTGTGAGTTGTATCGTGGGGATTCTGAGCTTTGAGGCTAATATCCACTTATCAGTGAGTACATACCATATGTCCTTTTGGATCTGAGTTACCTTACTCAGGATGGTATTTTCTAGTTCCATCCACTTGCCTGCAAAATTTATGATGTCCTCGGTTTTTTAATAGCTGGGTGGGTTTCTGTACCCATTCTTCTGTTGAGGGATATCTGAGTTGTTTCCAGCTTTTGGCTATTATAAATAAGACTGCTATGAACATAGTGGAGCATGTGTCCTTGTGATATGGTGGGGCATCTTTTGGGTATAAACTCAGGAGTGGTATAGCTGGGTCTTGAGTTGTAACTACTCTCAATTTTCTGAGAAACTGCCAAATTGAATTCCAGAGAGGCTGTACAAGTTTGCACTCCCACCAGCAATAGAGGAGAGCTCCCCTTTGAGTAGGCCCCAGTCTTAAAGGAAAACGACTTTATTCTTATAAAAATGATTTTATGTTTTGATTTTTCATTGTTTCTTACATTTATCTATTTATTTTATCTAGTTAATAATTTTATACATTTTCCTTTATGGAATGACCAGGCTTTTAATGTCTTACCTGCTTCATGACATTCCTTTCCATTATTTCTTCTCTTTTTTCCTTTTATTTAACCTTGTTTATCCTTTCTATGTTCTCTTTGTTTATATGTTTAATATTTTTGAACTAATTTTTAAATTTTATAACACACTTATATTAGTCATGGTTCTCTGGATTAGAATTTATAGAATAAATATACATGTGAATATATATTCATATGAACATACATACGACTTATTAAAGTAGCTTACAGGCTATGATACTGCTAATCCAACAATGGCCGTCTAACAATGAAAAGTCCAAGAATTCAGTTATTACTTAGTCCATAAAGCTGGATGTCTCAGCTGGCCTTGGGTCTACATTGGAATCCTGAAGAGGTTGGCTCTAATGCAAGTGGAGGAATAGGTCTGACTGAGAGATTCAGAGCCAGCAGACAAAGAGAGAGCCAGCTTCCTTTTTCCATGTCTTTTATATCAGTTGCCAGCAGAAGGTGGGGCCCACATTAAAGGTGGATTTCTCCCCTCAAAAGATCCACATTAAAAGGGAATCTTATATTTTTTTTTTCTTTTTATTCCAAATGATTTAACTAAGAGAAAAATCCCACACAGGTGTACCCAGCTGCTTGGGTTTTAGTTAGTTCCAGATGTAGTCAAGCTGGCAAGAATAGCCATCACAACATTCTGCATTTGTTTCTTTTTTTTCTTTTTTCTTTCTGCTGTTGTGATTGTTCTATAGTCATCGGAGGTGCATTCATTATCTTTAATTCATGTTGTCTATTTTTTATATCTCATTCTATCTGTTGCTGTACTGTGATTGTTTTTCCTCTTATTGGCGCGGCACTGAGGACAGAGTCCTCCAGCGTTTACTGCTTACTTAGAAGATGGCCAATAAAATCCCGAACAGATAACAGAAGTACACTGCTCACCGCCAGGAACTATGCGGCTTCCAAGGCTCATGACTCTTCAAGGACTGAATCCAAAATCCTGAAATAGTTGAAATGACAGAGTTCAAATGCCACTCCTAAAAATAAGCGGCAACAGTCAACAAGTCCGAGAGTGAGGTAAAGAACTCACAGAAGAGGGGCGGTCAGCAACACAGCACAGCAGGAGAGCAACGCTGAGGGAAATGTCAGCAAAGAACTGAGATCTTGGGTGGGTAGGGGTGGGGGTGGGGGGAGATGGAAATGTTGGGAGTGAAAAACCAAGCTAATGAAGTGAAAAATGGAGCGTGAATCGTCGCTGCTAGATCAACCAAGCAAGAAAAGTGCTATGGGCAGAAGGCTGGAAGACCTGCAACATTCAGCCTCCAAAACAGCAGAGGGGGAAAAGCCCAGCCAGGATAGATATTCAAGTGTCAGAGATCAGCTGGCTTACAAGGGCAGACACCCTGGACCTCTCAAATAAGCCTTACAATCCAGGAAAGCACAGCTTCTTAGGAGGAAAAGCTCTCAGCATCTATTACCGTGACTCCACCCACCATTAGTTTTCACCACTGAACTACTTCTTTCTTTTGTATTTTCCAATCTGCATTTTCTTTTTAATCCGCAGTTCCTTTCTCATCTCTGAGTTGCTAGACCACACTTTGAGTAAACCATTTTAAATCCGTATCTTGGACCATTCTTGGGTCTTCTTGGTTGCTTTCTTTCCTGCCTTCAACAGTATGTATTTTGAGCCTCGTCTTTTTTCTCTGTATCCTTTACAGAGGAAAATGTGCATGTTCCATACCTTAAAGACAGTAGCTGTGCTATATGCCGAGGCTTTCTATAGTAACATTTTAATCCCCGGGCTCTCTGCTCTTGACATTTACGTCTCCAACGGTCAACTTGCCATTCTCTTGAATGTCACACTTAACATGTGCGGGACAGTTTTCCTGCTACTGGTGTGCCTTTCATGTCTCTATAGCTCAGAACAGGATTCCACCAAGTATTTAGAAATCTGAGGTCGTCATCAGTTCTTTACCTTGTCTGTACCCATAGCCCCTAGTCTAATAGCAATTCCTATAAAATCACCTCAAAATATGCCTCAGCCAGTCTCATCTCCATGCTCACTTTCATCTCCTCTGCTGGCCTATCGTCGTCATCTGTCTTTGAAGGAGAGGCCCCTTGCTTCCATTCTTGTTAGCTCGTGACCTCCTTGAAACTTTTCCATCCCCCATCAAGTTCTCCTCACGTGTTCCTTGGTGCTGTGTGTTTGGTTTATTGCTTATGGTAATTGGGTTCCCAAATTAAACGGGAACTTTCCCATCTGCGCATAAGATGCCACGGGTCCCTGCCCCCAGTTGGCTCTAATTGGTAAATAAAGTTGTGGGCAGCCAATGACAGGCAGAGAGACAGAGGCAGGGCTTTAGATTTTCCGGGCTAGGGAATCATGGGAAGGAGAATCGCCATCTCGCCATGCTAGGAAAGCTGGAGGACGAGGTTTGAGAGCTGATAAGAGAAAGCATACAGCCATGTAGGAGCTCAGGAAGAGCGGCCCCAGGGTCCCCTCCCCAGATTGGGTCTGGGGTAGCAAAGATGGAATATAGATTTTAGTAAGTAATAATTCAAGAGTATTGGAGGGGAGGCATTAGCAACGTGAAAGTTTGGGAGTGGCGGCCCAGTCGTTGAGCTGCTTAGGAGATATTAAAAATAAGGCTGCATGTGTATGTCTTTCATTTGAGAATTCAGAGCATTTTGATCGCTGGAGAGGAACACGTGCTGCCAGCGGAGGGGCAGTTTGAGTAACTTTAACAATTAATACAACATTTGGACCATTTCATAGCCTCTCTTCTTTTGTTCTAATCCCATCACCAGGTGGTTAGAAGCACTCGCTGCTCTTCCAGAGGACATGAGCTTGGTTTTCAGCATCCACGGACTGCTCACAATCACCTGTAACTCTAGTTTCAGGGAATCTGACCCCTCTTCTTCTCTTAAGGGGAACATACGACACATACACAAAAATAAAAATGAATTTCATTTCGAAAGTCTCTCACTTAAGGTTTTATACCTCCTAGAAAACACAACCCCTCACCTCCTGATTTCTCACAATTCAAGCCATGGGGTTCCTTGAGTTCCTTAACAAGTTTATGGCATGGCACTTGCACTTTGAAGGCCGACTCAGATTGTGCAAGGCCAGCACATGGTCGGTGCTGAGTCCTTACTAAGGTTGACAGGGAAGTAGTCGAGCGTGGAACTTAGTTGGATGGTGCACGTTTACTCCCAAAGTGAAGAGCCACAGAAGCTGGCATCTCTGAGAGGAGAGCGCGGTGAAGTGTTAGCAAAGAAAGACCTTTCATGTAGTCCTTTTATGTGCTTAAAAAACCCTAACTGGCCTGCTGTGCAGGGTTTATGAGAACACGATAGGACTGTTATCACAACTAGGCCTTGCCTTTCGTTAGACTTCCCACAAATCGGATGACCTTGGGCAAACCACTCAATTTTCTCATTGTGAAGTCCGAGAATTGGCTAAAGTGGGGTTCTTTTCAGATCTTTCTCAGGTTTAAACTGCTACGGTTTTACAAACGGAATGAATTAACAACTTTGTAATGGAATTCTCAGTTCTTTCCCCTGATTCCAGATGAGTTTTTCTCTTTTGGATGTTAAAAGGCTATTGCAGTTTCTCACAAGCAGTTAATATCGCGGAGGCACTGCAGTTCAGACCTAAACTTCTTGCCTGAAGTACACTAGAGAAAAAAAGAATTCCTTCACCCTCCTGGCACACATTCTGTGCCACCCTCAAAGCCAGAATAACCATGCGCTTCTTCTGAGCTCTCCTAGATTCTAAATTCTATATTTTATATTCCACATCCTATATTCTACATTCCACATTCTGTGTTCCACATTCTATATTCTATATTCCAATTCCATATTGAATTTTCTTCTAAATTATATAATATATTATATATTCTATGTTCTATATTCTACATCCTTCTATATTATATATTTTATTATATATAGTCTATGTTCTATATTCCATATTTTAGGAGATAGAAATAGAATCCCCCACTAGGTGCCAAATACGTTTGAGAAATTGCTGCAGTCTAGAGACTTTCTTGGAGACAACCAATCTATTGGCTCTCCTGAAGGCTCAGAGAAGCCCTGCTGTGTGGAAATGCACTTACTGGCCTTTTCCTAACCAAGAAGCATGGAAAGTGTGCTCCCCGCACATGTGTCCATGTTTGCGGCGGTGTGTTCCGACGGCACCAAACTGGGAAAGTCATTTTGAATGACCTCTCTGCTGTGTGGTTTAACTGTTTTCTCCATGAAATCTCTTGTACAGGAAGCCTGACCTAAGTTAGGACTGTCTCGCAGACCTCCTCGATGACATCTTTCCAATCCTACCACTGTCTCCCCTAGCTCCCTTTCCTGTCTAACACTGCCTTGATATAAAAGTTGACTCATATGAGATTTATAAAGGCTATCTATATACCCAACCTTAGAAGATTTCCATTTTAAATCCTCTTTGTAACATTATACAGCACATTTATACAGATACAGCTTACTTATAGAAAACCCCCATCTGGTCTAGTGGCCACTTAAGCTTCCCTGAAAAAAAAATCATTATCTTAGAAATTGGTTACATTTTTTTTTTGTCCAATCACACTTGAACTGTACCTCTCTAGTAGAGAAATCGTTTGAAGGACAGAAGAACTTCTGCTCAGAGGAACCTGTTGAACTCTGAGGGTGGCATGTCACTCTGCTGTCGGGAGCAAAAGCTAAAACGCTGTAGAATGCCTCTCTCATGATTTATTGTTCCTACAAGCACTTCTTGCCTTTCCCAAGCGCATCCCATCGAGTTAAGATGAGAGCTGAGGCCCCATGCTGAACGATTACAAAGCTTCAGTTACTTGTCCTACTTTACAGGGATCTGCTTTTAAGGCAGGCACAGCGCAGTGCTCTCTCTGATGGATGATGGTGCTGGACCATGCTCAGCATGACTGAAGTCAGCTGCAACCATAGTTAGCATGAGGCTAACGGCTCTGACCTGACTGCATTACCCTGTCCGTAAGCGCAAGCCAGCACTGGGGCTGTAGCCAACGGAGTTGACAGCTGTCTCCTCAGAAGCATTGCAGAACAACTTCAGTGAAGCAAAGTCGAAGTTCATTTTGAAAATCCTCTGCTTTTCAATGTGAGAAGGCTGAGAAGCTGAATGTGGCTAATCTGAATGATGTCATAATAGTACAATTCAGGATTCAAATGAGACAATGGATTTGATGGGGCTTTGACATAAATACCAGTTAGACAGAAAGCAACGCATCACTGTTTGGGGCATTGCTTTTCAAAGACAGACTCACTCTACAAAGAAATCTGCAGCTGTAAAATTCATGGATAAAATAGACTGGTCAGAGTTTAAAAAGAGAGTTATAAATATTTTAATATATTTGCCCTCAGGTCATTTCATGGGTATCATAAGCAAAATAAATTGAGCACTGGCATAATAATACGTAAGTTAATTGAATACAGTGTGTAACTCATAAGTCAATTCTATAAGAATTTTAAACAGGATAAAGTCAGTACAAGAAAGGAATAAAGAAATGAGAGAGATACGAAGATTATTGAATGCTGTCATCGAACATATAGATAGACAAAAAATAATCACCTTGGAATACCTTTTCAAGTGGTAATAGGTACATTAAATACAGAATGCTTTTAGAGCTAAATAAATGAATTAAGTTTAAGTAAAACATCAAATGATTATAAATTGTTTATATACATTGTTACATATTTATGAGATGAAGTTGTAAGCAGTCATTAAAAATTATGGCTACAATGATTACCTAGTGATAAAAGATGATATTGTGCTAAGTGAAAAGGCTGAACTATAGCAAAATTCATAAGCCTATATACTTAAGATTAAGTTTAAATATGTGTGGAAAAAACCTTCTAAATAATAGTGTTTAAATAACAGTGTAAATAGAAGCTTATTTCTCTGTTAAGCATAAGTCCTTTTGGCAGTTCAGGGCTAGAACAGTAACAAAGCAGACATTATGCTGCAGTGTTGAATTCTGAAGGGATTCAATCTCAGAGATAACTCCAGAAATCGTTTTGGGCTTCAGGCATCAGGATAAACAGAGGTGAAGGGCATGTGTTGTATCTGAGGACTGATTCCCAGAGATGACACATGACCCTTCAGCTTGGATTCCTTTGAACTGAAACCAGCTAAGCAGCCTCTTGTAGCTGCAATAGAAGCTAGGAATGTCAGACTCTTGGTCTCTAATCATGCAATCATTTATGCAGCTCAAAATCTGAGCCTTATCACCACAAAAGGGAGAAATCTAGATGGCAAGCAAAAGTTATTGTTTACCAACATTTTACAACCATATAATAAAACCAAGAGAGGGCTGAGGCGATGGGTCAGTGTGTAAAGCATTGACCTTGCAAACACGAGGACTGGAGGTCTGTTTATATGCTATACTATTGCATTTTTACATCTTTGTTCAACAGGAAAATTGGTTTATACTTTTGTTGTTGTGTACTTATTTTGTTTGGGCACTGTGATGGCTATTCTCGGTTGTCAACTTGACCACATCTGGAATTAACTAAAACCGCAAAATAGAGAGCACTCCTGCATGGGATTTCTGCTTAATTTGAAGTGGGAAGGTCTACTTTGAATCTAGACCTTTGAGATAGGAAGACACAGTTTTAATTTGGATCCTTAGTCCAGATCTAATCTAGAACACCTTCTGCTGGAAGCCTATAGGCACGGAAGAAGGAAGCCTTTGCTCTTAGCCTTCACGCTCACTGCCAAGTCCACTCCTTCACTGGCATTACAGCCTTCTTTCTTGGGATTTGAGTAGATTCTGAATACCAGCTGAGACATCAAGCCTTGTAGACTGAGCAATGACTGGATTCTGGGATTTTCTTTCATAGTCAGCTGTTATTACATTATCTGGACCATAGCCTGTAAGTCATTCTAATAAATATCTTCTCCTTTTGTCTCTGTTTCTCTCTCCCTCCTCTCTAACTATAGATAGAGAGGTGGAAATTATATATATATATATATATATATATATATATATATATGGAGAGAGAGAGAGAAATTTTATACATTCAGTTATTCAAAAAAAACCTGAATATCAAGGTAACACTAGGAGACCTGAAAGCCCGTCTACAAACGAGACCACACCTACTCCAAATAGGCCACACCTACTCCAAATAGGCCACACCTACTTCAAATAGGCCACACCTCCTAATAGTGCCACTCCCTGGGCCAAGCATATTCAAACCACCACAGTAGTCAAAGAATTTTGATTATTTGGAAGACTTTTCATAGTCTTTGTGGTGCTGCCATTGCAATTTGTGCATCTGTTGATCTGGATCGCCCTTCCAGTTTTATTTGGAAGTCTTCATAATGAGCAGCCTACTCTTGAGGACTCAACCCACTCAAAATTACCACTCAGGAAGAGAGGAAAGATTGCTGTACTAACACCACCAAGCCAAACTAGATAGAGAAACACATTAAAATTAAATAAATTCCACAAACACATCGCCAATACCTATAGACCAGAAGCTGGCAAAATTAACATACGCTAATACATGAAGTTAAAAATTATTCAGATTTAATGAAAAACAGCAAATGAATGAGATTACAGAAGGGGTAAGGGAAAGAGACGCAGCAGGGTTAATAAAATAATAAAAAGAAAAGAAGAAAGAGATTGTTATTTAAAAAAAAAAAACAGATGAAAGCCAGGTGGTGGTAGGACATGCCTCTAATCCCAACACTCAGGAGGTAGAGACAGGCACATCTCCTGGTCTTCAGAGCAAGGTCTAGAACATCCAAGGCTACACAAAGAAAGCTTGTCTCAAAACAACCAGGAGCAAAGGGAAGGAGAGTGTGATTAGAAAAAAAAAAAGAACAAAAAGAAAGAAGTATTTCCTGGTTGTGAAAAAAAATAAAGAAAAAATGATAGCTGGGATATAAAAAAAACTCTAAATAAGCATATAAAAATCCTTAAATAAGGCACACTCAAATACTATTCAAAGTTCGTAGGACAAAGTTCAGTAGGACAAAGTTCAGTAGGACAAAGTTCAGTAGGACAAGAAAAATGGGGAATACGGGGGCAAAGAAGAGAGAGAAGAGGTAGGGGGCAAGAGGAGGAAGGAGGAGGAAAGAAGATGAAGTATTAGAGCAGCTTGGTCCTAAATACACCAGGCTCAGTCTGTATCATATTATTTCTGTGTTTTTCCAGGGCTCACTATTTGGTATTAGTCTAGCAATACCAACGTGTGAACTTCCTCAGGAAGAACTATTTTTCCTGCTCTCAGTATTCCTCCCTTAATATTGACTTAATGCTTCTAGAACCCAGAGGAGGATCCCTAGTAAAACTTTCAAACTTGAGAACAGGAAAAATAGTAACACACATCCTCAGCAGAGGAATGGGTTACATCCCTACACTGTGGGGTCATTAGCCAAAGGAGTCACATAAAACCCTCACCCCCAAAACATCACAGGTATTGCAAAGACTATCAGTTATTCTAAAACAAAACAAAACAAACAAACAAACCTGATGGTAAGGCCTTACTATTGAAGATATAATCATGGGCCATGAGGAAATCAAGCTAGTGCCTAACTAGAAGTTTTACCCCTACTGATAAGCGTACAGAGTACTGGAAAGAACATTGTACGCTATCAAAGGAGAAAAACAATCAACACTGTCACCTGTGACAGTCCATCCCAATCCCTGCGATGTACAACAGTGAGCTGCCTGAAGATACGTGGGTGCCGTACTGATGTAAATGCTAAGGGAATAGCCAATCACTTTTTAAATTTTGATTTAAGGCCTACTCCACAAGATGGAACCTGTAACTGTTCAGATTGCAATAACCTGAGTTTACACAGGCCAGAGGACTAAGGGAAAATCTAATGTTATTATTAGGCTAAAGGGACCTTGCTATAAAATGACTTCTAATAGCATAGTGCTATACCCATAGATCAGTGTGTCACTCAGCTCTCCTCAGACAAGCTTATTCTTGCAGATGATGCTAATTAACACAGAGATTCATAACTGGGCAATGTGCAGAGAGTAAGAAACCTTGGAGAAATCAGGGATGGCGATGTCTTTATCAAACCCCTCACCCCCTTTGGGATCTGTGAGGAAGAAGAAGGAAAAGACCAGTGATGGTGGATGATCCAGAGAAAGGCTGCCTCCCAGACACTACAGGATGGGCACACATATGAACACAGAGACTATGACCGCACACACAAGACCTGCACAGATTCAAAACAGGCAAAAATCCCAGCATTGAGAAGGGGAAATGTATACAAAGTCCCATCCTTAACCAAGAAGCTATTGCAATCGATACTTGCTAGAAAAAGGAAATCAATTTTCTTCACTGGAATGTCCCTGGGTGCACCATCTATTCTTCAGGAGTAGCTGGACGGCCTAAAACGGACTCCCTGTTCTTTGTGCACTTTTTGTTTTGTATTGTTTTATTTGTGTGTTCATTTGCTTGTTGTTGTCATTAGATGGAGAGAAAGAATGTAAGATTGTATGGGTATGGAGGTAGGGAAGATGTGGGAGGGAAGGAAAAGAGTATGAGCAAACTATGTTACATGAAAAAATGTAAATAACATACACAAATACATTTCTTTTTTAAAATCACTTATATGTCATCTTGATATGACTAATTATATCTTATATGTTTACATATACATTATTTCAGTGTTCAGTAACTTCGTGATATTTTGCCATTTCACTTAAATCAAATATGGGCCTTGTTTTTCAATGCTATACTCTATTTATTGCTGGGATATATACCACCTCATATGTTAAATACAAGATGTCAGCAATCTTTTTTTTAATAAAAAGCCAGATAGTAAATACTTTAAATATGAGTCATACAGTTTCTATCAAAACCATACATTGCTGCTTTTGTAATATAAGAGTAACTATAGGTTATATGAATTCAGGAATATAACTACGCTATTAAAACTTGCTTTATGGACATTAAATTCCATATAATTTAAAAAATATCACAAATGTTATTCGTCTTTTGAAGTCTTCAACCATGTGCAAATGTGAATGCTATGTTTGTTAGCCATAGAAGCACTGAAAGTAGCCATATTTGATTGATGGTAACTGTTTCCTGTTAGTAATATGGTTACTCTTCCTGTGCACTCACAATCTGTAAACGTTTTCTGTGTGATGCTTCCACACACTTTGCTGGTAAAGTATGAACATCCTAATCTTGCCAATGCCAGAAATCCAGTTTCTCAGGCAATTTGTGATGGTTTTGAATTCACCTAATTATATGTTCTAATACCCTGCACCAGGACAGGAAAGTAATAATTAGTTTTCTTTTGAGTCAGCGGCTGGCTCAGTTAATCATATGTAGAAATAACATTGGACTTGTGATGGAAGCCACTCACCCTCAGAGAAAAACTAAAAGAAGTAATTAGCAATTTTCCCTTGCCTGAAAACTGAAAGGGCTATATAAGTATTGACTGTCATAAGTTACCTGGACCAAGCTTTAGTCAAACCCAACGAGACATTCACAGTGGCTGGGCTGAGGCTGCCGGTAAGAAACGCTTGTCCCCTTTATTCAAACAGCTCCATGAGGATATTTCAAACCCCACAATTTGGGTTTCACGCGACTTCTTCAGATTTATCTCTCATTTAAAGCGGAGAACTGTAAAACGATACAAAAATATCTACGAAATGTCACCCGCCCACTCTCCGCCGTGCGTACTGAAAAGCACAAATCAAGCCCAAAGGACTGTTTCTCGGGCTCATACTTCAAAATGCTCAGCGGACCCTGGAAGGCCTTTGGCTGTCTTTGTCTGGAGCCTTTTCTCTGCTCGCCACGGACGCCATTTGGAATACACGAAACAGACTTCACTTGTATATTGACATTACTTTTCATAGAAGATTCCAGACTGTTAAAAAATAAATAAATAAATAAGCCTTTTCATCAGTTACTAAGTCTAGCTTCCTTCCCGCCCCCCCCGCCCCCATCTCTTTCTTTATTCCTCCTGAGGAGGAAGAGCAGGAAGAGGAGGAAAGGAAGAATCTCTCCCCGACCCCCTGTTGTTTTTGTTGTACCATAGGTCAGACCCAGGGCTTTATGCATATTGTAACTGAGTTGCCTGCCAGGCCCTAACTCTGACTTCTTGCCTAGCCTTTTCTAAACTCCAGAGCTGCCATAATTATAACATCTTTTGAGTAAGGATTCAAGCATCCAATCAGGAAGTGCTTGGTTTACCTCTGCAAGCAAGATTCCCTGGAGTCACTTGACACCATGTGTCCCCACTGGCAATGTGTGTCCCCCGGAAGCATGTACTTCCTCACTGCGGGATAAACATCTGTGCTTGCTCTCTCCAGCTTTTACAGGAGCTGTGACCTGCAAACTCTAGCCATCTGTGAGCATCGAAGAATTAGTCTGAATTTGGTCTGGATTCCATTTGTTTCTACATGGCTGAAGAGCCAGTAGGTGTGACTCGGTGGTTTTGGAGTCAAGTTATGCCACATACTTCAAGGCTTGTATTATTCTTGTGGAAAAAATCTCAAGCTCTACAAATTCCTTAAGTGTCGCAATTGGAAGCACTTCCAATTAAATATTTTGTATCTGCCCCATTGGTCTGACCTTTTATTTCTGACTTAGCTATTGCTAGATTATGCCAACTTAAAACTAACCCAGTCTCAAGTGAGATATTAATTTACTGTCTAAGGGAAAATTCCAGATTTCCACTGCTTGTCACAAAGCACTTTATCTCACAGCAAGACTCACCCTTATTAATATCCTTCCTGGCAAAGTATTTTACAGATGTGGAAAATATCACAAGCGAATGTAGTGATTTTCCTAACAGTTGTCAGGAAAGTATATTCTGTGAATTTGAAGATTTTATTTATAGTCTTTGAGTTACTCCCCATCTTGGATTTTTAACATCATCTTAAGCTATTGATGTTAAACAGAATCTTATGGCCAGCTCACATCTGTCTAGACATTATAGAACTTCTCAAGAAGCATAGCTGGAAAAAAACACATAATTTTTCTCCTCTGAATTTTCATATTGAATTTCCACTTTTTACCTTAAAATGTAAAGTCGCCCCCTGAGTGTAGTTCTCATAATTGGAATTTGACATTTTTCCCATCTTCTATTTAAAATGACATTTCAGAAGGATTTTGGACAGGCTCGTCATAGCATCAGCTATTATTGAGCAGGAGCCATCATTTCATTTTCCAAATGAAGTAACTCCTCCAGAATAAGTGCCTGAAACAGGTTTTGATAAAGTCCGTTCACTTCAGCCCTTGGAATCATATACTCTTGGTAAAAACACCTATTACTCGGTTTATGTAACAATGTTTCCTTTGAATGAACAACTTTCATGTTTCTGTAATACCTATTAGGCTAAGCAGTCTCAGTTTCTAATTCATAAATTAGTGCTAGTTTTAACATCCTATGTATAGCTCTAAATTCATAAATACATTCAGCATGGAGACTCCTTTAGTCTTCTCTATTAACATATGGTAATTATACATAATAATGGTTTTGTCATGACTTTTTCCATACATGTGTAGTGCATTTATATCATATTCACTTCTGTTCCTCTGTTTTGTCCATTCATTCACTAATTCCCTTTCTTCCTCTTCCTAGCTAGCCCTCTTTTATCTTCCTTTCTTCTTTCGTTCTCTTCTTTCTTTCTTTCTTTCTTTCTTTCTTTCTTTCTTTCTTTCTTTCTTTCTTTCTTTCTTTCTTTCTTACCTGCTTGGTTGTGTTCTCTTTCTCTCTCTCTCTCTCTCTCTCTCTCACACACACACACACACAAAACACACACACACACACACACACACACACACATACACACACTCATGAATTTCTTTGGGGAACATCAGTAAGCATTTGTTTATAAGAATAGGGAAACTTGCTAGCGGGGTTATACCACTGATGAAAATATCTCTCTCTCCCTCCGTGTGCTAGTCAGTGTTTTGCTTGTCTGTTTGTTTGAACAGAACTGACAAAAAGTAAGTTGATGTACTGAAAGCAGATTTATTAGATTGACTTAAAGATGCTTTACGTCTGGGCAGTCCAACAATGGCTGTCTCACACCAGAAAGATGGGGAGTCTGTTAGCTGCTCAGTTCAGGAGATTCCTGGAGATATGATAGTCTTCAGTCTGTGTCAGAATACTAAAGAAGTAGGTTCCAATATTAGTGAAGAATAGTTACAGCAACAGGATGGATGGACTTGCTGTAAAGAATGAGGACAAACAGGCAAAAAGACAAGTTCCTTCTTCTGTGTCCTTTTATTCAGGCTGCCACCAGAAAGTACCACCCAGATTTAGGGTGGGTCTTCTTGCTTCAAATAATCTTATCAAAAATCCTTCACAGAAACATCTAGCAGCTTGTGTTTTAGTTGATTCTGAATGCAGTCCCCCATAAACTACTAATGAGCCCCCCTCCCTTCCACGACAGCATGCTTATTGGCCTTACCTTGTGCAGGGAAGTATAACTGTCACGACTTTGAGAGTGTAACCGAATGTCATATCCAGAAGTCAGTGTTCCACACTACTCCACCCCCTTTCCCTGCTTCTTACATTCTTTATAAACTTTCATCTACATTGTTCTTTGAATGTTGGAGGAGGTAGTCTAAATGTCCCATTTATAACGAGGCATTCAACGGTCCTTTATTCTCAGTACTTCTAAGGGCATGAACAGAGTAATCAGAGGCTAACAGATGATATTGAGACTTTTATTAGATCAAGGACCAGAGAGGGCAATATGATACATCAAGTTTTGTCTATTCCCAGGGAAGGAAGGAAATTGTTTTATGTAGACATGGCCAGGGCAACATGGAGACTGATACCTTAGAAAGAGACAGGTAACTGTTAACGAGAAACCTAATTGCTGATGGGAATTCCTAATCTTTATCTGGAAGGGGAAATCTGTACTTTTCTCAGAAGTAAAGCAGGTACCTTCTGTTTTGTTTATTCTTTCCACCAATCAGGAAGAATTTTGTGGTCAACTACTCAGACCATGTTATGCTCTGAAATTCGAAGTCAAATTCTTAGATCTTAGGATTTTGTGGGAAAGGTGCTTTACCTGTAAGAAAAAAGCATCCTCTACCATCTGTAATGAAAAACTCGTCACTACTCAACTAGTCATAAGATTTCGTAAATATACTAGCAAACGTGTATTTACTGTCCACAGAAGTCTCTTTGGCTACCGTGTGAAATGACTTAACTCCTAGTCCTTAGTGCTTATTCTTAATTCTTAAATCTAGTAGATTCACACTTGCCAAGAGATACCACTGGGACAAGAATACTGATGAAACATTGAGGTGACTTTGAAGAAGAGACATGTGTTTTGTCAGACCATTAAAACACTGATGGCTGCATTATTTTCTGGGATCCTTCACTGAAGCACGCCTCAGCTAAATTTTTGCAAGGAGAGGACTGTTTTATTGTAATCTGGGACCGACCTGAATTAGACAAATGCAGTTTCTGTGGCTATAATGACCCAGAAACTTAAAGCAAGGAGATAGGAAACAACATGGAAGGGAAGACTGTTTCAAAGACCTGGGGACCAAGCAGAAATAACTCATAACAACTTGTCTAGAGCGTGTTTGAATTGAGTTTGGAGGATATACAACCTAACGGGATAAAACACATGGCTATATACCTGTATACCTTTCCTCCATGCAGTTAATTTTGCTGCAAATTTATAGCAAATGGCTTTAAAGGAGACAATGGCTTGCTAGCTCCACAATCCTTTCACCATCGAGTTTTGATCCTTACACTATTGAAATCGCTAGTTGTGTGAGTCATCAATGCTCTCTTCCTTACCAAGCACAGTGACTTACCTCTGATTTCCTGCTCTCTCTGCAGGCCAGCAGACCCAGGGATTCCCTTGGTTCTCTTATCTGCTTGCTCTGTTGTCTCTCTCTTCCTGCCTTACTGAAGACTTTGTCATTCTGGTCTCTCTCCCACCTCCTCTGCGTGTGACCTACATTTTGCATAGCAGTGATCTCTGTCTGGAGATGGTATCATTTGTCCCATGACTTCAGTAAGTATATCTCCAGGCCTTACTTTCCACAAGTTCCAGATCAACACTGGTCTCTATAAACCACCCGCTTCCCTAAGATGCTATGTTGGTTCTTTCTTTGTTTCTTTGTTTCATTTTGTCAATGTGATGCAAGCTGGGGTCTTCTGAGGAGAGGGAAACTCAACCGAGAAACGCCTCCATCCGATTGGCCTTTAGGCAAGTCTGTGGGCCATATTCTTGAGAAGTTATCAATGCGGAAGGGCCCAATTCACTGTGGACGGTGCCACCCTCGGGCAGGAGACCATGAGTTGTATAAAAGGGGGAATGGTCAGCAAGCAAGCCACGAGGAATGAGCCAGAGTGCCTCCACCTCCTGCTTCACTTCCTGCCTTCATGTTCCTGCTTCGAGTTCCTGCGCTAGCTTCCCATCAGGATGGACTGAAAGCTATGAGATGATGAAATAAATGCTTTCCTTTCTAAGTTTCTTTGTGTCATGGTGTCCATCACAGCAATAGAAAGCAAACTAGGACAGATGCCAGGGTGTCAAAGTCAACATATCTAAAGAGAACCCTGAAAGGCTGGAGAGATAGCTCAGCAGTTAGAGCTACTGGCTTGTTCTTCCAGAGGACCTGGGTTTGACTCTCGGCACCAACATAGCAGTTCACAACTGTCTTTAGCTCCCAGTCCCAGGTGACCTGACACCCTTTTCTGGCCTCTGTGGGTACTGTACATACCTGGTGCACGGCCACACATACAGGCAAAACAAACAATACAGAAAATAAAATTAAGGTTAAAAAAAAATAGAGGTCACTGGAAACTTGTCTTCCGTAGCCAGCTCAAAGAGAACTCGTCAGCTCAGGCTTTCCATCCTTACAACACATGGGCTAAATTGCAGAAATATGGATTTAACTACAAACCCTACTTACACAGTTAGTTATCAGCAGAATCAGCGACATAGCACAGGTCAGGGATGTCAACAGATACCTTCAATTATAATGAAAACTTTATATTTTGAAAAGGTTACAACATATTACTTGGTCCCCTATGGTTTCTGATGAATGTCATGGAGACATTATTTTACACATAAAGGTAAGTTCATTCTTATCTTCTCACGAGGGGGGGATTCTCATGACACCCCTCCCAGCAGCTGTTAACAGAATGTAAATCTTTGAGGAGGGGCAGGGGTCATGTGAGCCACCTCCCCATCTATAATAGAAAGCTAATCGATCCAAATCTGTGTAGGTCTCCTTTGGTGATCACAGCCACTGAGAGTTCAAGAGGGTAATGGCTATGTCATAGCCAGGGATCAGTCTTCCACATCTTATAAACTATTTTTGCTTTTTCCTCTGTTGCAGCACTGGCTCCAGTGACTTTTAAATTTGCCATTTATATTTATTGAATAAAATAGTCTTCAACTTTAGATGAAAACAAAAATGATCTAGTGAAGTCTTCTGCTTTCCAGCAGGCTATTCCTAATAAAACAAACAAACAATAAAACTCCCTCTTCCTTTGTTTGATGCTTCTCTTTTCTGCCCCTCATTTTGGACCAGCTGTAATTGAATTTTCTATTTAAAACAAAAAGCTTTGGTGAATAGGTCTTTTTCTCTCCACTTAGGACCCTTGTTCTCTCTCATGAGTTCTGATACAATCTACTTCCACTCTTCCTACTTTCTTAGACTCCTCGCACTGAGTTTACCTAACTCTGAAAAGGGTTTTAGTCTGATGTCCCAGCCTTTGAGTTTCCCCACAGTTAGCTTTCTTTATACAGAAACCACCTTACCCGACGTCTTTAGACAATGTATGTATAGGTTCTGTATTTCTAGTAGAGATATCAAGATAGTCCTGACATACCTTTGGTCCTAGATTTTATCTGTGCTGCAATTACATCGTTGACTGGATGGATGTGCTCTAAGAAACATGGCTACCTGGTGATGGGACAGGCAAGGTGTTACCTTACTGCTGCAGCTTAAAGAGATTTGCCTAGAGAAATGGTTTCCACTGCCATAAAACTAGTTTGTGAACACAAAGTAAGAATCAAACACTGTTGAGATCTGATGTTGGGTCTTGTGTTTCCTACTTCCAATAACCCAACAAGACCCTTTAACATTGCCTAAGTTAAAAATGAGATCTTTGGTAAAACAGACACAAAGAAAAATGGCATAAAAGAGTATTGTGTGTGTGTGTGTTTATTTTTTTGAATTAAAATCTAATTAGATCATGTCCCTGTTCCCTTTCCCCAATCTTCAGCCCATTCCATGTACACCTCTCTTGTTTTTTTCATAAATTTATGACTTCATTAAAAAATCATATATATTTATATTCATGTATAAATAAGTACAACCTGTTCAGTCTGTACGATGTTATTTGTTTGTATGTCATTTCAGAGCTGACCACTTGGTAACGGGTAACCAATTGCGGGGCTCTTCTCTTGAGAAAACGATTCCTCTCACTCTCAGAATTCCTTAGTTGGCTATAGTTGTTTGTCTAAGGTTGAGGTCCAGAGAGAGCAACACCATCTTAATTAAATGTTAGAACTGTGTCTTGTCCCTCAACAAGGATTCATCATTCATAGAAATTGATGTGTTCTACATTGTTGCCAGCAAATCTAAAACTTTCTCCCTTCTAACGTGAGGCAAATGAACACATTACAAAACCATATCAGAGGAATCGCTCTGTGAGATGATAAAGTCCACAATTTATATTCTGCTTCTAGGAGCTGATCGCTTATGACAGGCAGCATCTATTTTAAGCACCTTAGGTAACGAAATGCACATTCTGGACATCAAAGATAACAAATACTGCATTTCTGGATTCTATTGATTAAAAAAAAAAAAACGCCCAAAGAATTCATGAAGCAGATGCATACAAAAGCTTAATAAAAATTGAAGCCTACATAGTTATCTTGTGATTTCTGAGTTCACATCTTGATTTATAAAGTTCCTAGATTAAATCTTTGTTCATTTCTGTCAGATGAGGTATAAAATAAGCCCAGGACTAGAATTCCTACTGAGAGGGCTTTTTCCTTCATGAAATAATCCTCCTAGACACAGTGAATGAATATCATTTTAAAATTCAAGAGAAAAATATACTACAGGCAACATCCCATAATGTAGAAAAGAAATCCTGGAACAATTTGGTTAATAATATAGTATTTACAATAATTCTAGAAAATGAAAGGGATAGCTTCATCTCCAGTATGTATTGGCAAAAAGGTTTTATGCTAACTGAGACAGCATTAGTTGTGGATGTCTGGTATGCGGTACTGAGATGCAGTCCAAGAGTATGGAGGCTCACAGGAATGACTGATAGGTAAGTTTGCCTTGATGTCTGATGGGAAAGAGTAATGCTCACATAGGGTCCGAGCCGACCTGAAGTCTAACAGTATTCCTGAGAGGCCACCCAGAAATCTGGAAAGTAAAGTTTAAACACATCCAGGAGACAGAATGAAAACCCAATCATACAGCACTCATAAAATAATATAAAGCATTGGATAGAGCAGGACAGAATCTGCTCCAGAAAGAGATAAGCAAGAGTTTCTGAAACAGATTCTTCATCGGCTACTATGGAGAATTTGTGGACTTGCTGTAGTTGAAAAAGGATAATGTAAGAGGCAACTCATTGAATAAGTAACGGCAAAGCAACAATTAAAAAAAAAGTGCCTGTCCTTTTTGTCTAGAGATATGCTAACCAAACCCCTATTCATTCCACAGACTTCAATGTTCAACACCTTGAACAAACAAACAAACAAAAAACAATTTAAATCTAGATTTTAAACAGACAGTGTTCATTGTCCTTTCCCCACTTTTGGCTTCTGTGTTGATTCCAGGTAGACTTTTTCTCATAAATTCTCAATCCAGGCCTCTCCCTAACTTTGTTCCCTTTATAAAATAATTCCAAGATAATGTATAAGAGAATTTAAAAAACAAAAGGAATTAACGAATAACCTACTAATTGAATGAGACGCTCATCTTCTTCTTCCTTCACGTGGTGAACAGTTACGTCTTTGTGAAGACAAATTGAACCAAGCTTACTCGCCTTGTTTCATAGCTCTTCGTGAGAAAGCACTTAGGCAGTGGCCATCCCTTGCCTCATTGCGAGACTAACATATGCTTCCAGAGTTGATCATGGCGGGCAGATCATAGACATTTATGCTATACCATCCATGTCGGAATAAAGTTTCTAATCACCTGTAGCACAGAGATTATTCTACTCATTCCATCTTTGATCTCAGGTAAACCAACCCTGTGTCTTTGTCATTCGTTCATGTCTTCTGCCTTCTTTAAATGAACATCAATTTCATTTAAACTTAATTTTTGAGAAGTTATGTAGTCTTAAGGAAAGAGCAGATGTCCAGGATCTTCAAGAAAAGCACAAAGGGCAGGAGAAAACTCAACCATGATTTTTTTTTTTAAGAAAGATGAGATTATATCTTCATTGTGGCAGCATTAGTTTCCATAAGACTAGAACATTGTAGCTGACCATTTGAAAAAAAATCTATAATCACAAGTTTGATTAAGCACTTACTTAACACCCAGCTTAGTAGGTACAAGGTACTAAAAATAACACTGCCAGGAAAAAGAGTGACAGAACTTGCCACTCAGGAAATCACAGGCTACTTGGGGTAGAGACTTAGGCATTTTTATAAGTTTGTGTAATAGAAAATATGATAAAAAAATAAAGCCAATATAGACACGTAATGAAGTTAGTGAGATAAATGGATTTCAATCAGGGCAATATTTTCTGGCAGGTGACAAAGGCAGACACTGACTCTGGGTTAAAGTAAATTTGTACCAGCCACATCGGCACTGGGTAGAGCCCCATTAAATACCAATGGATGGAGGAAGTCCGAATGTGTCCAAGTAAGAACAGAATATAAAAACATGCGTCCAGCGCTGTCACTTTTTCAGAATTGACGTTAGAAAACAGATCTGAAGGATAAGCCAAGGATTCAGTTTTGGGTTTAAGATTCATGTTTTCCCTTATTTAGATATTTTCTGAATCGAAACCTTACCTTACATTTAGTGCATAGTTGCATTAAATTATTGTTACATTTTATACTCCATGACACCTTATGTGAGGAGATTTTGGTTCTGTCAGCCACTTAAAACACTTCCTTCCTGACTCTCGGCTCTAAGACTCTCTCAAGCTTCCTTATTCATGGCCGGGAGTGATAACACCTTATAGAATTTAGGAAGAATGAGCATGATAATGAATATAAATCACTGATCAATGCCATCACACAATGACTCCACAGTCATTTCTGTGGTGTTTGTTTTCACAGACTACGTGGATTTCATCACCTTACTTTCTGTCGGAATTTTATCATCATACACAAACTATAACTATAATACAGACACAAGCCTAGTCTTCAAGGAAAGGGGTCATATAGTAGGAGTCAGGGAGATGAGGGGCGTCAGAGGCAGGAGGGATGCCAAGTATTGAAGACTTTCTTTGGAGATGTGACCTCGGAAAAATGGATTCTCTGACAGCATGCAGATTCCTCATAAGAACACGTCAATTTTCTATTCT
Organism: Mus minutoides; assembly: GCA_902729485.2. Lineage (NCBI taxonomy): Eukaryota > Metazoa > Chordata > Mammalia > Rodentia > Muridae > Mus > Mus minutoides. Next base: position 170,116 of record LR750516.1, on the reverse strand, counting down.
GTTGAAGGATGAGCAAATTGTAGCTTCTCATCACTGAATTCAATAGTGACAATAACACTGACAGTTATCGGATGACAATGGCAGCCATGAATGGAGAGAGAGCCTTCGGGAGGAAAACAATTATAATTAGACCTCAAGAAGGAAGCAAGGAGAAGAATGCAGAAAGTAGAGGACACAGACGATACTGTTTCCTAGCAACTGGGAAACACTTCTTTTTGTTAGGAAATGGCCTATCAGAATGCCGAGAATAGGATTCAGTCCTGAGCTCAGGAGGACTAAGATGCATGACAATCACCATTTAGGTTATAATTACAACCGCAGCACCATCGATATATAATGATGTTTTGTGTCACACACTTCGGGGACTAGTTACATAAATATGCCAGTGTGTTGTAATTTTATTGAGTCAATTGGACTGAGGATTAAGCCCAATATAAAGAATTCAGACGGTGTGAATAAAGAAGTCTTAGGCACCACCTCCAACAGGAAAATGCTGGACAAAGGTTTAAACTCAAAGAGACAGTCTATGTAAACCAGATGTGAGTAGGCTAAATAAAGGACTTTCCTGAATAATATTTACATTTCAGGAGGGATCTCCCCCACAGGCATTCTAAGCAGGAGGGCACAGGGGCAGAGATCTCAACACCTGCAAGGCAGAATCTTTTTTTTTTTTAAGTAGAGAATGTAATGGCAGAAGCCGGTTTATCGCCTATTCTACTCTTCTGCCCAAGGTCAACATTCCCAGATGAAAATCTGCCCTCCTTTAGAAAAGCCAGTCTGCTACAGCAGCTACCAAACAGCATATGCTATTTGTCAATCTGCTCCAGTGTGCCTGAAATTATTCAAATCAATCAATTAAAAACAAACCCACATAAATAATGCATTTTCCATCCCCGACTTTTCTTCTGTTTCCGGGCCTTGGTTCATAATCAAGGCGGTTAATATTCTTTAAAATGCAAATGTCCATGTTTTTTAGACTTTAAAGACCTCGCTCACTTGACAATAAAGAACACTCTACCAGGTGTAGTTCAGGAGAACTTTAGAAGGGAGGCAGCACGTTGGGAATCTCAGCATAAGTGAAAGAGAAAGCAAAAGGCAAAGGACTCCCATGTCTTCATAGACTAGCACGCCATTCTATATAGTAGCCATGTCTTCCTAACTCTCTTATAAACTGACCTGGAAGGGAGGGAGAGTCTCTAAAGCGATGTGGGGCTAAATCTAAAGACTGTTGCTTTCTAAAATCCTGTAGTGCTTTCTTCACCAGGTTGTCACTACCTTAAATACATTCAAGAGAATTCCTTCATTTGTATCCAGAAGGGCGTCTGCCACACACCCTCTTCAGTGAGCGGGATAAACATATACCCTGTTCTAAGCAGATCTCTCGGCGCACTGAGTCTGTACATCTGGAGAACGTTGCTGTCTAAAGCGTGGTTCGTTGGCAGGAGCTCCCGCTACTCAGACTTTCGGTATTTATTGGGAGATCCTGCATAAATGGCACAAGGATGCCCAGAGGGAAGCCTGGAAAACCCTCCGGAGCTCCACAGCTGGGCTCCCTCTCTCAGCTGCCAGGCTGGCATTGTGTTTGGGCAGTGAGCATTAGATTCTGACGGAGATGAAAGGCTAAGGACCAAACTTCTGTTACTGAAAGACTTCCAGATTCTTCTTCCAGTCTCCAGCTTCCTTGTTGATGCGAATTCATGAATTGGTTACATCTTTAAAACTTTCAAAGTGAGTTCAGATCAATATTGTTTAGCCTTAAGTATAGCGAGTTACATTTAAAAGCATTGGCCTGAGGACTTGGCAAGAGCGTTGACCCTGAGAAATCCAGAGCCGGTTTGCAGGCAATGCAGTGAGGATCGGGCTTCCACTACAGTGCCATCGTGCCTATTATGTCCTACAATGGAGGGGCCGCCGTCATGACCATGAAAGGAAAGAACTGTGTGGCCAGACAGGCGTTTTGGGATCCAGGCCCAGATGGTGACCACGAACTTCCGGAAGATATTTCCCATGGGTGACAGGCTCTACATAGGCCTGGCCTGCCTGGCCACTGATGTCCAGACAGTTGCCCAGCGTCTCAAGTTCCGATTAAACCTGTATGAGCTGAAAGAAGTTGGCAGATCAAGCCTTACACCCTCATGAGCATGGGTAGCCAACCTCCTGCATGAGAAGCCGTTTAGTTCCTACTACACAGAGCCTGTCATTGCTGGCCTGGACCCGAAGACCTTTAAGCCCTTCATTTGCTCTCTGCATCTCATCGGATGTCTCATGGTGACTGACGACTTCGAACACATGTATGGGATGTGTTAGTCTCTCTGGGAGCCCAACATGGATCCAGATCACCTGTTTGAAACCATTTCTCAGGCCATGCTGAATGAGGCGTCAGGCATGGGTGTCCTTGTCTACATCATTGAGAAAGACAAGATTACTACCACCAGGACTCTGAAGGCCCGGATGGACTAACCTGTGCTCTGGTCCCATCTCCCTTTTGTTGATTTTCTTTTTAATAAAATCACCTTTCTTTCAAATAAAATAAAATAAAATAAAATAAAGCATTGTCTTTAGGCTGTGGCAAAAACTTTCTAAATTCTGGACTAGGCTGGGCTAGATCTCAGACCTTATCTCTAAGTAGCACCAATACAGTACTTTAGCCGCCCACAGCTACCTGAACCAGGTTCCTGAAAGGTGGCTGGGGCTGCATGAGAGAAAATGGTGAGAGGAATAAGGAGACCAAGACAAAGATACTGAACAAGGCCCAAAGTTTACTTAAGAGTCTGAGCTTATAAATGGGGGGGGATCCCATCCCCCACCACATCTGGATAGTGTCAGGAGAACAAGTTCAGCCTCTTAGCAGGTAGCAGTATCTTAGAGAAAAGCACAGAGGTAGCAGAACAATAGACCTATCTAGGTCAGAAGACTCCACCCTAGGTGGTCTTATTCACAGTGACAGAACAGGTCTGAGCCAGCCTGCTCAAGGCTAGGGGAGGTTACACAGTAATATTGATACAGGTTAAGTGAATTTGACTAACTCTTAGCTCTGAGAAATGATAGGGTTAATTTGACAATAATTTTATTATATAACAGCTAAGGAAAGAAAATTAAAATTAGGTTGTTTTGGGCAGTTGATGATTTTTTTCTTTCTCTCTTTTCTTTTCTTTTCTTTCTTTTTTTTTTTTTTTTTTTTTACCTTAAACTGATCTCTAAATTCTGAGATGTCTTCAACATTATCTACCAAACATCCTCACTACTTCCCCTCATTCCCTATACCCAGCCAGGGTGAACCCAGACCAGTCACTCATGCTGGTACATCACTGGGACTGTCCTTGGACACTGAGTGGGAGGAGTCTGCCTCTCTCCTTTGGCTGTGAATTTGAACCATGTGGCCTTAGAGCAGCTGCAGACATCTTGTGATGCCAGATGCCATTCTGGTGTCTCACAGTAAACAGACTCAAAGTATTGCCTTTTAAGAGTTTATGGCTTTAAAGAGACTTACTTGTCCCTTCCCCATTCATCAAGATTTTAGCATTTTGAGTCCCAAATCCCAGATGTGGGTTGGTTTTTGCTATTTGCACCCACAGGCATGTGGGTATGAATTGAAGTGCAAGTTGAGTATTTACAAACTTCCCATAGTTCATGTGACCTTTCATGAAGGCCAGCCATCTTTTAGGCTCTCATTCCAGGGCACTGTGGCACGCCCAACAGGTGTCTAAGTGTTCTGGGAATCTCCAAGCAGGGACTCCTTTGCCAAGGTCCACCCTTGGCTAAGTCGTGATCTTGAGGAAGGAATGTTTGAGAGTGGTGAAATAAATGACTTGAAGTCAAATCAAGGGTCCAAGCCAACAGCCTACCTACGGTCAGCCTGCTTAGATGGCTTTCTCATTATTCTAAAACCTCTCTGAATAGCTCAACATTTGCATATCAAAAGCCCAGTCTTTTTATTTATATATTAATTCAGTCACTACACCACATTCCCTTTTGATTATCCCATGAATCAACATCCTGTGACTCCAGCTCCTAGATTCTTAGAAAGAGACAAAAACACCTGAAATTACCATTCCTACCTTGCCTGGGTCTTGGTCTCAACTCCTCTGTCCCAGGATGACCTTGAACTCAGGAATCTACCAGCCTTTGTAAGCATAGCTGGGTGGGATCTTGCCCTGCAGTCACTACTCCCTAAATCTCTTTATCTCCTTCCTTAACATTTTCCTGACCAGATGGCTCACTGTGCATCTGCCTCTGTTCCTTTAGATCTGTGATGATCCTTATACAAGCCGAGCCGTAGGGCATCCTGGTATTTTGGATAGTTGAGAAATGATCTATTTTTGAACTCATGTCCTTAAGTCACAGCCTTTACCATTTTGCTGAGACATAGACATACATTCGCCTCCCAGACTTGTGCTGTCTCTGATTATTTCGGAGTCATTAACCTTGTCAGAGAGGAGGAACATGAAGTAATATATATCTATTTTCTTTCTTTCTTTCTTTCTTTCTTTCTTTCTTTCTTTCTTTCTTTCTTTCTTTCTTCCTTTCTTCCTTTCTTCCTTTCTTCCTTTCTTCCTTTCTTTCTTTCTTTCCCATCCACACACAAACAAGCCTTATGCCCACAGCAACCATGGACGCTGGTGGAGGCCCACACCCTGCTGGCACTGCTCCAGGGGTGGGAACCACATCACACCGTCCCTTACACATGGATAAGCAGAACCCAGCACCCCTTTCCCTAACTTTCATCACTGTTTCTTTTATGCTCAGTCCACACTCACCTCGATCTGAGTCATCTCCTTCTTCTGTGTTTAGCTCCAGGATGACAACTCAGTCATTTCTGGAACAAGGACATTCAACTCCAACCAAGATTCTTCCAATAAACGACAACATTCTCTACACCCACAAAAGAGAGCCTTAGAAGGGACGTGCTTCTCCACTTGCTTGTTTTAACAGTCACCTCCCATCGCCCCACACTCCCCAAACACCAACCCAGTTGGGGACCTTTTCCTACCTAACCATGAATCCATTCAAATATTTTTCCAAAGAAATGGGCAGGGTTTTTTTTTTCCCCAAAAATGTTGCGATCATTTCCATGATTACAGAAGTCATTTCTATTTCCTGTGCCTCATTACATACATAAATACTAAGCCAGGGATTTGAGGTTGCAACATTTTTTCTAATGCTTTGTTCCCTTTAATAATAATAAATAGAATTTAGGAAAACTAACAGAATACAAGCTCATTTTGTGGGCAAACACTTACAGCATAGTACATAGTGAATTGGATACTTAGGGGTTGAAGAAGCATTGCCTGACATTCAGATAGAAAGGTAGCAAAACACATTTTTTATTTTGCTGAAGTCTCTCTGCATGTATAATTTAGCAGATACAATTCATCTCATACTTTTTTTTAATTATTTTTTCATTAAGAAAGACTTTGGTTAAATCTCCCTAACTTATCAAAAATGCCTTTATCTAATTTATTTTCGTACTTCATCAGTGAAGGGCTAGGTTAGTAAGCATCGTGGGGGAGGGCATTTGAGTCTGGAGAGCGGTATCATGATCAATATTATGCTTTAATTAAGTCACATTGACATTCATAATAGGTCTCAATCTGGCTAATAAGAATGAATATTTTCTTGGATAAAGAGCAGTGCAAATTACAGACAGTGATCAACGGCTCATGCTTAGTTTGAGCTCTTCAGCCGAAGTGGGTCGTACTCTATGGGGAAATTATAGAACTCATTATGAAGAATGATGAAGCTCCGAGAAAGAGCAGATTTACAATGGAAGGTAATTATAAATAGTTGCTGCTCGGTCTAAAAATCCTAGCATCTGAGACTTTTTTGTGGGTGGGCTTGATTTCTACATTGTAAGGTGTGCTTTAGGAGCCGCCATGAGTGAGCACCCTAAAATAAGTCATGGTGGGGCGTACAGCACAGAGGGATAGACTCAGCCTGCGCCTGTACATTTAACATCATCATTTAAATCATTTAATCACTGAGGACCATTTAAATAGTCGGCACAGTTCTGAGCATCAGAGAACCCTTCAGCCCACATAGCTGAAAGGAAGGCAGCTTTCTTGCTGAACAAGAGTCGTTGCAGTGTGTCCTGAAGCCTCTTGGCTTACATCTCCATGTGCCCACACTTTGGGTATCCACTGACTCATTGGCAATGTCTTTTCTTATGTCTCTCTACCCTTTGCTGCCCCTAGCTCCCCCTAGGCACACTACTTCCTGCTTTTCAAATGCACTGAACTCTGTCTTGCTTAGGAGCTTTCTAAGCCAACCTGGGATTAGAAGGTTTGAGGTTTTTGTTTTTGTTTCCCTTGTAAGACACAGAGGAAACGTTACCTTCTCAGCTTACCCAAGAGTCTTTGGCGAATGACTGGCTCTAAGCTGTCTGCTTTCCTCACTCACAACCTCATTATCTTCTCTCTTCTTCTGAAACTGTGAAATCATCTCTGTTTGGCTGTTATCTGTGTCCTCTTTCACATTTTATAAATCCCTTCTTCTAGTGTATGGCCAGGTTTATCTTTCTATAGCCCTTGCATCTAGACAGGTGGTTCTCAGCCTTCCTAACTCTGGCAACCTCTCATACAGTTCCTCATTTTGTGGTGACCCCCAGCCATAACATTATTTTTGTGGCTATTTCATAACTGTAATTTTGCTAGTTACGAATTGTAATGTAAATACTGGTGTTTTCTGCTGGTCTGAGGTGACCTCTTTGAAAGTATTGTTCAATCGCAAAGGATCACAACCCACAGGTTGAGAACCTCTGTTCTAGAAAGTGCTCACAGCATGTGCTGCTTAAATAAGAAGAAAGAAATGACTGAAGGAAAGAGGTTTAAAATAAAAAAAATCAGGAAAAGTGCATGTTTGAAAAGAAGGGGGATCTGGCCTATAATTGTGTGACAAGGAAGTCTTGGCTTCACACAGTAAGTTGCCCTGTGAGGTTTCAAGTGTGGAGTGGAGATCTGCCACGGCACCAGAACTCTGAGGGAAACCAGCCAACTATAAATCCAATTGAGGAGAATGGTGGAGAACTAAAGCACACAGAGGTAGGGGACCTTGTACTTTACACACTTTGGAGAATTCTACTCGATTTCCATTTAATAGGTCCTTGTACCTATTAATGGAAAAATACTGGAGAATTCTTTAGGGTGGCAACGCCATATCTCAAAGTGTTCAAGTCATTTGGCTGAAACAGCCTATTGATGTTTTAGATAGGAACATGGATATGCTTTGTCCCTTTCACTTCGATTGTGTGGGAATGTGTATGAGAAGGTGTGTGTGTGTGTGTGTGTGTGTGTGTGTGTTGTGTAAAAAGGTTAGGATGTGAAATCCTGCTCGCTCACACTAGTGTGCTGTTTCTCCATTGCACACACACAGCAGACACGGATCGATGGGGACAGACCTCAGAAAGCTCACTAAATACAGCGGGAAGGATCTCACCTGTGTATATGTGAGTCACCAAAGCTATCAAACTAAAGGATAACGGAAACAAAGCCACAGTGACTCAGCAAATGGCTTCCCCGCCTCCGAATGACTCGTTCCTGCAGCCAATTACTGCACGTCCATTCTTCAATACCACGTTCTGGGAGTTGGAAATTCCATTAATAGTACAAGTGATGCTATCAGAGAAGGCATTTGGATTCAAATCCAAGCAGTGTAGCTGTAGAATCCATACCCAAATAACACTTCTCCAAATGTTGAGACTTGTCAGCCCTATTCCCAAATGGAGAAGAGCGCTGCTTTCATCCCGAAGTTCAGTCTGACTCTCAGTACTTAAACTATCCCTCCTCAGAAACCAGATTCCTACCCCAGAGTTCGCTTCTCCAATCGTCACCCTGGTGTTGATACTGCCCTCTGCCGACCGCTCTTGGAGGAGCAAGGGCCTAAGCGGGAGTGACTTGGTGCTGTTTCAGTTTCATAGTTGCTGACACACTGCCCTCTGGTGGCTCCTAGAATAATTGCCCTCGGTCCCGGCTTCTGGATTATCAAATTAAAAGTCTGCAATGGCTCTTCTCCCAGGGAACTGCTTTTCAGAATTATTGTTTTCCCAACACTCTCACATTGTTTATGTATATGTACGCTGATATAGATTGCTATCTTAATGCTCTTCTCCAAACCTGCCCTATTAACCAACTTTCTTCTCGTTAACTAGACTTGTTTTTAAAGTGATTTCAAACGGGAAGACCAAAGCTACAAAGCAGCCGTAAAATTAAATCAAAGGAAAACACACCAGGATGGGGAAGTTCAGACAGCTGCCCTTCAAAGCTCCCAACCTAAGACTCACTCTGTAATTGTTACAGGGAGATTAGCTGGTGTTAGAGTGTGTTAAAGACTTGGCAGTAAACTGGCTTTTGCTTGGATGGTATCGGGAGGATTGGGGAGTGCTGCGTGGAGATTAACTGCTATGTACTTCACTGCTACTTAATGCAGTTGAGTATGCAGGGCTTAAGCAATCTCTTGAGGGACCTGCTGCAGGTGGCGAAGCACTTTGATTTTCCTTTGCCCATGCCGTCTCTACATGAGAAGAGATTTTTTTTTAGGTATCTAAGCCAATTACTGCCAAAATAGGACAGTCCAAGGTGGCCAGTGAACACTCGGCATCTTGGACTCTGAAATCAGGCAGCCCTGGCTTATTTCTGGGCAAGTTCATTACCAAGCTCCCAGCTGCATCTAGAATTCCTACTTCCAGTAAGCTTAGCCTCACTCATACAGTCAGACATGTAACTGAGATTGAAGGCACAAACGTTTGAGGCGGGAGTGGATCAATTCTGCTTCCCTTTAAATGATTAATAAAGTCAATTCTGAAATTCCAGCTTCCAGCAACTGTCTTGGGTTGGGTAGTCTTGAAGTCAGGGTGGGCCAATGAAATAGAAGAAATCCTAGATACTTGTGTGGGCCATAAGCACATGGCAGTGGCCTTTCCCTCAGACATGTGAAATGTGTGTGAGGGTTGTCAGCTGTAGTCACCTTACATGGGTGAGATGGAAGGGAGAGTGACTAAGGACAGAGTTGAGAGAAGGAACCCAGGTTCTCAACACCACTGTTGTTTGATAAGGCAAGCATCCCTCAAGCCGTCCCCCTAGCGAACAAAGAGAGCTCCTCCCTCTTATTCTGGTGGTGCAAATCTGGTTTGCAGAACTTGGAATCCATCACATGCCAGCTGACACAACATAGCATAAAACAGGCATGAGCTGGGAGTTTTTTTTTTTTTTAATTCTAACTGGAGAACCACAGTGCACATAGAAGTGTTAAATATCAGTTGGGCGTGCTGATTCAGACAGTAATCCTATAGTCCCAGTATATGGGAGGTTGAAACAGGGGACCAAAACTGTGGGGTCAGGCTGGGCTACATGGTGAAACCTGTCTATAAGAGAACACATAAATAAAGAATTAAACTTTAGCGCATTTCAATGCGTGTAAGGAGCAGCAAAGCCGTACTTTGATACTCGGTGAGAGCCTGCTCTGAACCAGGCATCATCCTCACTTTTATGTGCAGCGTCTTACAAATGTTCTAACATGGCAAGTAGGTGTTGTGTCTAAGGTTACTTAGAGCTAAGGGATGTGTTTTCTTTTACTTTTGTGCCTGTGGGTTGTTTTGCCTGCATGTACGTCTGTGCACCGTGTGCATGCAATGCCCTCAGATGCCAGAAGTGGGAGGCAGATACAATCAGAACTGGAGTTATAGACCCTTGTGTGCTGCCACGTGGTTGCTGGGAATTGAACCTGCATCCTCTGGAAGAGAAACCAGTGCCCTTAACTGCTGAGTCATCTCTCCAGCTCCAGAGCTAAGGAAATGTAAAACTCAGGTAGTTGGTACCTACTGGGCAGTGAGCGTGGGGGAATAAAGGGAATGGGGGAAAACTTGCGTCCCGCCAGAGTTCCAGTGCTCTGCGTGGGCAGACACGGGAAGACCACCGCACGCATTCCACACAGCCCCGGGTGGGTGTCTGGTTGTGGGAAGCCACGGAACCCAGCCTGCGAGGGTGAACAAGGGGCAGCCTGAGGTCTCTGGGCCTCACTGAGGCCAGAGATAACAGGTTCTCAGTCTCGGATATCCCAGACGCCACTGGACACCACTGGACACCGTAGAAGAGCTGAGAACAACCCCCCCACCCCCACCCCCACCCCCCGGCTCAGTTATCCCCAGGGATGAAGGGAGGAGAGAGCAGGGGAAGAGGGGGCGCTAGATGGTTCTCACACGGGCAAGAATCCTTGGTCCGGTCTGTGGGTTGAGCGCAGGAAGGCCTTCCAGCAGGTTAGGCACGGCTCTTTGGGGGAAAGCCTATCCCATCATTCAAGCACGGCCAGCCTTGATGAGCAGAGTTGGTCTATGGTTTTAGAGAAAGAGAAAAGGTACAAAGAGGGAAAGAAGACAGCCATGACCATGTGGAGAGAGGGGAAAGAGAGAGAGAGGAGGGCTAGAGATGAGAATAAGAAAGGTGAGAGTTTAAGAGAGAGAGGAGGGGCCAAGCAGCTCCTTTTATAGTGGGCTGGGCTACCTTGCTGTTGCCAGGTAACTGTGGAGAGGAACATACCTGGCTATAGTCAGGTAACTGTGTGGGTGGAGTCTAGCCAGAATGCCAGGAGCTTGGGGCTTTATCTGCCTGACAGATAGTCACAGAATTATGGCTCTGTGGTGTCAGGCACCTGTCTCTGGGAATGTGGCTCACTGTTCCATCCCTTGTAGAGTTTCCCACTGGGTCTCTGCTGGGTCTCTGGAGCAAGCCTCATTCAACCGAAACAGGCTGCCTTTCACAGCCCCCCAGGTACCTGCTCAGTTCTACAATGAGTGCTGGTAAGTGCAACTCTAGGTTTTCCACAGTAGCTGAGAATTAGAAACTTACTGTAGAAACCGTTGAACAGTATCCTGTCTTCTTTCCTTTCCCCTCTCACTCTCCTCCCATTCTCTTTCTTTCCCTAAACTCCTTGGTAAGTTTTTGCTATGTACCCTGAGGTAGCCATGAACTAGCACTTAACAAATGATTGCCAGGATTGCAGGCATTGGCTACTAGGTTGAGCTGTGGAAACTATTTGCATTCTAATAGATTAGGCTTCTGTTCTTACTATAGTGGAATAATTTTAGAGAAATTATCTAATTTCCCTGACACTCTCTTTTCTTATTTGAAATATGGGATAATTATATCTTTTCCCCACTAGGTTTCACACCAGAATATATAAGATGATACTTTTATAATCAGACTGTATTCTTTGAACTGCCACTAGCATGGTCATTGGAGGCCCAAGCTGAGTTTGTGGACACTTTCCTAATGCCATAGTAACACTTTATTTCATAGGAAGCCTCTTTGTGCTTGGGCATGACCAATACCTCCTTTTCTGGCCATATTTATATTTAATTCTTGTTGATTCTGCAGAAGCTGCCGCCACCATACGTTTTAAAGTGTTTGTCTTATCAGGGTATTCCAGCACATACTGTTCGGCTTCACTCTTTTACTTTAAAAAGTTGACTCTCATTCAATGACCTTTGAGAGAGATCAAATGTAAAGTTTAAATCCATCCAGATTTCAGTTTGAGCAGCAAATATTTAAAGATCAATAGCCGAAGCAAGGCTTCCAGAAGCTCAGAACGTCTCTCCTTTTGTCTCTGTGCTTTTGTATTAAGGCATCAGAACTTTCTTAGGAGCCATCTTCCTGACGCTACCTAAGGGGCTCCATGCCTTCCTCCCTTACACATGAAACTGGATCCTCCCCAAACTCCATGAATGGACTCCCTGCCTTTCTCTCATCTTCCCATCCCCCCTGCACCCCACCCCCCAGGTGTGGACTTTTTGGCTGCTTTCCTGAGCCTTCTGAATTTGCGCCCTGTTGCAAGCAGCCTTTCTGTTCCCTTCAGTGAGTCAGCGTCTCAGATGTCAACTATTCTGGAAGGAAAGTTTGCGCAGAGCCCAGGGTTGTTTGCAAGCAAGGAAGAGATTAAACTCTGCCCACAGGGAAGGTAAAGGCACCACAGCATAACAAGGATTGAAAATAACAACAACAACAGAAAGGCAGCAAATGATGGAAACTCTGGAGGATAAGAGGAAGTAAAGGAAATGGCAGATACCTTTCAGGTACACACTTGGCAGGTTCTGAGAAGCCATGTACAAATTCCACAAACAAAGTGGCCTCAATCCCATGCTCACCAGAAGGTGGTTGGCAGAGACCGCATTCCTTTGCTCTGGTGTTTAGCCTATTTTTGTTTTGGGGACCCTATAAATAAAGAGGGTGAATGTAAACTTGAAAATGTCAAGGAAACAGAACAAAGTCACTTTTGGTGGTTTGAGTAACAGTGGCCACCATAGGCTCACATATTTGAATGCTTGGTCACTAGGGCGTGGCACTACTTGAGAAGGATTAAAGGGATGAGGAGGCGTGGCCTTGTTGGAGTAGGTATGGATTTGTTAAAGGGAATTAGTCACTGAGGGTTGGGCTTTGAGGTTTCAAAAGGCCCAGTGTCTCTCTCCCTCTCTTGTAGATCAGGGTCTAGTGCCACACCTGCCTGCTACCCTGCTCCCTGCCATGATGATAATGGGCTAGCATCTGAAACTGTAAGCAAGCCCTCAATTAAATGTTTTCTTTTATAAGCGTTGTCTTGGTAATGATGTCTCTTCACAGCAATAGAACAGTTACTAAGCCATCATTTTCTCTTCTGCCCCTGATGGTCCATCAGTGGCATTGGCATGTTCTCCCACACTGGGTTTTCTCAAAGGTACATGTGTACTCAGCCTTAGAATTCTGATAGTACTTCTTAAAACCAAGAAGTCAGAAAACAACCTTCATTTGCTGTGTTTTCATTATTCCAGCTCTGTTTAAATTCCAGTGCATTGTTCTAGGAAAACAGAGAAAGAAAACATTTCTCCATATTCTATTGTTTATAAATCATAGCCTTCAGTGCTCTCTGATTCCTTCTTCCGTCTCTTCCTTCCTTTCCTCCCTCCCTCTCTCTTCTCCCTCCCTCCTTCTGCTCTTCCTCTCCCTCCCTTCCTTCTTGCTTGAATGCATTAATTTCTATCTTCTTGCTTTCTTACTTTGTTCCTACTTTAAAAAATCCCCATATTATTTTTTTTTGTTATTTTTGTTCTAGAACACTTTGAAGGAACATAAAATATTGAAAAAAATATTGCAAGGGACTTGTCTTAAGGGAAACCCAGGGACCAACACATCTCACGCACACCTGGACCCTTTCGAGGGAGATGCCATATATTTGCCCATGGTTTCACAGAAGCTTAGACAGGTTGTGTTTGCTCCATAATTTGTAAGTTGGCAGTGTAAATTACAGTGCACATAGAGTTTTTTTTTTTTTAAGGCTTATTGTTTAGAAGAATAATGGTGGGTTTTGGCCAGGAGAGATTTCCTCCTAAGATGCAGTCAAGTGATGAAAACACTCCCTGCACCATCCGAATGTACATAGAGGTGGCACATTTGGGGATGTACATAGAGGTGGCACATTTGGGGAAGTACATAGAGGTGGCACATTTGGGGATGTACATAGAGGTGGCACATTTGGGGATGTACATAGAGGTGGCACATTTGGGGATGTACATAGAGGTGGCACATTTGGCTTTTCAGTGCTCGCTGGCGACTATGTGTGCAGATGCATGCCCTTATAAGGAGCTCAATAATGCAGTTGTGGGGCAGAGCTTAATGTTTGAGTGGAGACATATGTAGCAGATGTACAGGTTGGCCTTCATGCAGGCCCCCCAACAACTGGAATGGGGTGAGGGGGTTTACCCTGACTCTGTTGCCTGCCTGTGGATCCTGTTCCTCTAACTGGGCTGCCTTGTCTGGCCTCAGTGGGAGAAGATGTACCTAGTCCTGCAGTGACTTGAGTACCAGGGGTGGGTTAGTTTTCTGGGAGCGATCTTTCCCTTCTCAGAGGCAAAGGAGAGTAGGGGTGGGTAGAGGGGCTGGGGGAGGGAAGACTGGGCGGAGGGGGCACTGTGATAGGGGTGCCAATCGAATAAATAAATAAATAAATAAATAAATAAATGGAAAAATATTTTAGTGTAAAAAAATTAAATGCCAAATAACAACAAGACCACGCTAAATGGATAAAAAAATGCAGAAATGAGGTATTAGGAGAAAAGAGGAAAAATAGCTCAAGACACAACATGGATGATGCCTTTCTAGACTTTATCCCAGTAGCACAGGACACGCTAGCAATAACTAATGAGCAGGACTCTATGAAATTAAAACGCTTCTACAGAGCAAAGGGAAAAGAACTGGAATTAAAAACAAAGACTTTAGAATGGTAGGAAACGTCTGAGCTGCCCCCCCCCACACACACAAGGGATTATTATGCAGAATGTACAAAGAACTCAGAGAAGGTGGCCCTTGAAAGAACAATGATCAATAAACAGACAAATGAACCAAACAGACACTGTTCAAAGGAAGAAATACAAATAACAACTGAGGCTGTTTTTAAAATGTTCTTTTAATGTGAAGCAAACTCCAACAGCGTTCGAGTTCACAGCAGTCAGAATAGCTCTCACCAAGAGAACCAATGACAAATGCTGCTGAGGATGTGTGGAAAGGGACCCTCATGGCTGCTGGTGGGAATACAAACTGGTCAGGTACAGTGACAGTCAGTGTGGAAGTTCTTCAAAAGACTAAAATCTGACCTATGTTGTCCAGATATACCAATCAAAGTCAGTACACATTAGAGGTATTTTCACACTCCTGCTTATGACAGCACCACTCACAGAAGCTGCCTCGGCAGTCAGAGTAATCGCTAAGGAATGGATCGATGGATGGATGGGTGGGTGGGTGGAGAGAGGGATGGGTGGATGGATGGATGGATGGATGGATGGAGAGAGGGATGGGTGGATGGATAAGGTGTGGTGCATATACACAAAGGAGGATTATTCAACCATGAAGTTGAACAAAACCATGCCTGTTTCAAGAAAATTGATAACACCAGATGTCATCATCTCAAGTAAGGCACATAGATGTAGAAAGTCAGGTCTCACATGTTTTCTCTCATATCTGAGATCTGGGGTTGCAAGGAATGTTACGAAAGTGGGGGGTGACTAAGGAAGACAATTAGGGACAATGAAGGGAATTGGGGGGAGGAGGGGAAAGTGAGGAACGGAGGGGAATATAATGAATGCACATGCATGTTCGAAAATGTCGTAAGAAACCCGTAATTTTATGCATCGCCACAAGAAGAAAAATGACTTATGGGGCTGGTGAGATGGCTCAGTGAGTATGAGCACCTACTGCTCTTCCGAAGGTCCAGAGTTCAAATCCCAGCAACCACATCGTGGCTCACAACCATCTGTAACAAGATCTGAGGCCCTCTTCTGGAGTGTCTGAAGACATCTACAATGTACTTACATATAATAAATAAATAAATCTTAAAAAAAGAAAAATGATTTATGAATGAAATGTCAAGTCCCCCCAAAATAGAATATAGGGCCATGTTGGAGTTTTACCAAGATCCTCCTCATATTTGTTTTGTTTTGAGCAGCGTTCAAGGTTGTGTTTTTTGAGGTATTAGCTTAGAAACGGATCATCCACGATGCTGATGAAGGACACATTCGTCAGTCAGTTGGGATGAAGTTGATGTTTTCTAATGAAAACCAAGGAATCTAATGCTAACAAAAGCCAGGATGGAGACAGCTTTCCTCCTGGAAAGAGGTGAATATGGTTTTTGCAGAAGAGGGCAAATCAAGCCCTTCTTCCTCTTTCCTGCTAGAGCTGAGGGGAGGTTGTAAGTTGTAGACATGTTCCTGAACACAATCCCAATAAACACATTTGTTCACCGAGATGGATTGAGTGCAGTCTTTTCATTGGCTTGTTATTGCTCTATCTGGATTCCCCAGGAACATTATATGGCATAAGCTAATGTATAGCTGTAGATTCCATTGGCTGAAGGAAAAAGGCATACTAGAAAGAAATCACATAGAGAACTCAAATAACTCGCAAATAGATAGGGTGGGGGCTGGGACATTGGAAGCCAAACTGATGAGCAAGAACTGAGGAGAGTCATTGGGGGAAAAAGTGGAGCATCTTTGCATGGGACATTATGGGAAAACTACCAAGCTACAAAAACATTGTAATTGGTGCTGAATTCTTGGTGTCTAATAAAGATTGTTTGAAACGTTGACAAGCTCTAATCTTCTTGATTAAACCCCCAGATTAAAAGCTTAAATTGGGTAGAAAGGTGGCTCAGTGGTCAAGAGTGTCTTCTGCCTTTTTTTTTCCCAGAGGACCTACATTCAGTTCCTAGCATCTTGGTCAGGAGGCTTGCCACCACCTGTAACTCCTGATCCCGGGGATCCGTCTGAGATCTCTGGCATCTTGGGCAACCATACTTACACACACATCCTCACATGTATATACAGAAACATAATTAAACAACAACAATGATATGTTTTAAAAGCTCCGAACCTGTGGAATTTGGAAGCATGCACAACTGAAAGCACCTCCTGCAGCTAAGAGTTCTGACTAACCTTAAAGAGACCGTTCTCCTCAGCGTAGTGCCTAACCTCCTGGCCTTGGCTGGTCATGAGGTCAGCAGCTCACTGCACCTTCTGCCCTGCAACACTAACGAGCACCTCTGTGGAAGCAGAGTGAAGAAGGAAGATCCTCCATTGGGAAGAGGAAGGTACAGGAGAGCAGGCTGTGAGTGCCCTGGCCTTCTGGTTTCTGAGGAGTTGTCAGATGGAGAAATGTCTAGTTTGAGGAGTTCTAATATTTCCCATCTTTTCTAATTGAAATATGGCTTCCTTCTATCTAAACACCGAACGAAGATGCTGGAACCCTTCAGGGTCATTGAGGGACACGGCAGGAAGTAGCTCTCCTAAGTAGGTCTCGCCCAGAGACAGATAGACTTGGGCAGCAGAAAACCAGTAGCTCTTGTTGTGAAATATTTGCTTTCGTATTTTATGTCCAAATTGTTGTTTATTCTGATATATGCAAACCCTGAGGCTGTTAGGCAGTCTTGTTACCTCCAGGGCAACCTCCTCCTCAGGTGAGTAACAAGCCGGGAACAGAAACATCATTCTCTTGCCTTTGAAATGATGAGATTTATAAACGCCTTGTGATTTATCTTAGAAGCCTTCAACTTAGTGCTGGGGCAATTTAAATCTCACCAGAAGAGTCGAATGTAGAAAGATGTGCCAGAATTTTAGTTTTACATTTGTGGTAGAAATACATAGGGTAGGGCTTGGAAATAAAGGGGCAGGAACAACTCCAGAGCATAAATATTTCACCACCAACCTTATATTTCTCTCCCCCACATAGGCCTGCGATATTTGGCTGAAATACAAATCTGTGGTAATGCTTTCTAGAAGGAGCACAGCTGAAAGCATCTTAGCAACTTAGGTTAAATCTATTTAGATTCTCATAAAAGTGGTTAGAACGCACTTTCCCTTCCTGAATATTTGGCCCATTGCATTCTCAATCTATTTAAGAATAAGAATGAGTTAACTATTGCCTCTTGCTTAGAAGTCAAAATTAGGATGTCTCTCCTTGGGAATGTATGGCATGATATAAATAGCCCTTGCTAATATTATTAACAAGGAACTGTCCTACTTTTTAACCAAGAGATAGAAGGTGGCTTTCTAACTGCAGAGAACCACTCTTGCCACCGACTCACCTCATTTCATAAATATAATTAAATGATCTAAATTCAAACTCCAAATCTAGGGTGAATTAGACCTGGTAGAATTAGAACTCCCTTATGCAAGCAAGAGGTCATATCCAACATCCTATCCAGCTCTTTGATGTCATAGCTCCCGAGGAAGCGCTCAGCCATCATAATTAAAGCCTCACAAAGGATGAATTATAGTGTGAATGGCAAGGGAAGAATTAAATGTTGATTTTTATCATGCAGAATTCATAGGGAGGCAGAGTAAAGTCATGAATTGATGGCAATTTGTGGTTGTGGAAGCGCTAAAGTGGGTCTGTTGTTACTAAGAAAATATGTCACAGATATATAAAACAGGTACAACAAGAATTTGCAGGTAGTAGTCGTGGAGAATTTTCTTGGGGAGATGCCAACGTACCTCTCCACTAAGATATAGCACCGATGACAGGACAGAGTAATAATCCTTCCAAAGTCCACCTTGGAGAACGATGGGGTTTATTGGGCTCGCTTTCTGAGCATGGAAGAGGTTATTTATAGGCATGTGGGTGACTCTCAGACAGATGTGCTATGGAAAAGTCTCACTCCAGCATGGATGACGACTTTCCCATAGCCATGGACATGACATTCCTCACCAGTTAACCCTCTGTTTACTGTTAATCATTTCTGGAAACCGTGTGTAGCTGGGGCAGAAATACAGATAACTAGAGGGTACATGCCGAGAGTATCTGAGATAAGAGGTGGGCATCTGATGAACCCCTTCACCCCCTCTTTCTAAGAGTAGACGTCTAAGGTCTGATAGTAAGATCTCTTGCCGGCAGCCACAGCTGCACTGGAGAAGATGGCACTGGCCTTTATGCTCAGAGGGCATTGTTCCACAATACAGATAGGCAACCCAGGTCCACAATGCCTGTGGACAAGCTACTGCCCAACGGAGCCATGGCTGGCCTGGTTGCTGGACTTGGAAGTCCTGAACTATGAGACAGAGACCATGTTTTGATGTCCCTGAGGAAATCAAACTCTTGCAAAAATGCAAAGATCGTCGACTATACCCAGTGGAGAAAAATGAAGGGAAACTATGGATAGCTCCTTTAGAGATGTTTTGGACAGAGAATCATCTCCTACCCTATTGGGAGTATCTTTTTCTATCATTTACACCATATAAAAGGTTGGGAATATTTTTGTCGTTTTAATTGTTAACCTGAAAGTTCATCATGGATTAAGGTTATTTTTGTTCAGAAGAATAACTTAATTCATGATTGAATAAAAAAGTGAGAATCTAAGGGACAGCGGTTGTTGGCTGTCACACTCAGAAGAGTCTTGTCTTGGGTCTTCAAAGGAGTGCTCAGAGAAGTAGATGGATGTGAGCCACCTGTGTATCTTTAATACGTACATAATTAAGTGAATGTGGCCCATACAAAAATGAACAAATTGACCTTAAATGGAAGGACATATGCACACAATGACACTGATGACCTTCAAGGCATCATGTGTTAAGGACCAGGAGTATTGTTCGAATCTGTTCCTGTGAAGTTCCTAAAGTAGCCCAAGTCATAGTACTAGAAGGTAGAGCTATGTTTTCCCAGTGATGGTGCAGGAGGAGAGATGAGTTAGTGTTTAAAGAGGACAGAATGTCATTTGGGGAAGATGAAAACTGACTGAATGTAGATAGCGGTGATGGCTGTACAAGAGTGAGCGTTAGCTTTGTGGCTATTGTAAATCCTGCCGCTGTGTACATGGAGGCACACTGTGATTCTGAGCCTGTATTGGCTTCTTTCGTGTTGCTGTGATAGGACAAGAAGCAACTGTGAAGGGTGAAGGTTTGTTTCGGCTTATTGTTCCAGATAGAATAAAGTCCACCATGTTGGGAAGGTGTGGAGGATGGGGCATGAGGTAAACCTGGCGGTTACGCAGAGTGATGAGATTTTCTCCATATACAGGAAGGAGAGAGAGAGAGAGAGAGAGAGAGAGAGAGAGAGAGAGAGAGAGCGAGCACCAAGCTTTCAAACCTCAAACACGACCCTCACTATCATACTCCCTCAGCTAGGGACTCCATGTTCAAACACATGACCCTATGTATGACATTTCACATTCAAACTAAAAGTCCCCGCTTTCAGTTTTGGGGGCTATGAGCTCATTAGATTACTGGATCATATTGTAATTATTATTGGATCATATTATAATTATTACTGGATCATATTGTAGCATTTTTTTTAGGAACTGCCAAATTGTGTTATTTTGGAACACACACACCAAACACACACACACACACCAAACACACACACACACACCAAACACACACACACACACACACACACCAAACACACACACACACACACACACACACACACACACACACACACTTGCTCATTCTTGCTAGTTGTTTCTGTAGGACAAAATTCCAAAGGTGTAGAAGTAGAGTTGGCTATTCAAAAACATTTGATGTTTATTGCAAGTTTTACCTTAAGTAATAGTGTATTAATCTGCATTCCCATTTATAGTACTTTACAGCAGGTCCTTGCTTTGAGGTGGGCTAGCAAATTTTGGGTAATGAATTCTTGTCTTTGGCAGTTTGGGTTTGGGCTGCACCAACAGTGAGGCTGGGAGCCTCTCATCATTTATGGCCATTTGTAATTATTCTCTGGTGGCTTTCCTGTCTTTATTCTGTGTCACTTCCTCACTGTGACATCCTTTTCCTAATGGCTTGGTCTGTGCAAATTACAAAAATCATCACTTTGCCTTTGGCAATTTTCTTTCTTTCTTTCTTTCTTTCTTTCTTTCTTTCTTTCTTTCTTTCTTTCTTCCTTTCTTTCTTTCTTTCTTTCTTTCTTTCTTTCTTTCTTTCTTTTTTTCCTTCCTTCACTCATTTTTCATTTTTTAAAAACTAGTGTCTTCTGACTGACTATACTCAGGAGTCTTTTAAAAAATAACTTCAAAAGTCAATTTGTATTGTAATATAAATATATTATAAATATAATTATTTATTTATTATTTAATTATTTTAATATAATAAACCATACATTTCATAATAAACTACAATAAATAAAATTAAATTGAAATTATTTCATTATAAATATAAATTGTAATATAAATATATTCTTTTATTATTTTTATTATGTTTTTGTATTATGTTCTCAAATACTCCTTTCATTTTGTTATTTATTAATAAGCCCATTTTTATTTGTTTTCAGTGCTTTAAATTGTGATTGACACACCCACTGAATCTCCATGTTGGTATGAGGAGAGAAGTTGGACGCTGGGTCTCTTCGTCAAATGGCCAATTGGTTGTCCGCCTCCTTTTCCCTCACTAATTTAATTTGCAAAGATGAGTCATACTAAAGCACCACACTCCTTTTTATTTGCTTTTCTTTCCTGCCTCTCATCTGCTGATTTCATAACATAGTATTTTATTGTGGCTTCATAGCCCCATTAAAACATATTAAACACAGCCTTTCCCCCCACCACCTTTATTAATTTGTTTGGTTGTTTGTGGCTATTTTTGCTCATATATTCTTGCAAATAAACTTCAAGAACAATTGCTAAAGTTTATTAAACTCTATTGGGGTGCTATTGAATTTACTGATTAATTTGGAGAAATTGACATCTTTAAAATACTGAGTATTTTTCATCTGGGAACAAAGCACTTTACAAACCTATTTATCTAAGTCTTTTTAATTAACAGTTACCTCTTGATTGCTCTCAGGTGAAGACAAGTCCCAATTTCGAGTTTTTGTAAGAGCCTCCCATTCTGCTTAATTATGTGCTTTGTTTTTTTGTTTTTTGTTTTTTTTCTCCACTGTTTTCCTCACCCTCAGCCACAGAGTATAGTGCTCATTAGCATTTGGAAGAAAAAATATTTCACTAAACTTCTGTGGGGAGGAAAGGAGGATGAGATCCCCATCGTCAGCCATACCTATCTGGGATGGGAGGGAATAAGTGCACGGAAGGAGGGAGGAAGGGAGAGAGAGGAGTCCTGCGGAATCAGGCGTAGCAGACCCTGGTTCCTAAAGAACTAGAAATCCCATGATTGATTTATTCATTTTAAATGTTGTTGATTCCTAGAAAGTGAAAAGCAGCCAGGCCTAAGCATGAACAAAAATGTTTGAATCCCTGGACTCAAATATAAATGATATTTTTGTGGATGGCAGAGTTAATGATAATATTTCAAACTGGAAGGAAGAACTACATTTAAAAATTTAACAGCCAATAAGTTTTGGGTAAATAAAGCATAAAAAAATAGGGGATCTCTTAAGAGACGATTGTAACTATTTATCAGCACTATGATGACGTCATACAAATGATGCTGTCCTTTGAAGCTTCTACAAGATGGATAAACTGCTTTTAAATTACATTAGATTGACAATAAAAGGCCAAAGAATGAAATAAACGTGGTTTTTCCTTTTTTCTTTCTTTCTTTCTTTCTTTCTTTCTTTCTTTTTTTTTTTTTTTTTAAAGAACGTCCCAGTGGCCACTAGAGGGAACAATAAGCAGCCTTTCTTCCAGACATTTGAGCAGAAGAACATTGCAGAGAAATGGGAGGCAATTGGAGGCAGAGCACTTGAAGCCACCTCAATCACTTTTCTGGGAGAGCAATGGCTTTTAGAAACGGTCATCGTATCTGACATCTAACCCCGGCAAAGCATCAAGAGCCTTTCGAGGGGAATGTGTGTCTTGGTGGAAGTAAAGTGAATCTATCAATGAATACAGAAGGGTTTCTAAGGAGGTCGTTAGGAGAAGTAAGCCTTGATTCATATGCAGAAGTGTGCCACCACCATCTCATTCATTAAGCCTGTTGGTTAAAACCTCTTCAAAGTGACTTCCCAAAGATACCCCACCACTGCCACCTTCAAAAACAATTTTTTAAATTTATTTATTTACATTCTAGTCTTTTCCCCCCTCTCCCTGGTCTCCTCTCCCACAGTTCCTCATCCCATTCCTCTCCCCCTGCTTCCCAGAGGGTGCTCCCCTCCACCAGGCCTCCTCCTTCCCTGGGGCCTCAAGTATCTCTAGGATTGAGCGCATCTTCTCCCACTGAGGCCCGACTAGGCAGAGTCTGCAGTATTTGTGCCAGAGGCCTTGGACCAGCCGGTGTATGCTCCTGGTTAGTGGCTCAGTCTGTGGGAGCTCCCTGGGATCTGGGTAAGTTGAGACTGCTGGTCTTCCTATGGGGTCCTCTTCTTCAATCCTTCCCCTAATTCAACTGTCCCTGACTTCCATCCAATGGTTGAGTGTAGGTATCTGCCTCTGTCACAGTCAGCTGCTTATAGGGCCTCTCTGAGAACAGCCATGCCAGGCTCCTGACTGTAAGCAGAACATAACATCAATAACAGGCTTTTTAACAACCCCAGGAATCAACGTTCTGAGCAGGCAGTGCTTCCAGGGAGAGCACATGCAGGGCCCACCTCCCTCGCTGCTGAGATCTCAGGACAATAGTTCAGAGCACTTGACAATAAGCACTGTCATCAGGAGGGTCCAAGAGGAGTAGATTTTGTGTGAGTCTCTTTTCAGGTTGGGCCATCCAATGCTCACCTAGTCTACTGAAGTATTTCATGGGGAAAATTTGTCTTTTATACAAGATTCCACCTATTACACATTATAAATAACCTCCATCCTTTACATCTTAATTATTATTCTCCATTCCAAACTCACCATACTTTTAAAAGAGAAACACACACACACACACACACACACACACACACACACACACACACACATTGAAACATTGGTGATCTCCATTACAAGAGGAACTAAACCAAACTTATCTCATTGGAAAAGGAAACTCTAGAAAACAGCCTTGTGTAATACTGCACAGAGCTATACAACTGATTGATCATCTTTCCATCTGGTCATCTAGGTCACTGCATCCCAGTAAGGAAGTAGAAACTCACATCAGTGCAAGACCTCATGGGAATCGCCCTGGTTGGTAAAGGGAAGGTCTGGAAGACTGGACCCTGAGACCTTCATCATCCAGACCTGTGGGTACTTTTTTTTTGGATCATCTGCAACTGAGATAAGCCAGTGTAGGAATCCTAAGGGCATACCTCTCTAGAAAAACTTCAGAGTTAACCTGACGTTATTTCCGTTTGACTGAGTGTGCCTGTGTGCCATCACCTGTCATTTTGGTTTCTCAATTACTTACTTTCCCAGGTCAAGTTTATTATATAGACATAGCACCCAGCTAATACCTTGCAAAGAGACAGTTCTGTGTCTTCAGCAGTCGAATGCCCTTGGTTTTCATTATATCATCCTCCTGCTTTGATTTATTGATTTTGTAGAAAACAACCTCAAAGCCCACAGAGCTGCCGAGTGTGTGCTCAAATCCTTTCAGCTTTTGATAAAGGCATTTGAATAATATACATTGTTTATCCATGTTGCTACTCCGTAATCATAATCTGCCTGAGCTAGAGACTGTGTTCCTCAGCTTTGTGTCACGGTGACAAATTATTCCAGTGCTATCATCTCAGAGGGAGGAAAGGTTTATCTTGGTCCACAATTTCAGAGGTTCCAGGCTGTGATTGCATGGCTCCATTGCTCTGGGCTCCAAGCAAGGTAGAATAGCGCAACAGGCAAGGCATGACAGAACAAAGACCTGTACTTTATTATGGTCAGGAAGGGAAGAGAGGGGGAAGGATAGGGGAGGGGAGTAAAGGAAGAAGAGAGGGAGGGAATAGGAACCAAACATACTCTCCAAATGTGTGCTTCCAGTGACCCACTTCCTTCAACCGGGCTTCAGCTCCTACAATCCTCATCACCTCTCAGTCCTTATGTATGACTCTATTGTGGAGCAATCGGTCGATGACTTTAGAGTCTTCACTATCCAATTGTATTCCTTACTCTTCACCTCTGAATCCTGCATCATTGGGGAACTGAGACCTCAACATATGTGCCTTTAGGGGGGCAGTTTCTATTTTTAATGTTTTAAGTATCAGCAAGAAGGAGGTTGTATGAAAATGGGATAATGTTTTCTGTACACGGTACATCATTACCCAGATATAGAAAGCTGTTATTGATGAGAGTCTTTTTCTGACACTCCCTAATTTACATATAAACTAGATTACTTCTGAACGCATTTTCACGACATTATCGATCATTTCATTTGAATGGTACAGTGAAGTTTTCCTAGAATTAATAATTTTTTATTCAAGATGTTTCATCTATCTTTATGTCTGTCGTCTCTATCACATACCCATGTTTACAAAATCAAACTGGATTAAAATCATTTTCCTAATATGTTCAACTGTTTAATTTCAAATACTTAATTAAAAAACATAATCTATTTGAAAATTGTCATATAGCTACCACAATTGATGTGTGTACCCCATCTTGAGACACACTGATTGAGTAGAGACAGTTCCCAGCTAGGAAGTGTCATGCTTGATCCTGATGGTTGATATGCACAGGATCTAGAAAACTCCCGGAGGCAAAGCTCTTGCATGTCTGTGAGGAGTTTCCTAACCAGGGAAATTGAGGTAGGAAGGCCCACTCTAAACATCGGCTGTGTCCCAGCACTGAGAGAAAATGATAAAAGAAGCTAAGCACCAGCATCCATCTCTGCCTCTTCCTCTGCTCCCCCTCCTCCCCTCCATCCTCACTCCTGACTGTGAAAACATTAGGACAGTTACCTCCTGCTCCTATGCCTTCCCTGGCATGCCATGTCTTCAAACTGTAGAACAAATAAACTTATTTTCCTTGATGTACCTGAATCAGGTGTCGTGTCACAGCAACGAGTAAGCATCCTGTACAATGACTTACTATGCAAACACCGCCACTTTATAATTTTGATTATTTGCAAATCTGAGCCTGAGTTCCATATGGCCATGAAGTGAAGAGTTAATGGCCATAAAGGCCACTGCCTGGGCAACACATTTAGTCATCTTTTTAACTCCTTGGAGGAATGTCAGCTGATTAAAGACAATGTGTGTGAACTGAGTCAATATATCATCTTCTGTATATATACATCTGAGTGCTAATATAAGACACAGAAGTAGTTTCAGAACGGCCAGACTTTGGGTAAAACCAAATGAAGGCTCCAAGCCCCGTTCTAAGTGCTTTCCATGGTAGTTTATATCACATTCTCTTTAGAACATTGTGTTCCTCAGGGCTGCAAGAACAGAGGCTCACTAAATTCAGCTCAAATCAAAGGGGAGAACTTTTGTAGGTATTTATAGACCTCAGAGACTGTAGGTTACCCAGTGGGGTTTGAGAAAACCCAAGTCCCTCTTTCAGAGGTTTTGTAATGGCTCCTCTGTTGCAGGCTCATTTAGTTTCTCTGTCATAATTTCCCACTCAACTGTCTTGCACACAGAATCGCAGGCTGAGGAGTCTAACCTAGCTTGTACATTTCCATGAAGTCAGAGGTCTCTGCCTATTCAGTCAATGACTCTTCTGGGACTCCTCATCAGAAACAGTGAGCCACAGCTGTCTGGTAACAGGAACTGCAGGGAAGGTAAAAATTGGTCCTTCATGAATACATCAATTCCTTTTCCTAATAATCTTTCTTCTCAAAGCACAGTAACACATTGTAGGGGTTCTGTGGCCCTTTAAGGGCCTATCAGACTGTAGGATGCAAAAGGTGGTATGTTATATAATATGTCATATGATTACAAATATTCTGTCAGTAAAACACACTTTATTCTTTTTTAAGGTTTACTGTTACTGAGGCTTGGTTTGGCTTTATATCAACTCTCCTTTCTAGGCTAGATTACATCCTAACTTTGATATTTAAAAAAATTTTTTTTTAAAAACCAGAGAAATTGTATTAGTAATAGACTCCTCCGTGGAGAATCAACCCCTTCAAACTTTCTATGATGAGAACTGAGGAAATGAACGGTTAGCCTAATGTCTCACTGCCTTCAACAAATGTCATGAAGTGATTTACTTCTTAAATGTGTAGGCAGTGGGTGGTTCCCTTCCTCTAAATGTTGATATTCTGAGTGGGCTCATTTTCTCATTGCTGCGAGAAACATCCGGTAGAATCAACTTAAGGGGTTAAGGGCTTATTCTGGTTACAGTCTGGAGGATACAACACACCACGGCAGAAATATGGTGGCATCAGGGTGAGGCGGCTAGTTACTTAGACTGCAGACAAGAGGTAGGGTTGTGTTATAAAATCCAGGCAGTGGAGGTGCACGCCTCTAATCCCAGCACTTGGGAAGCAGAGGCAGGTGGATTTCTGAGTTCGAGGCCAGCCTGGTCTACAGAGTGAGTTCCAGGACAGCCAGGGCTACACAGAGAAACCCTGTCTCGAAAAAAGAAAAAAAAAATCTCAAGGCCCACCCTCCGTGACTCACTTCCTCCAGTGGGGTGCCAACTCAGGAAAGTTCTACAACCTCCCATAAGAACGCCACCCACAGGCAATAAAGTGTCCAAACACAAAAGCCCATGGGGGAATAGCTCACAAAGAAAACAACACATCATGTGAACAGAGCTAGAAATGATCATTACCACTGAAGTCATTAAGATTAGCCTTTTCAGTATTATTTTATACACAAAACGAGTTCTATACAAAATAAACAATTTCTCAACAACCACGGCTGGTAGACTCTAGTATGCATAAGAAGCAAATCAAAGATTCTTATCCAATCAGTATAACAGAGTACAAGAAAAATATGTTTTTGAGTAAGGACCTCAGCATACCTTGATACAAATGATCCTGAGCTGCTCCAAGAAGCCTTCTAGAATAAATTGCCATGCGTGGCTTGGAGATAATGTTAAGGAGATTCACTAGAGATGTCTTGGCTCCAGCTTTGTGCAGAAAATCACCACACTGTACACTTCATCTTTAGTGAACTCATGCACTGGTTAGTTAGTTAGTTATGCTAGCCTGAGTCTCGTTTGCAAGGTGGGACAGGGAACATCTGGTGTGGGCTTAGTGTTCACCTGTTAGCCCGGCATCGCCTAAGTAGCTTCCTGTGCCTTCAGTTTCCTATCTGTGAGAGGCTTTTGCTTTTCTTTGAAACAAATGTTTTGCCAGGGGAAACATGGCTTTTGAAATCAGGTACATTTTCTTGGGCCTTGGAATACATGATTGGGTTAAATGATTACAAAAAATGTTATGATAGTCTTTGGGGCTGTTTTGAAATGTCATACCATATGGTTCTTTTGAATCATAAAAGCTTACAAGTGATACCAGTTCAAATTGAAAATCATATGACTAAAGTACTTAAGATATTCTGAAGCCCACAGGGAATTTTTAGTGTCTCTACAGGAAAAACGGTAGAAAATTGAAGGTATGTAATAGCATGGGAGAGTCTGGCCTCGCTTATCATAAGGATCTCCTGGGTTGTAAATGGAATTTCAAAAACACGATTGTTGCAAACTGAAAGGGATTTCAGAAAATGTCAGAAGCAAAACTTATTTTCCCGATTTTAACCTGTGTTTTTACCTAATGCTTTCTCCACAACAGAGTCCCTTTATTTTCCGTTGCTACACTGAACACCGACCTAAAGTCTTTTTATCTGTCTTAAACCTTTTTCTCCTCAGCCAAAGTCAGGCTTGCTTTTGTAGTTGTATTTTCTATAAGTTTAATCTCTGGGCCGTGAAGGAGTTAGACTCTGAGAACTTGTTTATTTTTTTCCTAATTGTTTCCCTTGGAGATGAAAACGATCGGCCACTGCACACTTCCCAGACGGAGCTTCGGAGGCCTCCAGAGGCTCGAGGTCCGCCTTCACTTCTAATTGCTCTGTGCTATTAAACAAAGGCATAATTTATTTTCTGAAATGGAGGAGACTTGTCTCTGAGATTCTCTCTCTCTCTCTCTCTCTCTCTCTCTCTCTCTCTCTCTCTCTCTCTCTCTCTCTCTCTCCTCCCTCTTTTCCTCCCTCCCCTCTCGGAAGAAGAACCTCAACTTACCACATCCTTTTCTTCAATGCCTTGCCTGAGATGTTCATGCGCCCTTTGGGGGTCTTCATCCTATTTTACAACCTCTGGAGTGTCGGGCTGAAGGTCTGTCTTGCAGCTGGAGTGCCCGAGCACAGATGGCAAGCCATTGATGGGTGGCGGAACCAGCCTGTGTTTGAGATGGAATGCTGTGGCTTTTAGTCTCCTGTGTACTTAGACACCTTTGGGTTACCACTGGGAGTTGGGAAAGGGGGTCCAAGGGTTTGCTGCTTCCTCTCAGGGTGTTTGCACCCCAGGCAGGAAGGGAAAGGCAGAGTCTGGGGCTGGGGGCAGAATCTGGTTTGGTTCCCCGTGAGGGCGCAAAGTACAGAGGAGCTGCCAGAGAGGCCTTTTCTGGGAGGTTTAAGTACCGCTCTTTATGATGAATGCCTCCCCCTGTGGCAATCCTTGATGAGGGGAGATGGTCCTTGGTTGTCCAAACTTCTTAATTTGATGGTGGATGTGAATGCATACATCTTACTCAGGGTGAAGCAATGATTTAATACCTTTTGTGGAAAGGAATGCCCAGGAAGGGACATTCATTGACTTAACACTCAGGACCTATATAGATTCTTCATTAGCACGGACAAGGCCAGGTTTTTATGCTACATTCCTCGCAGTGGGGTGTCATGGTTACAAGTTCCAGATCAGGTAGTTTGGCAGGGAGCCGTCCCACACCTGCTGTTCACAATTCTGAGATTCCCCAGGGTTTGGGCTTGCTCAGCCTTACCAGTTCTTCTGTCTGATGGCATAGTCCACTTGCCCCACCCTGGAGCTACTGCTCTCTCATAGGGTGTGATAGTTAAGAGTCCCCTCTGTCTCCACACGAAGGGGATGCTCATAGGAGTCAGGGAACTTGTTTTTGAAACCTACGCTGCACTGTTTACGGAAAATAAAGCGCAGGAAGATTTGAACACTTGGACTCCAGGCTGCTGAGCTTCTTAGCAGCCTCTAGAAGGAGGTTAGGTACAGCTTTGATCTATTTCTCCGCTCTTATTTCTGAGTCTCTTGAAGGGTGTCTGTGGTGCTTTGGTTTGGATCTGGGATGTTCCTCAAAGGTCAATGTGTTAAATGGTTGACAGGTGACTCAGCACTATCTAGAGGTGGTAGAAATGTTTAGGAGGTAGGGTCTAGTGGAAGGTGTTAGGTCCTTTGTGACTTGTCCTCAAAGGGGATCATCTCAGACAGTTTCCGTCTTTCTTTTTACTTAAAAACATTTAAAAAAATTCTAAATAGATTCTTTTCTCATACTAAACATCTGAACCACAGTTTCTCCTCTTCCCCTCCTCCTAACCACCCCCATCTCCCTTCTCCCCAGATCCACTCCCCCCTCCATTTTCTTTCAGAAAAGAAACAGGTCTCTAAAAGATGGCAGCAAAACAGGACAAAACAAGACACAATAAGGCGAAAGTCATGAACAAGTCTGAACAAGGCAATCCATAAGAGGAAAAGAGTCCCATGAGCAGGTGAAAGAGCCAGAGACACACCTGCAGACACACCTGCAGACACACCTGCAGACACACCTGCTCCCACTGTTAGGAGTCCCACAAAAGCACCAAGCTAACAGCCATAACCAACACACAGAAGACTTGGTGCAGACCCATACAGGCTTCGTGCTTGCTGCTTCTGAGCCATATGAGCACTGACTATTAATGGCATGTTCTCCTGGAGTCCTCCAGCTTCTCTGACTCTCACTCTGAGAAGATGGAATGGAGACCTCCAATTCAGACTCTCTCTCTCTCTCTCTCTCTCTCTCTCTCTCTCTCTCTCTCTCTGCATAATGTCTGTCTGTGGGTTTCTATACTGTTTACTTCTTGATAGCTATGAGGTGGGCAGTTTGCTCCCTCATGATGCACTTGCTGGTGTTTAGAAGACAAGAGTGAGTCTAAGCCTTTAAGAGATGAGCCATCTCACCAGCCTTCTCTTCTCTGCACTTCCTTTGTCCCAGTCCCCAAATCAACATGGACAACACTCTACAGACGGAACCTCCAAAATGTTGAGATAAAATAAAATTCCTTTTAAGGTTCAGATTCTTCGTTGCACGCTGTACCTTGAATATGAAGTGTACCTCAAAGATATCTGTTGACAGTTTGCAGCTATTGGAAGGTGGCAGAACTTTTGAGGCAGGGTTACTTAAAAGATACTAGGGTTTTTTGAAGGTGCTCCCTTGAAGATTGAATTGGGATAGGATTTGGGTTTTCTCTCTCTCTCTCTCTCTCTCTCTCTCTCTCTCTCTCTCTCTCTCTCTCTGCATTGTAGTTATTGTGAGGTGATTAGCCTGCTGTCATGATTCACAGATCCAAAGCAATGTGACAAAATAACATAGGCTGAGACCATGAGACAAAGGCAGGCAGTTCCTTCCTATCTTGTCTAAGGTATCTTAGGCTGTCAAAGCAATGGTTAGAGCGACACACAACTAACACAAATGCCACCTTTCATGATTTTATAGCGACTACTGACTTAGACTCCAATCTAATATTTGGGTTTCATAAAGACTTTTTGCTTATTCCTGTGGATTTTCTCACTCGGATGCAAAAGCACTAATATTTCAAACCCAAAGACACCCCTTCCATAAGGGTCCAGATGTTGACCTTTAAAAGCCAGAAAATGATCAGAATTCTGATAATTGTTTTTCCTGTTTTTTTTCTTTCTTTTCAAAAAGAAAAGCATTTTCCTAGCTGGTTCTGTCTGCTAACTCATACACAGTTCCTCCAGGCTACATTTCTTGATAAATTGTAGTTTGTGTCTTTGCATTTCTAAGAAGCTTATGGAAAGTCCCCAAGGGAAAATAATAATTACAAACATCATAATCTATACTTGAACCTGGGTTATACCTACTTCATTGAGCTAAGTCATTGTCCCTCTTAGTATCCAAGTCTTGTATCAAGTTGTAGATTGTGGGTTTAAGCAAAGGGATCAACATTGGCTCATGAGAGCAGAGAGACACAAGCACCAAGCTTGGAGAACAATGGAAGAAAATGCCTCCTGGAATCTGGTGGTACGGTCCACAGCGCTCTCTTGGGAGGCTGCTCCAACTGTGATTTCCTTCGTTGTTCTTAAAATTGAAAGTCTTGGGAGGAATTAGTTAACTGGCCATCTTTAGATCCTGCGTACCTCCAGGCTAGAGAACTACAGAGACTCCTGTGTTATGGCACAGAAGGGAATCAGCAATTTCCCAAAGAAAATGGGGGAAAAAAAAAACAGAACGATAAATAAAAAATAACGATACACCCCTGCAGTAGCCAGGGAAAAACCAATCGTTTTCCTTAAACAGCTCTTGCTCTTTTATTAGCACAGGGAATAGCTCGTCCTGAGTGCAGACTCAATTGAGAGATGGTGTTTGGGAGTCTGTTTCTATTACATTTAAAAATTTTTTTGTGTATGAATATGAATGTGTGTGTGTGTGTGTGTGTGTGTGTGTGTGTGTGTGTGTGTGTGTGTGTAGATCAGGGGAAAAATTATGGGAGTGGGTTCTCTCCTTCAACCTTGTGGGACCCTGGGAGGTCTGAACTCAAGTCATCAAGGTTGTGTGCAGGTGACTTTACTAGCTGAGCCGTCTTGCTGGCCTGGGAATTTGTCTTAATTTAAAAGGTTCACTAACCAGATGGCATAAATAATCAGTTCTAGGACAGCACAGAGACATTTTTTTCTGTGTTTTTTTTTTTTTTCCTTCCTAAGAAGTGGGAATGTCTTAGGCAGAGCTGTTAACTTCTGAAATTACACTCTTGACATAACATCGCACTATTCATATTAGCAAAACATGGTAAGAATTACAACATTCTAACTCTAATTTCTGTGTGTTTACTCTTGTGAGCTAAGGGATGTTTCTCCGACACCCTGTCCCTGTCCCCAAGACTCATGTACTGAAGCCCTAACCCCAGCACCTCAGAATGTGACTATTTTGGAGATAGGATTTAAATCAATAAAGTTAAATGAGATCACAGAGGTGGGCCCAAATGACTGGTATCTTCATCAAAGGAGGGAATGTGGGCACAGGGACATTCAAGGAGAAAGAAATTGTGTGAAGACACAAAAGGACCAATGGTTCTTAAAGTCTGGTTAGAGGGGCTGTCATGTAGCAGCCCCGGCAAATGCAGTATTAGTTGGTATAGCAGGTTCTCGTTTATCACAGCTCTGTGCAGAAAGAATAATAACTTCTGTACACATATTCCTGAGTTAGATTCTAGCATCTCATGGCCCACTGAGGGTTTATTCTTGATACCCCCTCCTGTTGCCATCTGTAATGGTAGCTATGGTGTTAGCTATTTTCTCTGACCTAAAGCCCAAATAGGGAGGTCTGTTGGTTCCATGATGCTCTCATGGCTTCCCACTCCTTTACCAGGGGCTGGAGGATTTTTGGAACTCTGACTCTGGAAACCATGCTCCCATGTCTACCTACACTTTGCTTACAGCTCCACTCTACTCTTCTGGTTGATACTGAATGTTGCTGGGGTAGACCTGTGGGGATTGCGCTGAGCGATACACACCAGTAGCATCCACTGAGCTCTAGAATACCCATCAGGGTGTTTCTGTAAATCTGGGTGCTTTGAAGCTGGGATCTAGAGGCAGGGAAGGGATCAGCCTCTGCTCCTTGGTGCCAGCCAAGTTGAGAATGAGTATGCTTTTTTAGTCTTCCAGTTTGAATGAGAACTATCTCATGAAAAAAAAAATATGATTAAAATGGCTAGTATTACTTGTCTAAAAGGCAGGATAATACTATTGAGAAAAGCCTTTGTTCTTTATTTTCTCTTAACGGAATTTATATCAATTCTTTATCACCCATGGGAGACTGGTTTAGGATGCCCCACATCCTAGCCCCATGATGAGACCAAGTTCCACAGATACCTAATCCCCCCATAGAGAATGTAGTATTTTCATATAATCTGTGCACATGGCCATGTGTGATTTAAATTGTCTGCAGATCATGCATATTGCTCAACACAATGCAGCTATATAAGTAGCTGTTATTCTATATTGTTTAGGGAATGACTTATTTGGTACAGATGCATTTTTCCACTAAGTATTTTCAATCCAGATGTGATTGATTCCAAAGACATAGGATCTGTAGATGGAAAGGGTCAACTGTAGACTGAGAGAATGTCTTGGTAGATAAAGTGTTTGCTGTACGAACATTAGGACCTGCTTCAGGGCCCTCCGGACTTACACAGAGCTGGTGGCACCCCTCTGCAACCCCAGTACTGAGGAGGGGGGCAGAGATAGGTCAATTCTGAGAGCTTACTGGCTGCCCATCCAAGCCAATCAGTAAACTCTAAGTTTAGTGAGAGACCATATCTCAAAAACTAAGGAAGGGCCGTATCATGGAGGAAGACACCCAAGGTCAACACATAAACACCGAGAAGTATGTGGAAAGAGAGAGAGAGAGAGAGAGAGAGAGAGAGAGAGAGAGAGAGAGAGAGAGAGAGGCTATATTTCACTATGGAAATCAAAAATTGGATAGTAACACTTTTTTGTCTGCATTTGTGTTTTAGAAACTAAATTTATTGGAATCAACATATATAATATCATTAATATTTTTTATAAGGTCATGCTACTTTTAGCTCTTATGAATCACTATGGAGTGATTCCTTTCTACACAGATCTACTTATATTTGACATAAAGACAGCCCATTGTGCCTAAGTTCAGTAGCAGCCTCTTTGCTTAGAAAGTTAGAGACCAGCCGGGCGTGGTGGCGCACGCCTTTAATCCCAGCACTCGAGAGGCAGAGGCAGGCGGATTTCCGAGTTCGAGGCCAGTCTGGTCTACAAAGTGAGTTCCAGGACAGCCAGGACTATACAGAGAAACCCTGTCTTGAAAAACCAAAAAAAAAAAAAAAAAAAAAAAAGAAAGTTAGAGACCGTTTTTCCCTTTAAAAAGCTCGATGTTCTCCACGCTCGATAAA
Organism: Mus minutoides; assembly: GCA_902729485.2. Lineage (NCBI taxonomy): Eukaryota > Metazoa > Chordata > Mammalia > Rodentia > Muridae > Mus > Mus minutoides. The sequence goes on along the minus strand of LR750516.1, from coordinate 135,761 downwards.
GGAAGCAAATCAGAAGCTCCCTGAGACACAGGGAATTCATTCCTGTTATTGCCGCCTGCTGTCTCCACCTGTGGGTGAGAGCCAAAAGAGAGGCATTACTCCATCCACTTCCCAGAGCCACAGCAAGTTCCCCTAAGCACACCCGAAATGGGGTGGAAGGGGAGTGAAAGAGAAAGGACACAGTGTGGCAGTGTGATCAGTTATGTCTTCTTTCTAGTTTGAGACATCTATCGCTTCAGATTTTCGCTGGGATGAAGGAAGATTCCTTCTACCCACTATGCACGAGGCTTAAATTAGAATTCCCCTCACCTGAAGGTTAAGCCTCCTTTATGGACTTGAAGCTACATTCTTCTCCTGAACCGAAAGCAGATCAATTCATCTTTCACGGGATGGGGGTACTGGAGGTCAGTCGGTGAATCTCGCAGCAACATTGAATCTCCTCAGTTCTGTGCCTACCACCAAAAGTCACTTGAGCATTTGTTAGTACTCTCAATTTATCTCAATTGAAAATATTGATCACCTACTAGACAATTAACAAGGGGCTGAGCATGTGGAATCTTAAGTAAATATCTGAAGATTACGACCTTGTTGAAGAAACTTGACACTTGAGTAGAAAACAATATATATAAGAGAAAATAAAAATCCAGACGAAATATATAGTAACCCCAAGGAACTGAAAACACATATCGTGTGAAGACAGGTACACTTTTTTTAATGCCATACAGAAACTTGTATTTGGATATTCATGTCAGATTTATTTGTAATAAGCCTGAAATAAACTTATATCCGGTTTCTATTGCTGTGAAACATGTTAGTCTAAAATTTAATGATGTAAAGCAGCAAATTATTTATTGTCACACTTATCTGTGGATCAGATACCTCTTCTAGGTGATTCTAGTTTTGGGTGACCCAGGAAGATGAAATTAAGCTGTCCAGAGGCTGAGGTCATCTGAGATCTAGGAGGAAGTTAAAAGGTTTGCTTCTAATGGGGTTGATGGTTGATGGACCCATTTCTCTTTATGTACTGTTGTGTGCGAGTTTTCCTGAGAAGATCTGAACAAAGTCTACTCTCCTCAGATAGGTAACCAACCACACACCAAAGTAACAATTCTACCAAAGCCCAATTTGACATAGTGAGTTTCTTTAGACCCCTTCCAGGAATGGAAGAGGAGCTACCTACAGAAGCAGGGACAATTCAGAGTCATTTGTACCAGCAAAAAGCCCACCCCAGCATGGGTGAGGACCACGAAAGCCACAACAATGGAGCTCTCTGTTCAGCTTGCAGGCAGCTCTGTAGGTCGGAATCTCAAATCCAGGGAGGTTGATTGGGTGGAGAGTCCAACTGGCTTGAGTCTCTTCCCAAGGCAGCTGTTCACCATTTCTGAAACCTTGGAGAGCTATCTGTAAATGTGGGCTCTCCCAGCCCTGGGAGGTTTGTGTCCTCCTGGAGTCTCATAGGTCTCCTTTCTCCGCGCAGCAGGGAATGATGTATATCAGAGGAAACTGCCCCAGGACACTTGGTCTTCCCCTCAGGGCTGCTTGAGTTCTTTGTACATGACGGTTCTTGACTTTCTCGAGAGGTAATTTAAAAGGGGTGCAGGGAGAAAGCCCCAGTTCTTACATGACCTCTTCAGAGGCTGTGGGCCATCTCTGTTGCTTTAGTCTAGTCATTACAAACAAGTTGCTAAGTCTGTCAGAGAGTTTCCAGGCATATTAAAACCACCACACAGCCAAAATGTCCATCAGAAGGAGAATATAGATATTATTTATATCACTGTACAGTGGATATTCTATGAATTAAAAAAAATACATCTTCTGATACAGGCAACAGTACAGATGAACCTGAAAATAATTGTGCCAAGTCAAAGAAGTCAGACTAAAAGACACAAGATTGAGCTGTGTCTTAAGAACTGCACAGTAAGCTACTTAGAGAGAAGGGAGGTCAGCAGCTATGTGGGACGGGTGTTAGAGAGTTATGCAAAGGAGGAGGGAGGGACTTCTCAGTGGCATCAGGAAACTTGGCTTCTTGGTTATATATTCTTTTCATTTTTGTTTGTTTGTTTGTGAGAGGGTCTCACTATTTCACCACAGCTGGCCCGGGACTCCCTATATAGACAAGGTCGATCTTGAACTCACAGAGATCACCTGCCTCTGCCTCCTAGAATTTTGCACTAAGCCCTGCACTTGGATATATCCTCGGTCTTGTTTGTGATGCTAATTTTAGAAGTTGTAAATGTGTTAAAACTCATCAAGTTATATGTCTTTAAAGCATGTAGTTTATTGTATGTCAATTATACCCCTTGTCCTGACAAACCTCTAAGGGTTCTGGAACGGACAAGAGAAATTGTTGTCCCACACAATGCTGTTTCCAAAGTTTTCAGCTTTGTCTCCTTAGTGACCAAATAAGACTTATGAGTCTAGAAGCTTTATCAATTGATAAAGTTTTCATCTCAGAAGGGTTTTACCACCATACTCTTTTTTTTTCCAGCAAAAGGTGATGTTTTTGGGACTCTGGGTTCTTACTCAGCTAATCAGAACACCAAGCCTACTGTCCTTTTAAATGTTCCTGTCTAACAATGTCTGCCGCGCTTTGTGGGTTCCATGGGTCCTCCATGAAGATGTCCCTTTATGCTTTGTGCTGCAGTCAGCATTCGTGACCTACACTGTGACCTGGAAGTGTTTGGTGCTTGCTTCACTGCTCTCTCTCTCTCTCAACTCCCCATCCTCCCTGCCCCCCCGTCCCCCCCCCCGTGACCCCCCATTCTCTCACACAATTCATTCATGAATTCAGCATTCCTTGAGCAGCTGCCCCATGGAAAGTGGTAGCTGAGATGGGGAACAAGTGCTCCTGATTCCTGTACTTAGACCTTAGTGAGATTTACACTGCTGGAGAGTCATACTGCCAATTCTGGTCCATTCTGGTCCATTCTGGTCCATTCTGGTCCATTCTCCTCCATCTGGCCTATTCTGTACCACAAATGCTCTCTATCCCCTCTGTTTGCCATTGCTACTGATTCAGGGTAAACTCATCACCTGTCACCTAAAGTCATTTCCTAATTTTTCTCTGTCTTTCTCATGACCTCAAGCTAGTTTGTTCCCCATATTGCTGTTAAAAGCACATGTTGAAACATAAATGTGGTTATTGTTTTTTCTGATTTAAATTTTAAAAAAATTCTGTGTTCTTTGACAAGTCCATCCATGCATTCAATATCTCATAATCATAATTCTCTCTCTCTCTCTCTCTCTCTCTCTCTCTCTCTCTCTGTATGTGTGTGTGTGTGTGTGTGTGTGTGTGTGTGTGTTGTATGTATATGTATGTTTGCACATGTGGGCACACATGTACATAGGTGCCCATGGAAGCCCATTGGATGTCAAGTGTCTATCGTCCTTATTGCTCTTCAGTTTATTTACTAAGGCGGAGTTTCCATCTGAACCATAGGTCACTGGCTACCCTAGTTAGCCAGCTTGTCTCACGGATCCCCGGGTCTCTCTCTTCTGAGTTTAGGGCCACAGGCAGACTTCTGTACCCACCCACATGGGTTCTGGAACCTCAGCTCTGTTCCTCATTGCACAGCTGTGCTTTTATTCACAGAACCATCTTCCCATCCCTTAAGTCATCTTTGGTGGGTGCATGATACCAGATTAACCACATCATGGCCTAATGGTGGCCTCTTAGCTTAGCCTCGGTTTCACCATCTCAACTCACCCATTTATTCTAATAGACTAAACTACTAAAGGTTCCCTGTCTTGCATCTTAATGTGTGTATTTAAGCTTTCTTTTCTGCAATGGAAATGACCTTTATCCTTTCTTTCCCTTTGCTCATGAAATTTCTAGGTGTGTTTTTCAAGATGCTATTCACATGACTGCCTTCCTAGAAAACACCTACTCAGAAGCAGAATCTAGCTGGCTTTCAGGTTGGCACACACATGACCATTCTTGTAATCCAGCACTTACTAGATGCTAAGTTGTATACTATGAGTCAGCCTTGAGGAAGTAAACAGAACCTAGTATCATATTTGCATAGAATTCCAAAATCAGGTTACACCGTGGCTAACCTGCTTTGGGGTTCAAAACAAAACCAGGAACACACACACACACACACACACACACACACACACACAGAGAGAGAGAGAGAGAGAGAGAGAGAATTATGATTAAGAGATATTGAATGTATTGAATGCATGGACGGACTTGTCAAAGAACACAAAATATTTAAAAATTTTAAGTCAGAGAAAACTATAAATGTCTCTGTTTAGGCAAATCCAAAAACATGGTGCTAGCCACAAAAGTGTTTGCTCATCTTCTCTTCCAAACCAAAGGGACTCACAGGTTTGCAAATGATAGATGTAACCCTCTTCCATTACTCCCACTTCCTAAAACAAAAATACTGTCATCTAATGGAAGAGCACTCAAGTTCTGAGAGTACCTGGTCCACACAAGACTTTTTCTTTGAACTTTCCCCCGGATTATCTAATACAAACCCCAACAAAGCTCTCCATAATGTAAGACCAAACCCCATTACAAAGCTCTCCATGATGCCCTCTGCTCTCTGGGACTCCTCTTTGTTCATCACTACCCAGTGTCCCTTGCTGTGGTAAAAAATAGGCTCAACTTTGTTTACATACAGCTACCGTCATGGTGGTGGTTGACTGGTGGGCATCAAAGCATTTGCATATTTGATGTTTATAACAGACAATAAAGGCTTTGAGACCTTGAACTATTTATTATTAATTAATTAACTTATTTATTTTTGTCACTTTCTGTACTAAGCATGGTGCCTGACCAGGTAATGAGCACATTTATAGAAAAATTAATTAGTATGCATTTTATGATATAAAATAAAGAGCATATAATCAACAAACAGAAGATATCGTTTGAATAAAACATGCCATTTCGCATCAAAATACCCTACATCCAGCTCTGACCGAGCGCTCTTTTGCATGTGAAGTGCCCTGTGGCTTGGATGCTGTTGCCTCTGGCCAGTTCCCACCATCAGCAGAGCTTGTGTCTTCATTTAGAAGTGATGATGGCTTGTAATGGACTTCCCCTGTTCCTCACAGTCCTTACCATTCCCAGCATGCATAGCTGCATAGCCCACCAGGTGTGAGGATGCTGTTATTTGGACTCTAAATTACTGGAAATAAGTCACAGCAGGAAAGCAGATTAGGATAGTTTAAAGAGCAGGCAAAGAGAAGCTATGAAAAACTAGAAAGAAAATTGATTTCTAACTACAGTTGGATGTCATACTTGTTTCGACTTCACGGATGATACAAGGAATGGTATATAGTGTAGCTGTTCTCTGCGGTTTACTCCTTTCTGTGTATTACCAGAGCCCCTTCAACCTTAATATTGTAGCTCTCTGTCTTCTGCTTTAGCAATACGTATGAAACCAAAATGGAATAAAGGTGGTAGTTTTATTCATGGCTCTTACCTTATTTAAGTCCTGTGTAGTAGAACAGGTAAGAACATAGGGTTTTTTGAGATAGAGACCCATAGACTGGAATACAGAATCATCCCCTTCTGAATAACATGAATATGAAGTCACTTACATGTTCTGAGGCTCAGTTCTGTCATTCACAAAATCAGATCAGTAGTAACTACTCCATGAGAGTCAATAGAGTGGAATGAGCTTGCATATGGAAACCTTTCTCTGCAAATAAAATATTCAGAAATTATATCTGTTATGAATGCAATTGGCTCATTACTTTTTATTAGCATTTATAAGCAACACAGGGTAAAATGGTATAGCATTATATAACATAATATTAGTTTTATCTATTATGATTATACTGCACTGTTCTTATATTATAGATCATAGCCAAAATAGCTTACATTCTAGGATTTAGTAAAACCCACTAGCTTGGCAATAAACACTTTATGAAACTGGCTTGTGTGTGTTATATCTTTATCAAAAGAAAACTTCTAACAGAAAAATACAATAGGCTTTTTCTAATGCCTATCACGGATGGAATTTTAGCGATTGGACTGGATGACTTTCAAGGTTCCCCGTTGTCAGACAGAGAACAGTGAATTTGATAAACAGCAGGAGAGAATAAACCAAGTGGAAAAAGAAGCAGACATTACTCTGCCTCTGGGGAGAGTGGGGATTATTACCATAGCCAGCTGACGATGATGAACGGAAGTTCTGTCAACTTGTATGCTGCTAGGTAATTGGTGGTTGCAAGAGGCGGTTGGCAGCTGGAAAATGGGAGTGAACCGAGCAGAGCAAGTGCCTGGGACCTGTGAGGAAGCAAGAGACCATATTATTACCTAATAGTGATGAGTCCTTTGTAGGTGCCAATGTCTATGCTAGCTTGTTTAGTCCCAACAATATGATGTATATATAGTAGAAGGTGACTGTATTGTCGCCCTGATTGGACTGAGAAACACCTAGGATGCTAATGAAGCACCTGGCTGAACACGTGGGTAAGGTTGTTTTTAGAGAAGACTAAGGATTAGGAAAACTCAGCTTTAATGCGAGTGATACTATCTCATATGTCAGGAGTGGGGGCGGGGCTGAGAGGAGTAAAACCGGAGAAAGGAGAAAGCCAGCAAATTCAGGCATTTCTCTCTCTCCTCTGCCCCACCATGCCCTCCTCACCACGTGAAACCCAGGCCATGCAGCAACAAACCCAACTTGAGACTTCCTCAAGTTTGTCTCAGGTGTTTGGTCACAGCGACAAAAAGGCTGGGTGCCACGCATTAATCACCCGCAGTCTGCAGAGGAAATGGAGCTGGAGTCGCGGAGTCACGCGGAGTTGCGGAGTCACTCTTGTCCAGTGGGACGCAGTTGCTTGTCCAGTGGGAACTTAGCTCAGAGGCACGGCCTGGCTCTTGGAGTTATGGTTGATCTAAATGCATTTTTAGTCTCTGACATTGCGTTGTTGATTTCTGGACAAGCGATTTTGATCATTTCCCATCTTTTCCTCCTTACGCTTGTTTTCCCTTAGATTTGTGAACATATGGGATGAGTAATGATAATTACTTTGATGTTTGTTTTCAAGTTATGCATCTGTTTCTATTTTGATTGATAGTTTTACTTATTAAGGGCCTTATTTTTTTTTTGTTTGCTTGAATGCTTATTAATTTTTGATTATTTGCCAGACACTGAGAAGTTTGCTCCGGTGGCTTCTGGTTAGGATATCCTTTAGCTCAGGCTGGTCTCAGATTTCTGATATCCTCCTGCATCTACCCACAGAGTGTCAGGAGTGCAGGCATGTGCCAACATGCCTGCTTTACACAGTGTTTGGGATCAAATCAGAGCCTCACGTATGCTAGGCAATCATTCTACCAATTGAGCTACATCCTCCTGCTGTGTTCGGGCCTTTCTCGATTTGTTTTGTTGTGGTTTTGTTCTTTGAGACAAGTCTTCCTATATAGCCTTAACTGGCCTGGAGTCAAAAAATCTGTCTGCCACTGCCTCTAGGATATTAGAATTAAAGATATGTACTACAATGTCCAGCCTATTTATGATCTAACTATAATCTCAGAATTTAGACTTTTGGTAGAACTCTGTCTATCTGGCATTGTATGGTAATTGTCTTGAAATTAGAGGAGCAATGGTTTCCAGCAGGAAACGCTCTAAGACACGCACCTCTGAAGAGTAGAGCCCTTAACACTGTCTCATATTAGGAGGCCATCAGACTCCAACAGAGTTTGCCCACCCACAAGTAATTCCTCCCCGGCTGCGCATGCTCTTGAGGCTTACTAGAGTAGGCAGAAATTTTACTGGAGCTGGGGCTTCAGGGAGGCAGCTTCTGTGAATCATCAGCCGCCGTGAGGTAATGCCGTGTGGTGAGTAGCGCAACTGCCAGGAGGCACCCACGATTCTGCAAGTAAGCCCATTTGGCCTCCGTAAGCCCATTTGTTCACCACGCTGGATCGGATGGAGTCTTTGGCCTGTCAGTTGTCCCATCCAGGGTGATTAGGGGAGTCTGTGCTTCTCCTCAGGAAAAGCCATGAAACACCTGTTTCTCTGCTTGTATTCGCTAGCACCAGATTTGCCTCCATTCTATGGCTGACTTACCCACTAGTGAGTCAATACTGGAATAACACGGATTAAGCTGTGAGAGGTGAGTTCAGGGATGCACCTCTAAGAATTCCACTTGAACCCCCTATCTTACACCATTTTTTTTTCTTCCCGGAGTGAAAAACCAAACCAAAATACAACATCTATTTCTGCCTTGCATATGTAACAGAGATGATGCTCACACCCGCTTCTAGCTGCTCTTTCCAAGGCTTCTGCTCACATTCTCATGCACAGGCAGTGGCAGACCTCGGAGACTTAGAGTGATTAATAGCTAGGAAGATGGCCACAACACTCTTTATGGATCTTCTCCCCTCTCTACTTCCTTGCCTAAACTTCTAAGTCCTACAAACGCCTCATCCTATTTTCATAACTCAGGAGACTATTGGCCTCTTCCTGCGTTGGTCCCTTCTGCATGGCCTCCTGGGAAGGTTTTCTAGACAGTGAGCTCTGCATGAGTTGAGCTTACCCTATTGAGTCTCTCTCCTTGGTGCCTGCTAACCTGTGCCTGAAAACAAGTGTGTGTGTGTGTGTGTGTGTGTGTAGCTGGAGGGAAGCTCTCGCCTTTCTGATTCCATCTTTGTCAGCTACAGAAACCCCTAAACAACTTTTTACCCCATCACTAAGGCTGCAGCGTGAGTGAGCACTTGATTTGTGTCCCCTAAACACCCCACACGGTTTAATCAACTGTGTTATGAGCACATAGCACCACTCTACACAGACTCAGCTCACTTCTCATCCTAAGGTCTGTTGACTGCTGCATACCATTTGCATGTACAAATGTATGTGCTAGCCACGAATCTTTCAGTCAGAAGCCTAGAAATTCTAGTCCGACGAGCTAAGGGAAAGTATCCTTTCAGCTCCTTTAGCTAAAAGTTCAGGGAAAGGAAGTATTTTCAGGCATGGATATGACTTTGTGAAAGCTATGTATCTTTCGTTCTTGGAAATATTTATCACATAACTCTAAAATGGTGGGCAAGATTACTTTTGACATTAGAAGACTTTCATCCAGGGAGTAAGCTACTTAAAGCATATATAGTGGGTTTAATCCACACAGACACCAAAAACAAAACAAAACCAAAACAAAACATCTTATAGCCTTGGGTTTCTAGTTAGGGTTTCTATTACTGTGATGAAACACCATGACCAAGAGTATCTTGCGGAGGAAAGCATTTATTTCACTCACAGTTAGTGAGGGCAAGAATTTACCCAGGGCAGGAACCTGGAGGCAGGAGCTCATGGAAAGACCATGGAAAAGTGCTACTTACTGGCTTGCTCTTCATGGCTTGCTTAGCCTTCTTTCTTACAGAATCCATAACCACCAGCCCAGGGATGACAATCCCTACAATGGGCTGGGTTATTCCCCATCAATCACTAATTAAGAGAATGCTTTACAAGCAAATCTTATGGAGACATTGCCTCAACTGAGTCTCCCTCTTCTCTGATGACTTACCTTCTGTCAAGTTGACATAAACCCAGCTAGCGCACTGATTTTGGAAGTTCTCAAGTTGGATCAGGTTGACCACGCTGGTCCCGCCTCTTCTTACTTGATATTTAAGGTTGAATGATGAGGTCTTGTCCATAGGTCTGCTTTCTTTCTATAGTCTCTCAATAGGTGATTTCATACTGTGCCTACTAATCAGAGCTCCATCTTTCTCTCTACCTCTGTCTTCTTAGCTCTAGGTATCTCTATCCAGTGTCCCATCTGTCACATTCAGTAGGCATCTGACAACTTCTGAAGGTTTCCTATCTCCAAACCCTATAGGCTACATGCACACTTCGATTCCTCAGTCTCCCCAGCTCCCTGCAGCTCGTTCTTTTTCAAGTGCTAGTAGATCTGGCTTCCAAATCTATCCAAACATAGTCACTTTTCCTGGGTCACATTGGTATTTAGTGCAGATATATGTCCTGTCTCACTGAGCTGCACCTTAATCCAGATAGCAGCCACCGTTGTATTGTCTTTTTGGGGGGTGGGGTGGGGGTGGGGGAAGGTAGCTCTGGGCTCCCATATCCCAGAATAGTCTATTTAAAATTTGCCGTGGTGTGTGTGTGTGTGTGTGTGTGTGTGTGTGTGTGTGTGTCTCCCATTTTAACAGGAATCACTGTTGGTCTAGTCTAAGGTCAGAGAGAATCAAGTCGAGAGAGGGTAATATTGAGCAGTCAGTAAACCCTCAATGAGCAGCAGTCCATGCTTTTAAACTGTAGATGCTCTTGATAGAGACATGTTAGGTGGGGGACTAGTACTCTGTCTTCCTAGTTTTAAAGGAGACAGGTGACAGACCATGAAGGGTAAGGCATGTGATTGGTTATGGATGACAAGTTCTCCCGCAGAGTGGAAATCTTGATCTGACTTTAGAGGATCCATGGATGACTGAAGAGCACACTATGAGACATCATCCTAAGGGGATGTAGGGGCAGAGGTGTCACTGTGGTGCACTGGGCATTCATTGTCTCACAGCATCGTGTCACAAGCCACTGTGTGTCAAGCATCCTTTTGGTTCACCAGCTTCAGAGACATGGTCTAAAAACTGCATTAGTTAACCACTTCATCCCTTTTCAGATACTGTGCATTTTCAGAGACATGGGGGTGGGGGGCTCAGGCTGCAGGAGACAAGGATGGAAAAGAATGACCAGTGGCTGTGTTCTCTGAGTGACACAGTATCGGCAGCATGAATGAGCTTCCCTGGGAACATCCCCGTGGCTGGAATTTCCCGAGCTGATCTAATTCTGCTGTGTAATTCACAGATTTAAACACATCCCCTCTCTTTAGGCGCTCCAATAAAACCTAAAGGATTTACAGTTCCTTCTTTCTGAAGGATTTGAAGTACTTTCTGAGCTAAGTTCTCTGTCTATTGGGAGCTTATTTGGACAATTTCTTAAACTTGGGATTTATGTGGTTAAAAATCCACAAGATTTCAAGAGAGCAATTTCTCAGGACCCTCTTCTCTGTGAAGGGTCCTAGTGCCTTGCTCATAGAGTGAGCAGTTGTGTAAATCTGCACTGAGCCACACCGGAGAGCATCAGATGACATTGAGAGATAGTTCAGACACATACAATGGATTAAGCGACCCTGCTAGAATCAACAAAAGCATTTGTCATTAAATATTTTAAGTCATGACTGCGTGGATGTAAATCAGAAGGGTCTATTGGGTCTCTTATTGTTAGAGACTTATTATCCAGTGCAGGTGAGTAAGGTAACTGGGAAAAGATTGTTTTTTGGTTAATCACTTTGATGTTCAATTTTGCTGCTTTAAAAATACTCGTGAAGTAAGAAGCAAGAATATATGGAACTAATTTAAAAATTAAAAGATATCAATAAGCTTAAAATGAAAAATAAGCCCTCGACTAAAAGGAATTATTGATTTCTTTCCAAAAAGGATTCTTCTATTTTTAAGTCCATATTTTAAAATGAAAACTTATATTCCCATTTTCTCATGTTATTAACTTGAGATAACTGGTTATAACAGAATAGACTCCATCTCTCTTTTTATTATTTTTAAATCTATATTTGTGTGTGTGTGTGTGTGTGTGTGTGTGTGTGTGTGTGTGTGTGTGCATGTGCGCTCACACATGTGGCAATCAGAGGAGAAATTGAAGGAGTCATTTTTTTTTTCCTTCTACCATGTGGGGCCTGGGATTTAATTTGTACATGAAGCCTAGCTACAAGTGCCTTTATGTGATGAGGAATCTTGCTGGCCTCAAGAGTCAAAATCAAGCCCCACCCTGTTTTTCTCAACAGGACATCACTATGTAGCCTTACCTGGACCTTACTATGTAGATGACCCTTGCCTAGAGCTCACAGAAATCTGCCTCTAACCCCAGAATGCTAGGATTAAAGGCACGTGCCACCACACAAAGCTTAGAATCCATTTGTCTTATATTACATGTGAATGAGCATGGCCCCCATGGGCTCATATGTTTGAATACTTGGTCCTCAGGTGATGGAACTCTTTGAGAAGGACTAGGAGGTATGGCCTTGTTGGAGGAGGTGTGGCCTTGTTGGAGGAGGTGTGGCCTTGCTGGAGGAAGTGTGTCACTGAGGGTGGGCTTTAAGGTTTCAAGAGTCCACCCATTTTTCCAGTTAGCTCCCTCCCTCTCTGCCTTTTGCCTGTGGATCAGATGTAAGCTCTCAGCTTGTGCTCCAATGTCATGCCTGCTTGCCTGCCTGCCTGCCTCCTGCCATGCTCAGCAACTTGATAGTCATAGACTCTACCCTCTGGAACTTTAAGCCTCAAATTAAATGTTTTCTTGTAAAAGTTGCCTCGGTCACGGTGCTTTGTCACAGCAGTAGAAAATAGCTAAGTCGCCTCTTTACCTTCTTACTCCTACTCAATTCGCTATTACACAACTCATTTTTTAATCAAATCAACATCTATTCAAAATAGATACTATGATAACTATGGCACGTTTCCCATTTCCATGCAGTTTTTACCTTGCTAAGTGGTTTCACTTAACACCATTCATTCCCCTTGAATCCTCCGCACTGCACTCTACTCCAGAAACAAAGGGCTCTATAAGTTCAGCTATCCTAATGAATGGCTTTTCTTTTCTTTCTTTTTTTTTTAAATCTCCTGGCAAAGCCTCCCAGTCTTACTCAGTTACGGACCACACAGCAAGCTTCCTGGGACACCCTTTTGCTGCTGTGTGAGGCTGGCTCGACTTCCATTCAGGTTTTAGTTTTACTTCTTTCTAGCCTGTTTTCATTTTCTATTCTTAAACAGGGTCTTGCTGTGTAGTTGAGATTGGCCTGGAACTCAGAATCCTCCTGCCTCAGCTTCCTGAGTTCGGGATGACAAGCACACACTTACCATACTTGATTTTACCCCTGATTTTAGAAGGGATCATTCTTCAGTGAAGGCTATGAGGTATTATTTTAGGTAGATTGACGTGACTTTGTTCTGTTCCCTGTTTGTGTGGAACGTGAAGCTCACACATGCTCCACCTTGTTGAAGAGATTGCTCTCTGCTGTCCACTGATTTGCAAAGCCTCTGACTAAGTCAGATTCAATGCCATTCTCAGCTTCTGATCTTTTAAAATGTGACCTACTGTTTTTATTCTTCTTAAATATCTTCTTTCTTCCTGTGGCTATGAATCAATATGCATCTTTTCTTACTCAGTACGTCCAACACTTGGTAACCCCCTTTAATTAGATGCCTCCCAGGCTTTTGTTCCTCTCATTTGTTTTTAGCCTTCCAACATCACGGAGGGCTTTCTCATCCATGGATACCACTTCTTCCAATTTCATACTTTTAACTGGCTTACTCTTTCATCTTAGTGGGGCATTGGAAAGGGACAGAGATACGCACCAGTTGTGAATCTGGGGCTCTTAACTAAAGGTTTAGACAAAGTGTTTTTTTCCATCAGGGAAATCGCTCTTCTCCTCTTCTGTTTGTTCGACTTCCTTGGGGCTTTACTGGAACTGTTAATCACTAGAAGCATGTTCTCGATCACAGAGGTGAGCATGTCACACATGTAGCGGGGAGATCCAGGAGCCAGGGAACTAGGTTTGAGGTAAGCATGGTAAACCAGCGATATTTTGGTAGCTGTGCCTTTCTACAGTCAGAATACCCTTTTGTGCCTAAATCTCCTTGAAGCTCTGCTATACCAGAAACCTAGGCACTAAGGCAGACAGTTGTCACACATGTGCACTCACAAAGAACCAGCATCCTCAAAAGACCCTCACTTTTTTACACTCTCATTTGCATTGTGCCATTGACTCCTCTTGTGGGCTTTTTAAAAGGATCATAGAAAAAAAAACCCTAACAATGAGACCTGTTCCACCATGATTTAGGAGGGAGAAGGGTTGTCATGTGCTATCTATCTCATGAAGATCCTAAGAGGGTCTTTATACTTTGCAATGCAGAGCACATTGGGACGTTATCACCCTTTGGGGTCAGCCTGCTCTGACTTCTCTCTGGAGTATCGAATCACTTTGTTGAATGAACTCCTGCCTGAATTGTGTCTTTAGTCTGAGTTATTTCCTCCAAGACAAGGACCAAGGAGAAAGGTCTTTCTTGCAACACGATCTGGCAAGGGACAGTCAGGGTAAATGAAGCTGGGAGAGAGTCCAGCCTTTCCGGTAAATATCATCGCCAGCTGCTGTGGATGCCAGTTTGGAAGTGGCAGTGGATTTGTTATCTCCAAATGGAGAAGAGCTGTCGGCCTGCAACAATGGCATCAAGCTGAAAGGAAGAACTAAACTAGGATGTGCTAAAAAGAAAACAATGACTGAGTCCCGGGACCCAATTGTCTTTGTCTCCCATTCCTATGAAGCTGTAAGAGGAGAGTGAATAAATATTTCTTCCAAATTGAGAGACTGAAATTGCTTTCTCCTTCTTATCAGTTAATTTGTCTCAACGCCGTTGTTTTATGGGGTTGTGTTGGGGTTCTGCTAAGAATATCTTGTCTGTCACTGAGTGTAAATTGTCTATTTTATGCTGCTAGACTAGAATACAGTAGGAAGAAAAAATTATAAAGAAGCCATGGTTTGGAGGACTGAGACGTCCAGCTGTGTAATGTTGACCTGTGGTGGGCACATTCTTGGTGTGTCACAATGTGACATGGGCCAATGCGTGCCAAGACAGCAGATATGCTAGCTCAGGGTTGTCTACCCTTGTAAAGCCACATAATGCTCTTAACAGGCTGCAACCCTTCCATGCACATCTTAACTAGTTGCTTCCCCAGTGCCCTGTCTGTGGATTAAGATATGAATTTGGGGATTAAGTTTCTAACACATAAACTTCTAGGAGACAGATTTATACCATAATTCAGAAATTTTTTGGACAAAATCAGGAACCAGGACTCATTTTTACAGAAAACAAATAGAGGTCATTTATTAAGTTATCGCTCTTATTAAAAGGAAATTTAAGTTATTAGTGAATGGTAACTAGACATAGGTGTCCAGAAGGCCACTAGAGCCAGCTCCTCTTGTCCTTCGCCCTTCCCTCTTTGGTGGCAGTCCTAGCTTCTCACAGGTTCTTCCTGTGTGCCAAGATGGAAATTCATTTCCCAGTTTAAACCAAACATGGTCCTGTACGTACCCATGAGCCAACATACAACCTAGGGAGAGAGGCATGGAGTGACCCCTGCCCTAGCTACATGGACACCATCACATATGGCTTTGTATGCAAGAAGAAGGAAGGATGCGTTCAAATTTGTATATGAGTCCCTGGATGAAAAGGAAAGCGTAACAAGAACATGCTTTTGAATGAGAGAGAGAGAGAGAGAGAGAGAGGGAGAGAGAGAGAGAGAGAGAGAGAGAGAGAGAGAGAGAGATTCTCCTATGTGTCCAAGAGAGCATTCTTTATTTATCCAGCATAATATTTTTATTGATTATTTGCAAATTCCACATAATGCACCCATGTCACACCCACTTTCTCGTCCCCCCAGGTCCATCGTCCTACCTGTGTGACCTCTTCCCAGTAAAAAGAAGACAACCCTTACTTCCCTTCTCCCCTCTCTTACCCCCTCTGCCCCCTAGTTCCCCCCCATTTCCTCCCACCCCCACCCCCAAGACACAGTCTATACAGGAAGTCATTGAAAAACCTCTTCCAAATTGTGATGATGTGTGGCTTTCCACTCCTGAATGTTTCTGGCGGGGATGCAGGTGGGGAGGGACTCAGTTTTCTTTAAGGGGGCTGGGCTCTGGGAGTTTGACCATGCTCCAGGGAGTATGTGGGCAACACAAAGTGGACTTGGTAATTTTTTTTTCTTTCTTCTTTTTACTGGGAAGAGGCCACAAGGGTAGGGGGAAGGACCAGGGAAGACTGGGAAGTGATGTTATTGGTGCATATTATGTGGAATTTGCAAATAATCAATAAAAATATTAAGTTGGATAAAAAGAATACTCTCTTAGGGAACTTGTCTATCCCCGTGAAGTTTTAAGTGAGGCAAAGAGTATTTAATGCAGAGCAAAGACAGTTCAGAACTCCACCTTTGCTCAGGCATGCTTTAAATCATGTGCTGAATCCAGAAGACGCTCTCATTGCCTCTAGTCTCTTCTCTAATGTGCTTATATAAGCTTTTCTCATCTACTATGGACAGTAAATGTGTAATTATATTTGGTAATCTATGCAAGTACCATGCACGTGAGCGATGGCAAGCTGGGAGAATTGTGAACTAAATCACAATTTATTTGTAATAGAGAAAGGAAATATATTCATTAAATGAAAGGGCTGGCTAGTCTCAGAGCTCTTGAAATAGAGTTCTAATTAATTTATAGATTTTAAAGGCCACTCTGACTCAGCCTCATAATTTGAGTAATAAAACTCTTCTAATGGTTTTACAGCAGATTTATAAAATAAATGAGCAAACTTAATCAAACCACAGTGCTCGGTCAATACAAACGTTTCTGTTGTCAGCAGTTTACTCTATCAATTGGGAGATTTAACCATGAAGTTGGGTGGCTCCGTGTCTCCTGTTCCTGGAACTGACTAGCTAGGTCTTCATAAATGTATTCTTTATACTAAACTCATGCAGGCATGTTCTTAGCTATAGGCTAAAGCTTTTTTTAAAATCCTCCTTTCTTTTCCTTCCTTCCTTCCTTCCTTCCTTCCTTCCTTCCTTCCTTCCTTCCTTCCTTCTTTCCTTCCTTCCTTATTTCCTCCCTCCCTCCCTTCTTCCCTCCCTCCCACTCTCCTTCCTTTCCTCTCTCCTTTCTTCCCTCTTTCCTCATTTCCCTCCCTATTTCCTTCCTTCCTTCCTTCCTTCCTTCCTTCCTTCCTTCCTTCCTCCCTCCCTTCTTCCCTCCCTCCCTTCCTCCTTCCCTCCCTTCTTCCTCCCTCCCTTCTTCCTTCCTTCCTTCCTTCCTTCTTCCCTCCTCCCTCCTTCCCTTTTTTCATTCCTTCATCCTCTTCACTAGATCTTATTTTCAAGAGCAGTTTTAGGTCCATTGGAAAATTGAACAGAAGTCAGGGAGACTTCCCATATCTCCCCTGTCCCACACACACATAGCCTCCCTATGGCTCTCAATATTACCTACTGCAGTGATACACTAGTTATAACTGACAGACCTGCTTTACCCATAGCCATCATGGTGTATATAATATGGGTATAGTCTATGTTACATTTATGACAGCTACCTGCCATTATAATACAAAAAGAGTGGTGATATCTCTCTGGAAACCCTTCCTTCTTCTCCATTCTTTTGATAAAAAATTTCCTGAACACTCTGCAGAGATATTAAAACAATTAAATGAAGCAGTATTAATTAAGCATAAAGGAGTTGATGGTTTCATCATTCAATGTAACTTTTGCTAATTAGATTTAATAAGTTTACAGAAATGTCCGATTACTTGACATGTTTTGTGAATCTGTGCCTTTAACTTGCAAGTATTTATAAGGCAGGCAAGGTTATTAATTTATAATTATGTGACTGTAGAGTTATAATCCGGAGATATGACTTACTTGCAGTTTGCTTCCTTGAAGGAATTTCCAGATCATTCAAAGTAACTACAAGGCCTCTTTGAAAGAGAAGCAGCAAGGAACCCGTTTGGCTCTTCCTCCCTTCCTGTGTCCACCGGCAACTGAATTTGTCTTCCGATGAATAATGGATCATGTCAGAGATAATGGATCATCAAGAATCTGTTGGGCGTGACAACTTCTCCAAGTAAAATGGACACCGACAGAGACATACAGAGTTGACATAAGTGCTGGAGTTTCATGCACCACAATCTTTATTCAGAGCCAGCCTACTTATATAAAAATCAAAGGCATATATATTTCCCTAGAAATGAACATGTACAATTGGATCAAAGGAACCAAACCCGTGTTGTAATGTATAGACTTCAGAAACATGTGTAGGAATCTAAAGTTTTCATTCACAAGAGGATGTTTTGTATTAAAATGAATCCAAAGTGGAGAAAAAAATTTTTTTTAAAAACCTTGGGACATGGCTGCATTATCTCATCCACCAGGGGGCGGTAGTGTGGTTCTTGGAGCCCTGAAGCTCCTGAATGCCCTTGCAGAGAAGTTGAGATGGTGCTCATTGCTAGGTGATTTGCAAACGCTGGGATAGATTGGATCAGGCATTTTAGGGTCACACAGACTTCAAAGGTCACAAAGACTAACAAACATTCCCCAGTCTCAATGACCATGAAGAATAATGCGACAATATTTGAAGGAAAACAATCAGGTTTTCACACAGTACTCAAAGTCAGACCCGATCTTTGCTGCTCCCTGGAAGCCTTCTCTATCTTAGCCTGAGGTGGGGTAGCCAGAGCTGAGAAAAATCCAGGTAGGCAGAGGGTGAAGGAGTGGGTTGCCACATGGAGGACAAAGCTTGTCTCTAAAAAGAACCAGGAAGATTTAGTCATTGAGTGTAGGAGGTTCAGACTGGGGATGAAGGTCAGCTCTCTGTTAAACTACTTCATGTTTTAGGCCAGACAGGAAGAGAAAGAGGGCACGGATGGGGTGTTCCAACGTGCAGAAGTCGAGTATTTCACTTCCGTCTGCAGGATGATGTGGGTGTGAGGTCAGAGTCCATCTAAATCTCATCACGTAAGTCTAAAGTCTCAGCGTGATGCTCAAACCCCTCTGAAGCGCTCTGCGCTCTGGTGCACATATGCCTGCTCATATCCCACGGATGCTCATCTCTAGAGATGGGGGATTGCCGGAAGGACCAAATGCATTGGGTGGCTTACAGGAGTAGGAGGAAATGTGTGCATCAAGGTTAGAAACAAAAGAAACCGACCAAGGCTGGCTGCCTCTGGGGCTCACACCACCATTAAAATGTATTACTTTTGTTCAAACAGCAGAAAAAAAAATTGGCAATAAAAGTACAAATTTATGTGTGTTTCTTTAAAATTATATTCTGTGTGGTAATATATAACAATAGGTAAGACATGAGAATGTTAGACATCTTACAATTAAACTGCAACAAAAGTAATCATTGTTTTAAGGAATGAAAATTTTAAAAGAATAAATTTTACCACTTAACTTTATATTGTGCAGCACTGATCATAATAAAAATTTGTATGTAGAATTACTGGTATTTTGTAGTTCATGTGTATATATGTATCTCATTCTTGCCTGAACAACTGAAATAGAGTTAAAGACTTTTATTCACTTCTTTTTACACATACATATTACCAATATTTACTATTTTGGGCTTACTTGCTATTTTATTTTACTTGGCTATTTGGGTTTGAGTAAGAAAGACAAGAGAGGAGAGAGAAGTATTGGTTGCCTGATCAATCCCTTTCTTTTTGTGTCACAAGTTTTATTGTCATTTCTAGCTATACAGAGCACTAGCGGAAAAAGAAGGGGGTATGACAGGATTCCTTGGCTATTCGGGTTTCTCAGCACACCATTCTATTCCTCGTTCAAAACAATCTGGTACAAATGCAAAAAACATGGGCTATTGTCTCCAGCCACTCTGAGATGAGTTGGTATAGAATGAGCCCAGAATTCTGGTGGACCCAAGACTCTCGGGACTCCGGCAATACTCAAAGGCATTCCTGGTTAGCTGATGAGAGCTGTGCAGAGGTACTGTATAGACCTGACGGTCCCTGAAGACCCCACAGCCATGTTAGAGATCCTGTTGATGGTTCAACTTCAACTGAGTAGAACATCAAAAGTGCCATTGTGGAGAGACAGGGATGTTGCAGGTTAAAAAGCAAAACCACCCTGAGCTGCCTTAATCCTTTTGCTGTTTACTTTTGTCTCTGTTTGACCTGACATCCCAGTGACTATTAGGTAGGTAAAACTCTTGAAATGTACGACTGAGCCTAGCCGACCTCTATCCTGCACTGACCCTCAGGTAAAGAACACTAGAACATCTGAAGCTGGGAGAATGTATGTGAGCGCTTCACCATTAGTTACCAACTTTCCTCGAACACTCACTTAGTAAATGTACTTGTATAGCAGCCCTATTCTTCCTATAAAAGTTTATCTCCACTGTTGCAGGGCAGGATACGCCATCCAATGTCAGTTGAATCTGCTGTTCCCAGAAGATGGTCATCCATATTTGGCTAGATTTTCCTTATATATCTATTAAGAAAAAGTCATGATTGTACACCAACAATTATACTTAAAGAAGCACAAGGCATGATGGTCTCATTCTTGTGTCTTGTCTGCTTATGCGGATTCTTCACTATCACACTGAACTTCCTGTATAAGGTACAAATCCAAAGGCAAAGTTATTAAAAACGAAGAGATGGGAAACTCAGAGCGTTTAAGCAAGAGCAGGGCAATTCTGAAACTAGTGTTGCGTACCCTATCACGGATGGGGATTATACTCTAAAAGCAACCTGCTCTCAGAGCTGGTCAGGGGCAAACATGGAGCATTGTTGAATGTCACACAAATGTCACCTAAGACCCAGATGACCACCTATCCTATGGACTTTAACTCTTCATGTGCAACCCACCCACCTTCTCTCTGAACTTCATGCTCATAATCTCAGCTTCCTCCAAGACTCAGCGTCTGCAGCCAGTCAGCACTGCGAGCTCAGGTACCCACCACTGAATCCTTTCTTCTGGATTCCATGATGGTGAGCAGCCAGTCCATTCCATCCCTTGCCTTTATGATGTATACCTTCAATTGATCAAGTGCACAGAGACCAGCTTTTAGCTATGCCTTAAGCCCAGGCTCCTTTAGGCACCCTCATTGCCCAGCAGTAATGCAACGCTCCATTAGTTTTCCTATGTACAATGGTCTGACTTTTCTCAAGGCTCCCTAGGCCACACTACATTGACTTGTAATCTTGGAGAGCATACACATATGTGAAATATGACAAAGCATTGGAAAGGTTGAAAGTAATCTATATTAAAACCAGAATAGACCCCCACATTTTCTAAATTTCGACTTACCCATTTATTCTTATAATTTATTTTTATTTTATGTGAATTGGTGTTTTGCCTACATGTATGTCTGTGTGAGGATGTTGGATTCCCTGGAACTGGAGTTGCAGACAGTTATGAGCTGCCATGTGACTCCTGAGAGTTGATCCTGGGTCCTCTGGGAGAGTAGCCAGAGATGCTTGGTCATCTCGCCAGCCCTGCTTAACTTATCCATTTTGATTCTTTTTTTTTTTTTTTAAAGGAAATGAAACACACATACATATACACTGAGAGTCACCTGTGTGTTCCTTCCTGCATAATTCCATTTCCCTTAAACCTACAGAAGCATCTGGAGTTTTTGTTTGTTTGTTTTTTAAAGATTTATTTATTTATTCTATGCATATGAGTACATTGTAGCTGTATTCAAACACACCCGAAGAGGGTATTGGATCCCATTACAGATGGTTTTGAGCCACCACGTGGTTGCTAGAAATTGAACTCAGGACCTCTGAAAGAGCAGCCTTAACTGCTGAGCCATCTCTCCAGCCAGCATTTGGTGTTTGTCCTTACTGTTCTGGTTTTTATGAGACTGTTCATAGACTTTGGTCTGTAATTTGTAGCTATTATTATGAATTTAAAAAAACTCCCATAAATAGCATCACATTTTGCTATAGTTTCAACCCAAATGCTCTCCAAAGATGGCATGTTAAAGACCCAGTGACTGACTTAGTGCTGTTCAGAGGTATTAGAACCTTTAATTGGTGAGGCCTATCGGTAAGTTGTTCTTGGACATGTGACCCCATGCCTTCCCCTCTTTTTGTGTTTCTTCCTGGCTATGGGGGTGAGCAGGCATATACTCTACCCAGATCCTCTATACATTCCCTCCCATTGTGTGTTTCTCCATTACAGCCCCAAAGCAATGAAGGCAATTGATTGTGGACTTTAAAGACGTGAGCCAAATAAAACTCTTCTCTTTTAAAATTGATTATCTCAGATGTTTTGCTACCACAGTGCATAGCTGACTAATACAAATGGTATCTGCCGTGCTTCATTTTTATCAATTTGTAGCCAGTGATTGGATTAACGGTAGTATGGATCTCTTTTCTTCCTAACTCTACAGTTCATCATCTGTACATTTTTTGCTTGGTTCTGTTGTATAATAGGGATTCTGGAACTGGCTCTGACCTCTGTGTGCTTATTTCCTTAACATGTACAAATCAACACTCGCAATAGACTCTAAGTTAATTCTGTGGCTATGGATTATGGGTGGCTTGTTTTTTTTCTTATTGACTTTAAGGTAGTCTGGAGAAATATTAGTCCCATAATAAGATACTCTGTGGAATTATTATCTCTAGGGTTTTCAGTTTGTTTATTTTTTAAGGAACCCAATGCCTTTTGTATTCCATTTCTTTCTTTCTGGTTCTATTTCATTCTTTCTGACCAACCTCTTGCTTTTCTCCTTACAAATTTGGCTTCTGAGAGTGCTGTACATGAGTAGAAATATATCACGTTTGTCCTTTGGGTATGATAAATGTCACTTAGCATCTTCAGAGTTTGTGCATGCTGCTGTACCAGTTAGAACATCCTTCATTTGAAAGGCTGAGCAGCATCCCATCGGGGATCCCACATGTTTGTTAATCAGTGCATTTGTTGGTGGCCCTTGGCTTGCTTTATCTTCCAGCTATCGGTAACAGTGTTGCTTGAATGTGAGTGCGGCTACCCATTCCTACCATGTACTTTATTGCTGTTTTCAGAGGGTGTATATAGACAAAGTAGAACAGGAAAAACTGTGGGAGTTGCCTTCGTTGCTGCTGTTGCTGGTGTACTGTTGTGCATTCTTACAAACAGGGTAACAGTATACAAAAGTTTCAGAATCCACACAGCCTCACCAACACCTGCCATTTATGACCATTCTAGCTCATTCAAAGTGATGTCTCCTTGTGTTTTGATTTGTGTCTCCTGGAGACCTCTTCTTTATGACCTCTTCTTAATGCTTGTTATTATTTCTTCTAAAGGAGTCAGACATCTCAATCCATAGAAAGTTAATGAACTCAGACATATAGACACATCTTCTGTATGAGAAAAAAAAATATAATATATATATGTATTTATATATATATTTTGTTATACATATATATACACATATGTACACACACATATATATATATACATATACATATATATATATACATATATATACATATTTATGTGTGTGTATATAAGAGATAATAATTCCATAAAATGTGAATGTGTGTGTGTATCTTCTGTTGGCAGATATTGCTGATAATTTCTCCCTCCCCCATACTTCTAGGAGTGAGGCTCTGGGCTTCTCTTTTCCACAGTTTTCTCTCTCTGTGCTTCCGCCAGAAGATGACATGCCTCAGGTAGCCTCCAGGGGCTATCAGGAAGTTGTGGGCTTGTTTGGCTTTTGCTTGGAGCTCTTGGAGTAGCAAACTGGGAAACAGCTTTCCTGGGTTCTGTTTTTGGTCTCATTATTTCTCATTACAGCATGGACTTCCTAAGTGGAGGATTCAAGTAAGGAAACTGCTTAGAAGTCCTTGTTAATTCTATTGAGTGGTCTGAGCAACTGTGAACAAAATCTTAACTCTTTCATGTCTTATAAACTTGATTTGACCTCCAAGAGAATGGTCCAAAAGACTGAGAGCTCTAGGATCACTAACTGGTTAGACCGTCTTTCATCAAACAAGCTAGGAAGGGAGACAAATATTCCATGCTAGATACTGGGTCAGATACTCTTTATGTGGTGGCTTGTAAATTATGTATCATTTTGTATTACTAAAAGTAATTTGTTAAGACCACATAGCTAATAAGTGCCAGAAACATAAATGAAACCTAAGTCCAGTTCTAAACTGATGTTCCCGAATGTGCCCATCATACATGGCATGTAATTGCGGTTATTATCACAATGTTCCCTTTAATGACTGAAAAGGGAGACCCTCTCTGCATAGAGCAAATAAATGACCTTGGTGTCCTCTGATATATCGCAGTGTGAGACGCTCTAAAAGCAGCCCAGTCGAGGACAGACGTTGACTCTGGCCGAGGCTTATTTCAAAACGAGTGCCCTGCCATCCACGGACAAGGGCTCCAGTATGTCCAAGTCACAGAAAAAGGCGTGGCATGCTCTTGTTGATCAGGGGTGAGATTATTGAAATTCAAGCCTCAGGGGGGAAAAAACACGAGGGCTTTTATCTTTCAAATTCTTTGTGTGTGAGTTGACTCTAGCAGGAGAGTTGAAGGGGAGGTGATTATAGAGCTGTTTATGGGGTAGTGCTCAAACACCACCTCGTTTCCCTCATTTTACTTGTTGACAAAAGGAAAAGCATTTCAAGCACATGAAAAATATAAAACCTGCCCTCTAATAACCCTCAGCGGCTCATCACGTGATATGGATGCCCAGGGGCACCTTTTGTCTAAGGATTCCACAGTGCTTTTGATACTCGTTACGTCTCCGCCCATCTGTTTCCCTGTATTTTATTGCAGAGAAATGGAGCCATCATGGAAGCCACACAGTGTCGGCGTGGGGCCTGACGGGGTGCCCTTCAGATTCAGAGCATCCAGCCTGTTCATTCTGACTTAGTATGCACTCATCAGATAATGGGGAATCGTATCTGTTAACATCATGAGGAATTTATTAAGTCCTAGACTCTACATAAATTCTCATGAAGATAAATACTCATTCACTTGCCTATCCTTCTCAAATCTGGGACGCAAACGCTGTTAAAATCAGATGGAAACAGGGAAGACCAGCGATATCTAATTAGTAATCTGCCCTGAGTTTCCAGTAAGTCCTGGAGCTAGGATGAGAGCCAAGCAGAAGCTGTGTTTTCACTTATTGTGGCGCTATCTCAGCATGCAACAGACGTCTTCTTCTTTTTTTCTTTTTTTACATATTGGAGCTTCATGAACACAGGGAAAACAACTATTTTGCTTTGATATGTCTGAGACATCATATCAATTATGAAATCCTTGGTTACAAACAGAAGCTGACTGTGGATGAGAGAAGGGGAAATGGGACTTGGGGTGGGATGGAACATAGGTACTTAGAGAATTGAAGACCATGGGGCTGGGTTTGGGGTGAGGAGCTGAGCGTTAAGTCCTTACTTGCTCCACAGCATTGCTGCCCAGTGGAAGGAGTGGTCATTGTTCACACCCTAGGACTCAGCCTGAGGAGAGTCCAGCCACCTAAGCTGGTATGTCGGGCCCACTTCTAGCTCTGGTGCTTCAGGATGCAAATGGATTGTACATCCTCCCAGCACCTGATGGGGAGGCGCAAAGAGGTCCCAGTGGCATCCCCTTGCTTTGAAATGAGGGCTGGGTAGGATGTGCCGCCCACACGGTATTCCTAAGACACTATGTGGTGGGAGGCAGCCATTCTAGACAGAGTAGGATGAGAAGGAAACGAGAAGGGGGGTGGGACCAAACGGCTAAGAAAGATATGTCAATGGGGATGAACCTCAGACAGCATCTCTCTCAGCCACAGCTAGCCGATGCCTTGAAGGTGGCCATCACAAACTCAAACTGGTTAACCACAGTAATTCCACAAGAAACAACACAACCAGAATATATATATGTGAGAGCAGCAAGGGAGGGGAGTCAAATGGAAAATGAGAAGGAGGCACGGATATCGATTGAGTTTCAAAGTCAATAGAATTTATATTAATTTAGTAGTTACAATGTATGAAGTCCAAAGGAAACTCCAATTCCCCAAACTCCAAAAGGCAGTCCAAATATTCAGAACTGAGCTCATTTTGGACTATAGAAGGAGTTCTAAAGGTTAGATAAAAGCCAGCATTCCTCAGGAACTAGTGAAACGTGATCCCACTCCACCAAAAGGAATCATTGCTCTTACCTCTGGCAGCCTGGACAGATGGTTTCCCATGGCCCTATCACTTGGTGCGCACACACCCTGGCCTCCAGGCTCCCTCAGTATCACAAGTACTTGTTACACATTTCAAAGGCCAGGCTGGCACCCCGCCCCACTACGCCAGTTCACAAGATCCCCTCAATTCCTCAGCTACTCAATCTCTTTCTAAGCCCCACTATCCTTGCTATGTTTCTGATACACTTCCTGCACGGTGTCCCCTCTTCCCTCTTCCCTGATATTCTCCCTTCTTGCAGATAGATAGCCCTGGCCACATCCTGTCTCCTGTCCATATTCTGTCTACTTCTTTCTTTTTCTCCACTCTGACTCTTCCCTATGCCTCTGTCTGTTTCTCTCTCTCATATCTATAATAATAATAATAATAATAATAATAATAATAATAATAATAATAATAATAATAACCTTACCCTTAACTATATCACAGAGTGGTTGTGTCTTCAGTGTATACATGATGCACCAAATAGTTCTCTAAGCTTGCAGTTCTCTTAATCTTCATAGCAACCCCATGGGAACAGAATCACTGTTGTCAATGCAGAGATTTAGAGAGACACATGGAAAAAAAATGTGGCATGCGCAGAGGGGTTTCTACTTTGTTATGGTTACACGACATGCGGTAGAACCAGGAGCTGAACGGAGAAAGACCATTTGCCTCTAGAGCCTGCAGTCTTAGCGCTGATCTAGACTAAGAGACAAAGTGTTTCTGAAAGTCAAAGAGCTGCACAAAACCAAGGCACAATGGCTGTGTGCGCAGTTTGGTCCTCAGTAGATGCTTTTAAAAAAAAAAAATGTAGAAGGTGCATTAGAGATAATGTCACTGCATTTCACACCAGTGAGAACAGGAAAGACCATCTGACCTGCTTGGCTCACAGGTGAGAGCCAATGGATGCAAATTTGTTCTATTTAGGTATTGTTGCTAAAATTCCTTCCATGGGCAAGAAGCGAACAACACCTATCCCTCCTCGTAAGGTCCTAACAGCAAAGCTACCAACTGAGGTGTGATGCCACCGAATCATCCCAAGGAAATTGTGCTGGCTATTTTTATGTATACCTGACACAAGCTAGAGTCAGCTCAGAGGAGGGAACCTCAAATGAGAAGAAGTGCCTAAAAGCCTGGGATGTAGGAAAGCCTGTGGAGCATTTTCTTAACAGAGATGCATCGGGGAGGGCCCAGCCCATTGTGGGTGGGGCTACACCAGGGCTGGGGTTTTGGCTTCTATAAGAAAGCAGGCTGACTTATTTATAATAGCCAGAAGCTGGAAAGAACACAGATGTCCCTCAACAGAGGAATGGATACAGAAAATGTGGTACATTTACACAATGGAGTACTACTCAGCTATGAAAAACAATGAATTATGAAATTCTTGAGCAAATGGATGTATCTGGAGGATATCATCCTGAGTGAGGTAACCCAATCACAAAAGAAGTCACTTGATATGTACTCACTGAAAAGTGGATATTAGCCTAGAAACCTAGAATACACAAGATACAAGTTCCAAAACACAAGAAAATCAAGAAAGACCAGCACGTGGATATTTCATTCCTCCCTAGAACAGGGATTAAAATATACATGGAAGGAGGTGCAGAGACAAAGTTTGGAGCTAATATGAAAAGGATGGACCATCCAGAGAATACCCCACCAGGGTGGTCCAACACATAATCAGCCATCAAATGCAGACACTACTGCATACGCCAGCAGGATATTGCTGAAAGGACCCTGATATAGCTGTCTCCTGTGAGGCTTTGACAGTCCCTGACAAATACAAAAGTGGATCCTCACAGTCATCTATAGGGCAGAACACAGGATCCCCAATGTAGGAGCTAGAGAGAATACCCAAGAGCTGTAGGGGTCTGCAACCCTATAGATGGAACAACAATATGAAGTAATCAGAACCTCCAGAGCTCATGTCTTTAGCTGCATATGTATTAGAAGATGGCCTACTTGGCCATTATTGGGAAGAAAGGCCCTTGGTCTAGCAATCTTTATATGCCCCAGTACAGGGGAATGTCAGGACCAAGTAGTGGGAGTGGGTGGGTAGGGGAGCAGGGCGGGGGGGGGGTATAGGGGACTTATGGGATAGCACTTGAAATGTAAATGAAGAAAATATCTAATAAAAAATGTGAAAAAAAAGAAAGCAGGCTGAACTTGCCCTCTCCACGAAATGGAACCCATGCCAATCACTGGTTGGGTAGCCAGGAACCAGAGACCAGATAACCCAGAGACCTAGAGTAAAACCAAGCACTACTTGTCAAAAAGAATCAATAAAGTGACTCCTAATGATATTCCGCTATACTCATAGGTCAGTACCTCATCCAGCCAGCATCAGAGAAGCTCCACTGGCAGCAGAGAGGAGCTGAAGCAGAGACCCACAGGCACACATTATGTGTTGAGAGAGTTTAAATGGGAGGTGTCCATCAAATCCTTCCCCTCAGAGCTCAGGGAATCTGGCAGAAGAGGAGGTGGAAAGATTATAAGTGTCAGAGAGTGTGGAGGGCACCAGGAGAACCAAGAAAGCATAATGTATAAGGCCTCACAGAGACAGAAGGAGCAAGTGTAGGGCTTGAAAGTCTCCTACCAGCTTAGGATGGGACTCCTGACCATGAGAAGGCGTGCATCTCAGACTCTCACACCTGCTCTTAAGGCTCTTCTCCTCTTGCAAGGTTGCCACCTCCTATATATTTGGTCATGTTTGGTTGTTATCTTAGAAACCTGTTCTATTCTAACGAGAGACAGAAAGGGAGTGGGTCTAGATGGATGGGGAGGAACTGGGAGGAGTGGAGGGAGGAGAAATGAGAATCAGAATATACTGTGTGAGAAAAGAGTCTATTCTCTGTAAAAGAAAAAAAAATGGGGGACAAAAAGAAGCAAGGAAGCAGGCTGCGCAAACCTCAAGGAATACGCCTGTATGCAGCACCCCTCCATTGCAGCACCCTCCATTGCAGCACCCTCCATTGCTGCTTCTGTTGGGGTGTTTTCCATCACTGCCTTTGATGAAGAATTGTGAGCTGGAAGGGTAAGGGAAATGAACTCTTTTTCTCTCCAAGTTGCTTTTGATAATTGCACTTTATCACAGCACTAGAGACCCTGAGACAGAGCCAGCAAGTTTGTTAGGCTTGCTTTCTTTCTTTCTTTCTTTCTTTCTTTCTTTCTTTCTTTCTTTCTTTCTTTCTTTCTTTCTTTCTTTTCTTCTTTCTTTCTTTCTTTCTTTCTTTCTTTCTTTTTTTTTTTTGAATTTTTTTCAAGACAGGGTTTCTCTGTGTAGCCCTGGCTGTCCCAGAACTCACTCTGTAGACCAGGCTGGCCTCAAATTTAGAAATCCTCCTGCCTCTGCCTCCCAAGTGCTGGGATTTAAGGTGTGCACCACCACGCACGACTATGGACTAGGCTTTCTTAACACAGCAATGAGTAAGGGTTACAGCAGGAGTGCTGGTGACTTTTTTTTCTTTTTCTTTTTCTTTTCTTTCTTTTTTTAAAGATTTATTAATTATCTCTAAGTACACTGTAGCTATCTTCAGACACACCAGAAGAGGGCGTCAGATCTTATTAAGGATAGTTGTGAGCCACCATGTAGTGGCTGGGATTTGAACTCAGGACCTTTGGAAGAGCAGTCAGTGCTCTTAACCACTGAGCCATCTCTCCAGCCCTTGGTGACTTTCAAGTAGTCACTCTGGAAGGCATGTGTGCAGTGTGGATGAGGCCTACCCCATGGCTGTGTAAATGGATCCCCTTCCTTCATCCTTCCCTGTATCCTCTGGCTCCTCCATGAAGACCAGGTACAATTAGGGCAGGATTACATACAGTGTGTTCAGAAGGGTGACTGGATACTCCAACGAGGGTCCCAGCACCCCACAGCCCCCATCTTCTATAAAGGAAGAAAGTCAACACAGCTAACTGTGATGATCTTTTGTGAGCAGGCCGAGAAGAATTCCTGAAGACGATGGCAGTTTGTATAGTCTTTAATTACAAACATTAATCTGATCAGTGCCCTTCCAATATCCCTCCCATTACATGAAAGGCATAGAGGCTAATTCCAATTCTTGCTAATATGTTCATAAAGAAAATGCTGGTGGGCTGTTGAGATGGCTTAGTGGGTAAGAGCACTGACTGCTCTTCTGAAGGTCCTGAGTTCAAATCCCAGCAACCACCTGGGATTTAACTGTTAGCAAATCTCTGCATTCTTGTGACACATTCATTTCCAAAATTTCAGTAAATGTGTGTGGTTTCCACACACATGGCTTGGGTAAGCATCTGGGCATACATTTACTGCTCTCTGCTGGACCATCCTTCCCCATTAGTGTCTCGCACTGACTGTCCCTCCTCCACCGGGCTCACATAACCTCCTGAGAGATGCCTCGAGAGACTCCACTCCAAGGGTGTTTCTGGTGTTTATTTTAACCACTGCAATGATTCTAAAAAGAAAAGACACTTTAAAAAGTTCACTTGAATAAGGTCTCACACTTGACTCGAGAAATAGTCCTGTATCTTAGGCTAAACTGTGGCTTTCCGTGGAACTACTGTTAGGTCATGGCTGTACTCCCCGCCTTTGCAGCTGCCATGCCTCTGCTGAGGTATTTGAGATACTCAGATAGGGGAGAGGGAAAACTAAGACAAAGAAGCTCTAAAACCCCAATCTGTACTTGCTGCATGAGAAACAAGACTGTGCAAATAAAGGCTCCTCTCCATCTCTTCAGTTCCTAGCTTTGAGTTGGGGCCAGGTTTCCTAAGTCCCAAAGCCCCACATCAAATATTCCTTGGAGCAAAGCCATACATCATCCTAGAGCATCAGTCTGCTCTGAAAACGTTCCACACATGAGCATATCCTTTCATTCTCCAGACTCCCACCTTCTTGTTGGCTGCAAGCTGGAGCCCTTGTAAATAGAGAGCCCGTTCCATCTAAATTTCACTTCATGTATCAAACTAGCTCTTACCTTAGCAGTGGCTTCTCTGTCCTGAGAATACCATGTCAGAATCAGAGACCTTGGTCTCTTTCCACAGTGCCAGAATTTACTGAATAACAATAAATTCACAAGAATCTACAGCTTTAGCAACAGAACTCTGGCCAATCTCTACCTACTTTGGGACTCTGGCCCAGGCTGGTTCCTTCATTTCAATCTTAACTGCTAATATGAATTCTCACATCGCACATCACATAGTAAATATGTGTATCTGAATATGTCTGGTTTATATAATAATTCAAGTTAAAGCAGTTGTGGCAGGGTTCAAGAGACCTGGAAAGTGGCCTGAGAGTCTGATATTGATATGGAATCAGACCACTGCAGAGAGGGAACTGCTGGCAGCAGGTTTTGAGAGCAACGTTCCAGATGCAAGGTGGAAAGCATCAAGTCAGGATCTGAGAACAGAAAATGGAGGGCCAGGTCTAGATGGGTAAACAGGTAGATATACAGGTAGTGAGTAGGTGACGTCAACAGTGGAGGACCAAGGGACAGTCTGGAAGTTCCAGGTCCTTGACCATGGGAGTACTGGGTGTCCCTCATGCCATAGGGGCCAGGTAAGAAGGTTACATCCTTCCCTTGGTCTTGTGTGTCTGATAAATTCTTGGGCATGGCTTTCCTTACATAATTTTAGTATGCCCATGTGCCCCTATTGTCTCAATTTACTGCAATGAAAGAAAGAAAGGACTCTCCATTTCCACTCCCAGAAATAAGTCATTTATCAATCTGCTCTGGATGGTTGGTTTCTGACACAGGCATGGTTTTTTTGGGGTCTACGCAAGGGCTGCAATCATTGTTCTCCCTCAAAATGAAATCTAAACTGCTTGCGAAATGGAGTTTCCTAGGGCACAGACAGTCTCAAAAATCAGTTTTATAAAATGTGGACTTAGTGCAGGACATAGTCTGACCTCAACACCGGCTAACAGTTATTAGGTATAGACTAAGCAGCTCTGTGCCTCGTTGACCTGTGAGGAAGGCTGTGTATTGCTTTAACGTTTCCAAGGGACAAACCAAAGTGAGACTTCATCAGAGCTCGACTTGGCGAGCCCAGTGTATGTCTTGGGCTTTCTTATACAGCACAGGTGAAGTATTATACACAGAAATGTTGGAGACACCCAAACATCGGCATCAATGCAAAGTCCCACCCCATCATGTAAGATGACCTCAGGGAAGCTGCATCATCCAAACTCTTTCAATTAACCTTCCACTTCCTATCTACTCTAGTGTATCCCAAGATCACATACAGCGGGAGGAGGGCTGGAGGAATAATAGCAAGAATCTCAGGTGAAGCTTTCCCGAGTCTCCTTGGGAGTGTTAATAGCTTCATACCATTACCACAGACCTGGCTACCACTGTGTTGGTCTGCTCTGGTTGCCATGGATACTGGAGGGAAAGTCCAAAATGGCATCATGTTATGCCCAGAGAGGGGGGAAAACAAAGACACAGAAAACCACCACACAACATCACAAAGATCACTGCAGCGTTTGTATTCACAGTTGTGCGTGGAATGACATCTTCACTGGTCTAGTCCTCCACCTCTCAGACTTTTGGTGAGCTTTTCTGAAAGAACTCCTTCGGTGATCCACCTCCATGGCGCCTGTGCTACCCAGTGACAAGATGATGGCTCGCTGCAAGCGCCTGGCTTGGAATGTATGAAACTAAAGTCTGCCCATTGAAATGAAATCCAGACATTGGGAAGTGTCACTGGACATCCCGGTTGTTAGCAGAATTGAGAACAGTGGCCTCTCTTCCTTACAAGGGATCAGCCTTATATCCAGGCCACTACGCTAGAGCTGGTGAGACAGGGTAGAGGAATGCTATGCTATTTCCAGTTAGTTCCCAAGCAGCAGGAACCCTCTGGAAAGTACTTCCTTGAACCATACGTGGTGACCTACAGACCGGCATCTCTGGGGACTCCCTGGCATGTATAGAAAATGCAGTGGTACATACATGGCTATGTTTATTTTTTTCTGTAGCAAAAACTCAAAACTTTAATGGGTTCTTATGGAACTACTTCCATCTCTATCCTACCTTTCTCCTCAGGGTGAGTACCTCAGCCTTTAGTTCTTCTCACTTGTTGGGCGGGGTGGACGGGGATCTCTACTCTAGGCCTCTGGATTTTGGAGCAGGAATGAATGAGAGAGATCCATTTGCTCTGCCTTGCAAATCAACTGCTCCTCCCCAGGTTCAACAAATATACGCCAATTCATCTGAACCCAGTAGAAAGAGCATGGCTTCAAGAGACACCCTTGCTACTGGAGTTTAATTAAATAGAGAAAAGGCAGGTTTGCACACGTCTTCCCGCTAGTCCGCCCCATTTGTAGTAGAGGCTATATTACCGTTTTAAAACAGCCTCGGGGAAAACAGATTCTTCTTAGAGAGAATGACAACGTCTGGGGGGAAATAGTAGGGGTGGTAATGGAGAGTGTTGATTTAATTAATTTTATTGCCTATCTGCATCACCCGGGAGCAGGTAAAATAACCAAACAAGACATGCCGTTTCATCTTCATGATGCGAACATTCAAGTCTGCAGGAATTTACTTAGTTGTGGAAGGCAGGCAAAAGAAATTGAGGTATTGAGGCCTTGGGATTGAGAGACAGAATTCCCACAGCGCTCTGAAAATAAACTTGAGGGGACAGGTAGCTACTGGTTGGAGGTCTGGGAATGCCCTTGACTGGGGATGTCACCTCCACGAGAGGGGCAGTGAGGGGGTGTGCTTCCAGTGCAATTGGGGAGGGGGGTGCACGGTATTATGCCTGCTGCGGGCACCCTGGACTTACATAGCTTATATTGATCCATCCTAGGTTCTGTCTTTTTCGAATTCGTGTTTCAAAGTGGCTTAGTTAATTAAGTCGCCTGTTTGTCTGCGTATCCTAGAACACCCCACTTCATTTCTAACATCTTTGGGAACAGCAGGACGCTGCTCCCCATTTACTAGTAGGAGCAGAGGAACCACAGGCTTCTCTCTTCCTTTGGCTCCTTTGGTTGCCAGGATTTTCATCTGCTCTCAGGAGAAGGCGAGGAAACCCGCCCTGTACCCGGCACAGGCTGGATCAAGCTTTCACGCTGATTTTATATTAGAGCCAAACACTTTTGCGGCTGCTCCAGACTGGTTCCCTTTATTGACTGAACTGTCCTTGGAAGGGAGCTGTGTGGGAAGACAGGCTTCCCAGCAACAGACACCTTGCAGCACACACAGTGTCCGGCTCCTGCTGGGTGAAAATGGCTTCAGGTCTTCCTAAATGCCGAATTGGTCTTGCCCTAAGGATTTGACTTAGTCTAAATTGTCAAGTCCCAGCTCCACCTAATAACTCCGCTGTTGCCTGCATTTGCTTTTAATGGGCACTATGCTACCTAATTCTGCAGACGGTAGACATAGCAGATTGTGTAAGATCAGCATTTAGCACTGAATAGGGGTACGTGGGGACATGGGCAGATGTCTGTCTCAGTGGCTCAGCCTCTGGCTAGTCAGCCCCCAACCCCTGGCTGCAGGCTCTGTGGAGCCCCTCACAGCCCATCTACCTACAAAGGGTCTCAGGCAGTTTACAGACAAAGTTTCCTTGGCTCTCCACCCCACAGAGTGGCACAGTCACGTGGGCCCGGCTCTTGGTGTGAGGGGATGAAAACACCCACAGGGCGCTTTCATCTCCTCTTAGCTTCTGTCTTCAGTGACAAATTTGGTCACAAGCTTTGTGACCATTGAGTCTTCATGATAGGTTGGTTCCTAGTGAGGCCGGTGGGATGAATGTTTCCAGATTTGCTTTTAAAAATACCACGTGCAGGAAGGAATGTCACCATGTAGCCCTCCGAGACAGATAGGATCGCAAGATATTAGTCACTTAGCTTGTGAACAAAATGTGAAAGAAGGAATAAGAAAGGAGGGGTGGTTTGCCCTGCCCCCCCAGCCCCGCCCCCCCCCTTGTCTGTGCTTTCCTGTCTTAAGCCACAGCTGCTATCTTCATCACTGGGTATCTGGGTTTTGAACGAGGTGCCCCTTGGCCCCACATGGAATCTGATGATAATGACGTGAGGTCTCAGAAAGGAACTGTGATTAAATCGCCACGCGGAATCTGGCAAAATACACACTCAGAACAGAGAAGGATTGTTGGTATCCTGCTCTAGACTGCTCAGTGATGTGGTACTCAGAGGCATCTTTGACTGTTTAACATCATTTTATTTATTAAATGTATAAGGTCACACCTTCATCGAAACAAAGCAACAGTGTCAGACAGCCCAATCTTTGTGTGGCTACATTTATGTTTGAAGATCAATTTTTGTTGGAGAACCCAGACCTTCCAAGGAACCAAACCATAAGAAGAGAAGGCTGGGGACACACAGAGGCCCACACCACCCGCCTGCCATTTAACCTAAGTCACACATGCCTTGCTGCCCCTCCTCAGTCAGCTAACATGGACCACATACTAACCAAGCTTGCGTCCTTGCCCTGTATGAATTCACCCTTCCTCTACAGGAAACTTTCTAAGTATGCCTTTGCTGGCTCAGGCTGGGCTCTAGACTACATTGTTAGATTATAGGTCTGTTCCTCTAAGATGAAGGTCATCTCATGGGACTGATCTCAGAATCTGAAAAAATTAGGTCAACCCCCTTCCCCCTTCCCCCCTCCCAACTCATGTACCTCTCCCTGGGAAAGAGAAGAAAGCTTTCCAGAAGTTTTACAGCCTCTCATTTCTCGTCTGACTCAGTATCTGTTTCCTCTGTTGTGTAGGCTGTGCTGAACTAAGTCACATGGTATGTAACTCCCCAACGCACCCTTTGTTCTGGGAATTTCTTTTCAATTCTCCCTGTCATCCTGTCCATGAAGGTTGTCTCTTACTTTTAATGGAGTTTTAAAGGGAAGTCTCTCCTTCCCTTTAAGGCCCCATTCTGCTGTCTCTGATGTAGGGTAACATTCCTTTGTTAATACTTTCCATCCTCAAGGTTAAAGCATAGCTCCCTAGGGTCTCAAGGCTCTTACCCCCAAGAAAGCTTCTATTTGAAGAGTAATTTTGTGTCAACTCTTTCCTGAGCCTACCTATTACTCTGCATTTCTCTCCTTCCNCAGCTATTAGATGGAACACAGGGTTCCCAAGGAAGAAGGAGCTAGAGAAAGTACCCAAGGAGCTAAAGGGGTCTTCAACCCTATAGGTGGAAGAACAACCATGAACTAACTAGTTCCCCCTGGGCTTGTGTCTCTAGCTGCATATATAGAAGAGGATGGCCTAGTTGGCCATCAGTGGGAAGAGAGGCCCCTTGGTTATTCAGACTTTTTATGCCCCAATACAGGGGAACGCCGGGGCCAGGGGGTGGGAGCGGGTGGGTAGGGTAGCAGGGCCGGGAGGGGGGAGGATATAGGGAACTTTCTGGATAACACTTGAAATGTAAATGAAGAAAATATCTAATAAAAGTTGAAAAAAAAAAAAACTAGTCAGGCAATTTTAGGGCAAGGGCCCCAAATGTTTTAACTTTTGTCCTTGACTAGAAGCTGAAAATGTCCTTGGTTCTGTGGGCAGCTCTGTCTTTGCCAGAGACTAGGAGGGAAGGATGCTTTGTGTCTCTCCTTCCCTAAATGAGCACTTCCCTGCCTGGCAAGCACACAAGAGGATGTGCTCAAACCAAGAGGCACCAGGACAGCTCCTTCATGGACCCATTTGATGAGCCTGCTCACGCCCTCTCCCCACTCCCCAGTTTCTGCTGTGGCTTCTGAGTTTGGTGGTACTCCATCTTCTCTTAAGGTCCCAGTTGCAATCATATAACAAAACTCCTTTCTAAACTCACTTTCCCTTTGCCCAGGAATTTCATCTTTTGAATTCAAGAGAAACCAGAAGACAGAGAAGCCCCCAGCCCAGAGTTGCTCTGGTGGCTGTTAATTCATCTGGGACCCAAGTACTCCAAATTATGCTCAACTGAGGTGAGAAGAAAAGGTGAAGTTGCTGTCAAAACCCCACTTTCCCAGCATCCACAGCTCTGGCCTTGCTTTAAGAAGCACCAGAGAGAAGTTTGCAGTCTTATGCCCCAGTTCTGCCATTTTAATTGTTTTAATTTTGGAGTGCTGGGAACTGAACTCAAGGTCTCATTGCATGCTAAGCACAAAGTGAGTTTACATGCTTACATGTGCCCATCCTGATGAGTTAAACCAGTCACAGGCATGGATGCTCTTAGAAGCCTCCTAAAACAAAGCATAATTTTGTGTCATATCTTTCCTGAAGGAGTCCTTCATTCTAAGCTATGTTTGGGAATTTCTGGTTAAAGGGGTTTGCACTTGGCTGGGCAGTAAACGGGATGCTTGCTAGAACGGCACAGAGAGATTGACAGTGAGAAAAATGTGTATCAGGATCCATAACAGGCTATGCCTCCTGTTAGCCATGCCTCCTGTTAGAGATTAGGGAAAGTCCACTAACCTGCTCACATGCCACTGTGTGTTCCAGAGCCACCACACTGAAGTTAACAGTTGCCAACTCCCAGAGTGACTTTGGGGGCCCAACCGTGTGACCGTAGATGTTGAGGCATTCAACGATTTAAAAACAAAACAAAACAAAACAAAACAAAACAAAACAAAACAAAACTTTTTCTAGTATCAGATGTTGATTATATTACTCGGCGTCACTTGGGGGAACTTTATATTTAGATAATTTTAGAAAATTAACTTCTAGAGTTTATTGTCTTCCACCAGAGGTTCGGTAATAAGTGACAGTGTTCCCCTCCCCCAGTCCTCACGGATGCCGGCAGGACCAGGTGTCAGCTCACATGGTCTAGAGTACCACACATGGGGGAGCTAGATGGTCTGATGAAGAAAAGCAAGCTACCATCTACCCAGATTATCTAACCCACTCCTGCAATGCACACCTCGGAGGCTGGTTTACCACCCATGTCTGTTAGCCTGGAAGACCTATCCAGCCCTCAGAGAGAATACTCTTCAGTTCAAACTCTTTCAGGTGTCAGCGTCGGGGGCCCTCTTCATCTCTAAGTCATCGGAGGGTATTGGATACTTTAACGACTGTCGGTCTGTTCCCCCCCGCCAAAGAGGGGCTGTTTTATTTTTGTGTCCTTGTCAGGGTCACCTTCTGACGGTCTGCTTCAGCTGAGCTGACAGTGACCCAAAGGCTTTGTAGTTTTTGAAAATTCCAAGCAGGTTGATAGCTGAAATTAAACTCATCTCTGCAAATCAATTCATATCAAAACAAATCACATTTCATGTTAAAACAAACTGGAAAATACACATTAAAACAAAACAAAAACTCGCCCTCACGTTGAGGGTGTTAGTTATTACTTCTTCTGTGGTGGCTTGTTGTTTAATTTTAGTGTTCTGGGTGCCTGGCATATGCTCATTTGCAGGATGAGTCAAGGAGGCTGTGGTGGTGTGTTCTTATGTTAGGAAAGTGATTCAGGACACAGAAGAGGTGAACTCTGGGCACCGAGGCTCTGGACGGTTTGTCTTTGAGATGCTCAAAGTATAGTGCAATTGTCCCATTGCTACTTGGTTTTTCAGTGGTGGGCTTTTCTGACCGTATCATTTTATCGTTCTTGTAGCTAAGATCGTAGGTCAGCCCATCCTTATGTCTTAGTCTGAAAAAAAAATGTTTTCTAGTTTTCCTTACCAAAAAGCTCACCCTAAAAGCAAATTCAACCCTATCCCTGCAAGCTGCAGCAGTTAGTCATGACTGGTGCACACAGCTCCTTCCAGTGACCCGTGTGTGCCACCTGTCACCTGTCTAGCCTCTCATTTTCAGCCTTGACTTGCTATGAACCATTACCCTCTCTAGCTTCTACCCCAGGGCATTCTTCTTCTTTATGGTACCATCTCTTCCTGCACTGAGCCATCTTGTTTTCCAAGTAAATACCTACACAGCTCATACTGTCCCAGCCCCGCCATTTGCTCTTACTCTAGACCATGGGTCTCGACCTTGCTAATGCTAAGACCCTTTAGTATTATTGTTCCTTTGGTGATCCCCAACCACAAATTTATTTTTTGTTGCTACTTCATAACTGTCATTTTGCTGTTATGAATGGTAATATAAACATCTGATATGCAGGCCCTTCAATAGGGGTCGAGACCCACAGGTTGAGAACCTCTGCTCTAACTTAAAAATGACCATCACACGTGTTTGTCTTCACAGCACTTTCTGCACTCCGATGCCTTTTCCAGGACCTGAAACGACCTTGACCACTTCCCACCCTGTGAAAAGCTGACCCTCAGTGCCTTTGGGACTAAGTGTCTTTCCATCCACCTTCCCTTCCCTAGCCCAGACACCAGGTTTTACCAGGACCTGTGATAAGTAGCTCACCATCTCTGGGTTGCTACAAATGGTCCCCAGGGCCTGGCAGTGTTCTGATAGCATACAGCATTCACAGAGGAGCCAGTGGGGCCTACAGCCACTTGGGACAAACCTGTCGAAGTTGGATTTCATGTGCCATCTGTTTCTTGGATATGTGCAGTGTCTGACAGACCAGTAATAGGATAGTTAAACACTGTCCAAGCACTTACTATAGTTGTTTTATTTGAGCCCCATGATAAATTTTGGTAGAGGAGATATTGAATATAAATTTTAATAGAGGAGATATTGAATCTAAGTCAGCTTAAGGTATAATGCCATGTGAATATAGTTCTTGGACTAAAATTTAGTTTGGGTTTTGATTTTACAGTTTTTTTTCTATAAGGGTATATATAATGTGTTCAGTAATGAGTTATCACAAACATTTGATTTGATCTCTAGAGGAAGCCCTGTTTTCCTTCATCTGCAATAGTTATGAATAAGTTTCAAAGACCCTGCTTTAAAATGCACACTCAGTGGTCCACGTTTCTAGAGCCACAGCAGAAGGATGGGCCTATTTCTGTAAATGCCCAAGGCACACTGCCCCAAGGTGTGTTTAGAGAAAACCTGCATTCTCCATTCATGACTTGCTGGATCTTCATGCACATTAAAACTATTCCTGGCTTTCTCTTTTTTACTTTTTTTCCCTCTTTTTTATTTTAAACTAGGGTTTATGGTAGGATTTTGTTTGCAAAGGGGACCAAACCAAAGAGATGCCCAGGGCATTCCGCATTCTTTTAGGTCACTGAAAAGCATTTGGTTATGTGCATGTGGATCTCCTCAGACCCTAAACCTAAGGGTTGGTCTCTTCAGCATAACCATTAGAACTGAGGCAGGGTGGCTTTGAGTTTGAGACTAGCTTAAGCCTAATAGTGAGACCATTTCTCAAAAAGCAAAAGAAAAACAATGTGTAGAATTTTTATGTAATAAATCTAAAACCCTTTTCTTTTCTGAGAAGCTCCCAGTGATATACTGGTTTATTACCTTAGTGTTAACTCTATTTGAATTATACCTTTGAGAATAGGAACACAAAAATTACAACTAATGAGTTTGCTGCTTTCTACTACTGCTCTATTTTTTTTTCTGATTCTGTGTCACCATTAAAGACACAAAACATGAGAAAAACTCTAGAAACAATTTAGGAATTGAGAATGAGAAAAATTGATTTCACTCATAATGAAAATTTATAAAGTATGTTATTAATTTATGAAAACATTTTTCCCTCTTAATTTTATTTGCTCATTAGAACCATCCTCTTTGAATAGCATGTGTTTATAGGCGATATAAAAAAAAACAGGCTTTAGGAAAATGCTAAAAGATTTTTTTGTGATTTATATCCATAGACCTAATATGTGCCTGGTATGACCGGGTTTTGAATTTCGGTCTTATAAAGATTACATACTGTCGTTATTTAATTCTCTCTTATCCCATTTTGCCTTCTCACTACAATAAAATGAAGAGCAGGTGCTTAATGGCAAGCCTGTCCAGTCGTGTGTGGATAAGTGACTTCTTTAACTAAAGAAAGTGACATAAAGACATCCTCACTGCCCCCACAGAAGGAATTCTATCTGACAACCTTAGTTTTGATTCATGTTGAACACTGAGCTGAGTGAAGAACATTATATTGTCATTCTGGCCTAAGAAATTTTCAGCCAAAGAAATGAGGGCAATTCCCCAATCACACTCCATAGCCAAGAACCTGCACGGTCATGGTCTTGATGCATTTCCCGATGGAGCCAATTACTTAGCTTTCTGCAAAGAGTAGCATCCCTTGTGCAACCAGCCCATGCAGTATACAACTTATCCACTGAGGTACCAAACTTTGGCTTTCCAAAGAAGACAAGAATCCCGAAGCAGGTACAGAGAAGCGAGAGGTTTCCAAAACACCCCATGCCTGTGTAGGGCATGCGTCTAGATGCTCACCTCAGCTGTAGTTCTTAGAAACCCTGGCCACCCTCCCCTCCCCATGATCCTACACTCAATGGGTACCTACTTCTCACAATATTCCAAACACAATTTCTTCAGTGATTCTCTGGACTCCTTTGTGAATCTCGGCATAGCAAACCTTTGTATTTCCTTTGTCCTTTGTCTCAATACCTTAGCTAACGCACTTTCTGAGAGAAAAATTCTGCATAGCTGTACCTAGTTCATCCTTGGAACATGAGAATTCTCTTAGGGGAGAATCAAGGTGATGTGTTTGATACATACAAAAATTAGTATTTTGTGTTTTCTTCTTTCAATTAATTAAAATCTGTCAAACTGATTCTCAGTATAGCTAACATACAACGCGTGCGTGTCTATAGTGGCTTCCATGCTGTTCCTATTCTCAGTATAGGTAACATACAAGGCGTGCGTGTCTATAGTGGCTTCCATGCTGTTCCTATTCTCAGTATGGGTAACATACAAGGCGTGCGTGTCTATAGTGGCTTCCATGCTGTTCCTGTTCTCAGTGTAGGTAACATACAAGGCATGCGCGTCTATAGTGGCTTCCATGCTGTTCCTATGCCCAGCTTATTCACTTATGGCTGGCTCCTTCTGCCGGTTTGCAAATATATTTCACAATGTGCCTTGACAAAAATTCATTATTGACTTTTTAGTACCCAGGCTGGCCTTCTTTCCTGAAGCACCAGAGCCAGAAGGAATCCTGCAGAGAAAAAGGCCCCGAGA
The DNA here is from genome assembly GCA_902729485.2 of Mus minutoides. Taxonomy (NCBI): domain Eukaryota; kingdom Metazoa; phylum Chordata; class Mammalia; order Rodentia; family Muridae; genus Mus; species Mus minutoides. The sequence continues at coordinate 94,126 of LR750516.1, read as the reverse complement.
CTTAGAAACCATGGGATGTCTACAGGAACTGGAATTTCAGATAAACAACAGGTATTCTTTTAGTAGAAGTATGTCCCCAATAATATACTCTTATTTATAAGATATATATATATATATATATATTGCATGCAATAGCATATGAAATTACACACTAAAAGCCAACACTATACTAGAGTTACTTGCATCTTATTTTAGATTCAAATTTAACTAAGTATTTTATGCCGTATCTGGCTACCCCTCAGCAGACCAGTTGTAGCTGGAGTACGTATGAAGTATCAGAGGAAGCAGGGTGATTTTTGTCTTTTAAGCAGGGTCACCTTGTGGCTCAGGTTGTGAAGCTTAGTGTGACTTTAAACTCTCCGGCAATCCTGATCCTCCTGCCTCAGCCTCTACAGTCCTCTGCAGCGTATGTTTTGTTTTGTTTTAAACTCACACAGTTGGCAAAGTTCGGTAGTCATCTTTTCCCTTTAGGAATGACATATGAGGAGGTATTAGTTCAAATACGTGTGTTCCCTTGGGGCTGCCCCACTCTGACACTTCAGTTCCAGAGTGGATGATGAGATGTGGCCCACTTAATAGCGTCTCATAAATCATAGCTGGAAGCTGCTCACGGATCCATTCAGAAGCATGAATTCTAATGAATTGCTATTCTTTTGTGCTTACTCCTTGGGGTGATTTAAAACTCTCAACTCTAAATCTAATCAATAAGTTTCTAGGTCTATTTAAATACTGACATTTGGAAATTTCTGAGGGTTGCAATAAGCTTCAACAAAACATAGGACAAGGCAAGGTAAATCAAGGAAAACTGCCACTGAAGTCCAGAAAATAAAAAGAAAATGTTCTGCAGAGTGTCACATGGAAACAGAATTCCTTCAGAGTATGGCATATGTCAATCAAACCTCCAGGTCAAATTACGCGCAAGTTTAACTTGTATTGGATAGAGGTCAAGTGAGCTACAACAGAGCAAAACAAAACTCAAATTCTGAATGCCGCACTATACTTCTATGATGCTTCAGAAGTAGCCTGCTTGTAAGCACAGGATGCTAGGGCCCATGGTCGTCAGACAGTTGGTTGAGCACTTTGGTGGAAGAAGCCATTTGCCCATGTACTGTGCACCATCACAGCGACGCTGCCATCTACTGGCCTTGGTTTTTAAGAAAAGAATATTTGCTTCCAATCCCAACCCAGGTCTCTATTTTAAAGAATAACAGGGTTTGGGTTCAGGGTCTGAAGACAGAAGATCTATAATAGTTTTGTTACCATTTTTCCCCTCAAAATTGTACAAACAGTGTGACAAATTAAAGATGGAATATTCTTTGCTCTTGTTTTTATTTATGAACTCAAGTCTAATGGTCCTCCCTTCAATCTGGATGGGTTTAGCGTTTTGTTTTGGTTTTGTTTGTTTGTTGTTTTTTGGGTTTTTTTTTTTGTTTTTGATGAGTAGTAACATGCCAAGATTCATAAAGAAGCCTTTAATTCCTAGCCAGGTATCTCAAAATGTGCCTTGTAAGTGTCTGATTCAACTGGAAAGATTTGGGCGGCCACACATACATATTCTGCTGGACTGTTTCAGTAGTGTCCAAGCTAGTCATTTCCACAGTGATGTTCAGGCAGTGAAGTTATGTGGGTAGCTCCAGCCCCAGCCCCAGCCCCAGCCCCAGCCCCAGCCCCAGCCCCAGTCCCAGCCCCAGGCCCAACCCATCCTTAGCCCATCACCATCCCCTTCTCTTCCCCAGCCCAACCTTTCCCCAGGCCCAGCCCCTCCCCAGCCCCAGCCTCAGTCTAGCCCAGCCCCAGCCTCAGCCTCAGCCTCAGCCACAGCCCCANGGGGGGGGGTACTAGGGGGATGGGGCAGGGGGAGGGGAAGCATGGTCACATGACCTGTGACACAGTCATTGAACAGAAAGACAGATTGTTCAATTTATAAATTATATATCTTCTGTACATTATTGCATCAGGGAGCCACAGAGTTATGTAGCATTGTTACCAATGGAAAACAGAAGTTTAAAATGAAGATCATTATGTAGAAATACACTGATTCACTGTCTTCTTGCAGATGCACAGAAGGTGCAAAAATGTGCAATTTAGGAAGCTCTTTTTGTAATTTTTTTTTGTTTTTTGTCTTTTTTGTATACATTTGCTTAGCAACTCAAACCAGTGAGGATGCTACAAAAATAAGTTAAAAACAAAAATAGCAAACAGGTAGTAATTATAGCTATGTTATATGGCTTTCTATTTCGTTTAAATATCTCCAAATAAAACATGAAATAAAGAAAATACATTATCTTTTGTTCTCTTAAAGAGAAAAAATTTCAAAGCTACTTTGCTTCCTAACAATTACACGGCAATGAAAAAAAGTTTAATTCAACGAGGGTTACGATCTAGTACTACGCAGGGTACAACAGTACTCGGGTCTAGAACAGTACACAATCCCTGTGGACACTAGTACACCAGAAAAGAAAAAAGAAAAAAAAACCGCCATGAGCCGTGGGGAGGATGGTATCCACAATTAAGCACTTGTGATGGACTTTTAATCCACACTAGAATATGCCCACTTGGATTCTGGAGTTATTTACAGATATCCGAGGAAGAGCCTACTGTTCAAGTCTGTCAGGAAGAGATTCCATTTTGTTTCTAAGCCAGATCATCACGCCATGGGAATACACAAGGTCGGGTTTCTTTCTCTGATCAATATATTTCCAAGAAACTTAAGTATCTCAAATACACCAATTGGCTGGGGTAGGATGGAGAGGACACAGGGGAAGAGACACGCCTGGCCTCCATTTGTTCCTGGGGCGGTGGTCTGCACTTTGTGAGTGGGTGGGTGGGGTACTTACAGTCACACACAGGGCTTATACTGCTGAATCCTTTGGGCTTTTCTTCTACACCTTCCCACTGGCCTGGCCTGTCGCGGGCTCTGGGTGTTTAGTAAGGGGCAAAGAGGATGGAGGCGGGAGTGGCCCGGATGGGCCCATGACCAGGCCTCAGCAGCGCAGGAGGGATGGCTGCAGCCTGGAACAGAGAGGCGGAGGGCCGAGGTGGCAGCGACAGCGCAGAAGACACAGCTGCGGCCGCCAGGGGCGAAGACAGGAACGTCGGGGCCAGAGGCTTCATCAGGTCTTTCTGGAATGCAAGCTTTGCCTAAAGAAGGGACGAAAACCAGAAAGGGGTGAGAATACTGTTTACGGCGCCAGAGAGATTTTTTCCCTACAGAGCCAATGCATTTGATTTTCAACATCCCGACTTTAAGAAGTCATGAAATGGTGGCTGACACTGGGCTCAGGGGCTCTCGGTGTGGCTTGATTTTTGATACTGCAGCTCTTGTCTCTTGTTCCTGCTTAGCAACCAGAGCAACTCAAAAACCACGTGACCCAGAGGGGTTTGCTGCCTACGCTGGCCTTGAACATGTCTTCGGATGCGTCCTAAACATCCAACACGCTCAGTTTTGTGTTTTGAGACGTGTGGCTCTTCCTTTCACTTCTCTTAGACATACTGTATTGAGGTTAGGCGATTGAGGGATAGAACATTAGGGACCCAGGAGATGAGAACATAAAACCTATTTGTTCTTCTTGTACTGTCCACGTGATGAGCATTCTCTGAAAAAACAAATTCCAGCTAAATCAAATTCTGTGCTTGACAGTGACTGTCAGTGGGCTAGAAACCCTCTCTACTTAAAGGAACCCCAGTGTGCATGCTTCCCAGGAAGAAATCAATCCTACATGTCTGTCTTTTGCAATCAGCCGGGGCTGTGCGGCAAACGGCTTAATACAGGCACCACCCGCTTGCAGCATCCACTGGTACCTTAGAAGGTAATCTTGGATCCTCTCCAGCAGGCCTAGCTCAGGTCCACCTCAGACTGAAGACCATGTTAGACCTAGCCCCAGGGACACTGTGAGTCCATCCATCTGTGTATTTATATGACATCTGTTGCTGAAGTCCCTAGGTGTTTGTGTAAGGGACTGAAAACAGGACATAATGAGAGCAGGTGGGGTAGGCTGATTACCAACATGGGCAGAATGAGCAATACGAACATGTTCATATGGATACAAACACATACCAGAAAATGGGGAGATACTAACTGTATGGATTTTTGTCACAAAAGTAGCCCCACGTTCCAAGTCTGAAACTTCCCAGAATTCCTCAGACATCACTTGTTCTTGTTTGAGGCTTTCAGCTTTCTTTGTCACTTACAGAAGGTCATCTTTGACATAAGCTCTTAAAATATATATATTTTTTTCATTTTAATTGTGTGTGTGTTGTGTTTGTGGTGTGTGTGTGTGTGTGTGTGTGTGAGAGAGAGAGAGAGAGAGAGAGAGAGAGAGAGAGAGAGAGAGAGAGAGAGCACAGATGCCTCCAATGTTCATGTGTCAGATCCCCTGGAGCTGCTGTGAGCTGCTTGCCCTGAATGCTGGGAACCAAAGTTGGGTCCCCTGCAAGAGCATCAAGTGCTTCTAACCTTCTCTCCAGCCCCGAGACACTGTCTTTTAAAGAGGCTCCACTTTGCTGTTCTAAGGTACCCTGTAGCACTTCATTCTAATATCTCTAGACCTGTTGGAGATGGCTCAGCAGGTAAAGAAAGGCACCTCCTGCCTATCCTGACATGGCTCTGTGGATACACGTGCCTGCAGCCAGGTCTCACAACCAGAATTTGATCCCGGGACCCTCAAGATGGAAGGAGAGAACCAACCCCACCCCCCACCCCCCGGCAGGCTGTCCTCTCATCTCCACATAGGCACCTCCGTGGATCAAGACCTTCTCTCCCATGAATTCTTTAGCTTTGCGGTAGAACTCGGAAGTTCTGCATTAGATCCCTAGCCCAGCCAATTAAATGATAAACAAACAGACAAACAAATAAACAAAATTAATCACTCCCAGAGTCTATTGCCCACTTGTCCCTAGAGGCTCTCCTGCTGACCGCCATCCAACCCAGCAAGGGTGCCCCACAGAGCGGGGTCGTGGGGGGGGGGCAGGACGGAACTTACGGCTAAGATGCTTGGGCTCCGCTGTAGCTTGTTGTAGGGGCTGTATTTCGGCTTCAGCGGTTTTCCTGCCACGCGGTCTTTATGCCTTCGGCTTGAAATGTGCTGAAAGAAGTACAGCACGTTAGCTGACTCTCTGGAAGGTTTGTTTCCTAGATAAGGATAGCTGATTTCTCCATTCTCACCTTCTAAGGTGGTTTGGGTACCAAAAAACAAAAAATCTTTCTGTTCTCCTACAGGAAGGACGTTTCCTTCTAGTCCAATGTCCCTGTCCTTGTAATGTTCTCTAGTTTCATCAGATACCCCCTGGGTTGCCACGGTCACCACTAAGCCTGTCTTCTGATGCACTGAACTCCCTTGGGCACTTGGTGCACATCTGTCTGTCTGTCTCTAGCACTGGGGCTGGAAGCTGAGAGGTAGGAAGTGCAGGTTCAGCTATTGGGCAATGACCTTCTCTTCAACACAGCGCTTGCATGTTGCAGATTGTTGCCTATTAAATTTAACCTTGAGCACACAGAGAACCATTTATAGACGAGGAGCTGTAGACAGACAGTGATGACCTAACGCGGTGGCTAGGCTTGGTTGGTCTGGGCTACTTTACCTGTTTGAGTTGAATCTCTGAGTTCACATGAACATCACAGATCTCACAATGAAACGTTTTGTTCTGTAGTCCTGAGCCCTTACTGCCATTCTGCACTTTTAATCTTGACCCAGGTCTTGGATAGGACTTAATTGGACCAGCTCCATTACGAGCCTCAACCATGGTCTTGTGTTTAGATCCTAGGAAGAAAGAGGTATATATTTAGTAGCTATTGAAGAACTCCGCATGTGGATGTGGGGTGGAGGCGGAGTTCAGTTGGGGGAGTGTTTGCCTGGATGTGTGAAGACCTGTGACTGAGCCTTAGCACTTCATTATCTCTGCGTGGTGTGTGTATGCCTGTGAGCCCAGTACTTATAAAGTGGAGGCAGAAGTTCAAGGTTATCATCTGTGCAGCAAATCCAAAGCCAGCCTGTGCTGCACGAGGCTCTAACTAAATAACACAAACAAAGAAATGAACTACAGGAAGTCCTTTGCCTTATTTTTCTTCCCTTCTTTCCCCTCCCCTCTTCTGTCGCTTTCTCTCCCTCCTCTCCTCTCTCCTTCTCCCTTCCCTCCACTTCCTTTCTTCCTTGTACTTTGCCTTGAGGCAGGGTCTTACTATGTATCCATGGCTGGCTTTGAATTCACCTTGCAGCCTATGCTAGCCTCAAACTTGTGATTCTCCTGCCTACGCCTCCTGAGTGCTAGAATTAATGGGCACACACCACCATGTCTGGCCTAGATACATGTTTTCTTTCCATTAATTTAAATATCTGAATAATTTATTACATTGGGATACTATAGTGTATTCTGAATTTCATTACCGATGAACTTTTATGTTGTTGTTTACACACACACACACACACACTTCTCTCATGAGTGTGTAGAAGTGACCACTATACATAAATCTTTGTCTCTATCTCTAGTACTTTGTCAAAATGATTTTTGGTCAGTATTAGATGATTTTTAATGAAATAAAGAATGAGTTAGTCTCCGCACTACTTTTGCTTTGTATTTTTCAGTAATTATGACCATACTTTCCTAAAACCACGGGGAAGGGGGAACAATAGATGTGATAGCCTGGTGGGAAGAGTTGGGTTTAGTTATCAACATTATTTAGATGACAAAGATGGCAGCTGACCTGTGTTGTGAGCCTCCAGCTGTGACAGGGAGTTCACAGCCACCTTGCATAGTGAGCAGTAGAGTAATTTTTTGGCTTTTTCTTCTTCGGACTCGGCAACAGACCCTGGAGCTCCGTTTGTGCTCTTGGAGGGAGAAGCGATGGCTCCAAGTGGCAGGGGTGTTGTGCCAGTTTTGAGGAGAAAGGAGCCTCCTTCGGAGCCGGAGGGCTGACTGGAAGTGGAGGCTTTTATCTTCCCTTTGTCTTCTAAGGACGACACAGAGGTGTTACTAAAGGCCCCTAGACCATGCAGAGCAGAATAAGAAACAGGAATATGATCTCCATACCAAATAGATAAACCAACATCTGATCTTTTAAAGTTGAGCACAGATTTTATCTTGTAGAGCTTTACGTAAACAAAAGTTTATCCTATCCCTTTAGTTCCCATTAGTTTTCACAGCAGGTCATCCTAAAATCATGGTGATCTACGAAGCATGACTTTGCCTCCCACTTAACGTAGGTGACTTTTCTAAAATCCTGGAGTTGTAAGCCATACCTTAGGGTAGGCTTTACTATAACAAAATCAGCTACTCCACCACGATGACAAGATGGCACCATGAGAGAGGTCATTAGCCCATACTGGCTTCAGCTGACAACTTATGGCTTAGTTCTGGCATGGGTATGAAGTCAAAATTTAACTCTGACACCAAGTCAATATTTTACCTTTGGGTGCATGGGTAGAAGGAAGGGAAGAAACATGGCTAACTGTGGCTGTGATCAATTAAATTTGTCTTGCCTTTTCAATGGGACCGCACCTTATCCAATGCATGGGGGGTGGGGGGGAGCTGAGTTCCAGTCTCTAGGCTCGTGAATTAGTGAATCCAAATAAAAAGTTCTAGTAATCAGATCAACCACAGTCACAAAATGAATATTAGTCAGATAATTTAAAGACATCTTGACATTTTTAGTCATGCAATTACTGGAGGCTTATTATCTTGAAGAGCCCGGATAAGCTGTGAGGGGTCATAGTGACTTTGGGAGAATCACAGGCATTGTTCAGTGACTCCCTTGGGAAGAAAAACTAGGGCCTGGCAGGCAACAGCATACCCATGCCCTGCATACTTCTAGTAGAGCTGGCACTCTTAGAAAAACGTCCAGTGATACGTTAATTAAGAGAGGAACACTATGTGAGAACGTATTTGCTCACTGTCCTAGGTGATTCAGGGCTGCACACCATTGGCTTAGATGACCGCCGATGTGTCTGCTTCTGTGTTTATTCACAAAATTCTCCATGTGGCAAACCAAAGCTTCCGGTGCTTTACTATGATTTTAAAAGCTTCATTGATCTGGGCATTTACCAGGGATGCAAATCCGTCCCCTGTGTTGGGGTCCATGTTAAGACTGACACATGAAAGACTGAATAAGAAGCACAAGTGTCCTAGAGAGGGCCCCATCTGAGGAGGGGAGGGCTGTATCCTTGGCTTCCATATTTTGTATTCCCTTCAAGAAAATATATTCACACTTAGGATGAGATGAAGTTTAACTAAAAAACAAAAGTCTGCAACTTTTTATAAAAGTTTTAGCAGGACGATTGCGCCTTCTAATTGGTGAGAGTAAATCAAGACGGGGTTTAATTGTTTGGACTCCTTCATCTGCAAGCGTCTTTCAGGCTGAGTTTTGGAGAACTTAGAAACATCCAAGAAATGTGGTGGTCTTCCTACTTCCTATTGTGTTGTAGGAGCTGCCTAGCTCTTGTGATGGGGATTTGCTACTACACACAAGTTACCTCCTGCTCCAACTGTTCCATTTGCTGTTTTGTATGCATTTGACCTGAAAGAGTCTGACCTTGTCGGTGGTGTACACATGCAGGCTCCCTGAGGTTCCTGAATTGGGTTCCTTACATTACTATTCCCATGCATCCCTATGTGACACCATACTAACATTCTATTATAACAAACTTACGGGGTAGGTACGGCTGAAAGTAATTTTTTTTCCTTATTTTTTAACATGAGAAAACAACTTCATAAATGAGTGTGATGTTCCCTATGCCTGGTCTTCAGGCAGTATACTAATCTTTTTGCAAAACAGGGAAGTGGCTTAATATATCATCATTAATACTACAGACACATATAAAAGTCATCCTATATGTGAATTAGCTGTTGTTTTCTTCACTGCAGTTTAGTTTTAAGGCGTTTTTATTTTGTTTTGAATTAATTTTTTTGAGAATCTCATAATGAATACAGCATTTATATCATCTCTACTCATTTTTTTCCTTTATTTACACACGCACACACAGATCTCTTTATGTAATTGGTTTTTCTTAAGTGAGGATACTGTACACTGTACTCAACAATCACCTGCCTCATGTTACAATAGTAAGATGTATAAAATAAGTTTTTTTTTCTTTCTATGCTTTTATCTTTAAGAAAAAAATTAAACACATTTCCACTTTAAATCTCCTTTTAAAAAATTGTTAATTTATTCACTAACAAATGCAGGTTGACATCATGTTAATTGCTGACAAGGTGCTAGACTCTGACGAGAACAGTGAGTAAACCAGGTATAGACTTGAAAGTTACAGCGGAGCCAGGGGCACGAGACAGCCATTCAGAGGTTCTAATTTATGGTAGAAACCGGCGGGAGGCAAAGGAGCATAGAGCAGAAATGATTACTTCTGCTTGGAATGAAAGGGGCATTTTTCATTAAGGAAGTGGCTTTTTGGAGTTTTGAAGGTCAGATTTAGATAAGCATAGAATGGGGGTGAGAGGGAATAGAAAACGGATGACATAAGCAAAAACAGGAAGGCATGCGTAGGGTTAAAAATTTCAGGGTTTCAATGGAAAGAGGTCAGAGACCCTTGTGGTTGAATTGGAGAGGGGCTAGAGGAGTCTGAGGAGGAGGGAGACCCCAGAGGAAGACCAGCAGGCTCAACTAACCTGGACCCCCAAGATCTCTGACACAGAGCCACCAACCAGGAAGCATACATCAGCTGATATGAGGTCCCCAACACATATACAGCAGAGGACTGCAGGGTCTGGCCTCAGTGAGGGAAGAAGCACATAACCCTCTAGAGACTTGAGGCCCAGGAAGGGGGGAGGTATGGTGGGGTGGGGGTGGGGGAGGGAATGGGGAAGGGGTGGGGACACCCTCTTGGAGATGAGGGGTAGAGAGGGATATGATGATCATAACGGGATGGGGATAATGACTGTATGGTAAAAAAGGATTAAATAATAATAATAAATCTTCGGGTTTCAACCTGGCTGCATAGGACAGGACTGACCTCAGGTGTGGGGAATATTACAAGGGTCAATGGAGCCCAGAAGCAGAGACTCTCAAACCTATTGAATTCTATCTACTGAGGACCACAACTTCCCTTTTAATAACAGATTGAAGTGTATACTTAACTATAGAGTCATGTAAGATTTAGATAAATAATTGTTCTCCATGAATAGGCTAGGGTCTTCATAGTTTCGAACATGAGGAACAATTTTGATGCTGGAAATGTATAAATGATTTCCACATATTCAGAGGATTCTGTTGCTAAATGGATACCTGCTGGTCAATATAGAAAACTCAAAAATCAAGAAAAATCACTGCTGCATTTACATATTTAAACAGTGGTATTCTCTCAGGATGTGTGAACTTATGAACAGCAGGGCCTAATCTTATTGTTTTCCCTCTCTGTGGCTTGATATCACAATCTACAGTGTTGTTCCTCTTTGCTAAGTGACATTTTTAAAACCTGAGTTTTAAAAATGGATTTGAAGGTTTAATTAACGTACTGTTTACTTCTGTTTCCTTTAATAAAGATGCGTGTCATCTGGAACTTCAAGTTAATGTAAATTCCATTTTCGAGTATTCCCTTGCCTAATGTTAATTAGCAGGTCTTCTGACTGTTGTAATTGTTTCCTGTCTACGCACACACTTCTTGTGGGGTTTTATGCTTCAGGATTTTGAAGCGACTGGCCCTCTCACCACTTCCCAAAGCTCATAACACTCAGCATCTTTGTTGGGGGACTGTCCTTCCGACCCAGCTGAGGGACCACAGGAGGAAAGCCAGGCATTCTTATTTTCTCCTCCAGAAACTTCACACAAGGAAGTTCACCTTGCTCAAAGTTAATGCTGTATTTTAGATTCGGTGCTTTGTGAGACTGGGGCAGGGTGGGGAACCACACTAACACAGAAGACAGAATTTCCTGGATACAGTGCTAAGAAATAGATTCTATGGATGGAAGTCCTGCATATATATAGTTCTTAATTAAAAAAAAAGTCCTCTACTTACAATGTTTGAAAACCCTACCAAATTTTTATTATTCTATTGGCAAGGGTTACTCTTGAATTTGATTGTTGTGATAATTTTTTTATAACTAGGCTCCAATGGTTGAATAATATACATATCTTTATATTAACAACATTTTCACTATTAAAATTTAGAAAATAAGTTTAGAGATGAAATTATAAAAATTAAAATGGCTCATGATTTCACCAAAAGATGTACATCACTTGTTTACACAACTTCTAATGAGGGAGGAATCATTATTATCTATGCTCTTATCTTTAGTCTGAGTTTCTTTGGCAATCCCTGTAGGTCAGGGAATGCACATTTTGCTTTAATACATCTCTGCACTTCTGTAGGTGGATACAGAATGTTCCTACCATCCCAGAAGGCTTGTTTGAGCTCCTAATCATTTAAGAACTCCTAAAGGTAACCATTATTCTTGCTTCTATAAAATTATACTAGTAACTATTTTCAAATTTCATATGGGTATCACGCAATGTGCATTTGAGCTGTTACACAGAGACGTTTTCTTCTCACTGCTGAGTAATGTCCCACTAATGCCTCGCTACACGTGACCACACTACAGTTTATGTTTTGGATAGTGCTGATCATTTGAAATGTTTTCAGCTTTGCCTATTTTGAGCAATGCTATTACGGACATTCTTATGTTCTTTTGTGAACATAAGTACTAACTTATAGCCAGTAGATGGTCACAGTAGAATCCCTGTGCCACAAGATACTCATCTCCTCTACCTTTTAGTAGGCTCTGAAAACAGTTTTTCAAAAATAATTGTACCAGTTTATCTGCTACTCAGGGGAATACGAGATTTTTCTAGGCTAGAGGAAAGAGGTGAGTGCAGGTTGCAGAAGTCTAATGCTGAAGTAGCTACAGGGCACCAGGGTGGAGACTGGGAGCTGAAAGAGTCAGAAGTGAGAACTTGCTAGAACTGACGAGGACTGCCACGGCTCCCGAGAGAGCTGCTAACTCTTCCTTGTTTCTTTATAAATGGTGTCCCTGTGTTAGCATTGCAGACTGGCTGTACTCCCGATACATCTGACACCATGCCACATCTGAAAAACTCACATAAAAGGACAGAAGGGGGAATAACGGTTATTTCAGGGAGTCTCCAACTCATCTGTGAGTTCCCGGCCTTTCTCCCTTCTTGGCTCATAGGGAATGCTCCCGTCCACGAAGCCGGGCTGGGCTGTCCAAATCCCCAGCCCATAACATGAACTCAGAGGATGACATTTTCACTTCTTGACTGTGTCCTTCCACTGCATAGAAAGTCTCTCTCCCAGTTCCTTACTTTGCCTTACCTCCAGTGTTCCTCCTCCCACCCTCCGCCCCCTGATAATGACAAGAACCAGGAAACACTGGGTAGAGGTCTCAATCCCTTCTGAGATTCTTCCTGTCCCAATACTTGATATCAGAGGCTTCATCACTTTGGAGGTTAGCAACTAGGTGGAGATGGATTACTATCTTACTGTAATGGTGGTTTGTGTTTATTTCCCCACTGGCTTGTGCGATTGGGCATGGTTGCATATTTTTATTATATGTTTTTCTTTGTAAAGTGTTGTTGCTGTTTTGAGACAGGTCTTTTCAGCGTAGCCCTGGCTGCTCTGGAAGTCACTATGTAGACCAAGCTGGCTTTGAATTTACATAGATCCATCTGCCTCTGCCTTCTGAGTGCTGGGATTAAATTACGCGCCACCACACTTGGCTTTGGGAATTTTTTGCTTAAACAATGTATTGTTTAAACTGGATTGTTACCTTTAAAAATATTTTTGACTTGTAGGAACACACACACACACACACACACACACACACACACACACACACACACCCCTGAACTGACATCATTGTTAAACATGTATCACAATCCCTCCCCCAGGTTGAGACATGCTTCCCATCTTCTGTGTGCAGTCTTATGATAATCTCAATTATGTAAAAAGAAAATAAAACCGGCCAGGGCTTAAATGCATAAGTTGCCTGCAGCTGTTCAATTAATAAAGAGCAGGCACTGGTCCCTCACAAAGGCTGTGTGAACATGGAGCGGTCGCTCTTCCTGCTTCACCATTTTGCAGGATGCTAGACCGAGACTGCTCACTGTTAGGATCCTCTTCTGGAAAGTTTGACAGAGTAAGTGGACAGCGTCCCTTTGTGTATGCACAGTACAGGATGTGGCACATATGATGCTCAAAACTGCCAAGAAGCAGGGAAATGAATCTGCTTGGATGCTGTCACTTAACATGCATGGAGGATCAGAAACGCTGCTGCTTCCATGTCTCTTAGGCATCGGGATGATTTTGAGAAACAGCAGCTGGAGGAGAGGCTCAGAAAATTAGCAGTAATTGTTATATTTTAAGGGGAGTGTATACCTATAACGGAAAGCCTACTTGTAAGGGTGTCCCTTTCTCTGTGCCAGGAAGAGAGGACTCTAAATCTCTAGAGGCTCTTAATGAGAAAGCCAGTCTCAACATCATCCTTATTTACTCTTGCTTTTCTTGGCCTCTTCCTATAACTGGCCGCTCAAAGCCTTTCTTTACTTATTTGAAGATGGTACTTTGGTCTGAATTCAAAGCCATTTCTCGTACACTCTCACTCTCCTGGCATAGCATGGATACATACAGGACATACGTGCAATGCTTTTCCCTCTCCAGTCTGTGCTTTATTACCTGGTCAGTTCCAGCCAGGCACTCAGGAAAGAACATTATTTTATTTCTCTGTACTATAATAGTGACTTAGCATATGGGACAGAGAAACAAATGTTCTTGGCTGGCCAATTTCTTATTTCATGCAAAATCTACTTAGTTTATTTTTTCTGTGTTTCTCTTCTTTGTGATTAGTGTCCCAAACTTAATGAATATGTCAATGAAAGTATCAGATTTCATAATTAAAATTTTTCTTGAATTGTTGTTTTTAAAGTCTTGATTTGTCAAGTGTGTATGAATTAAAAGCCATTGTGAATTTTCTACCTCTGAGACATTGTAAAGGTTTTTAATTTTAATAGAAGGGGATGAGAAGATATATCAGACACATATCTTCCATCTTATAAGACATATATAGATACATAAATATTTAAAACTTAGTGGGCCTGTAAATTGGCATAAATAACCATCTATTCATGTAACAATCATTTAATGATCACCTACTACGCACAAGTCTATCATATATAAACAGCAAAGGGAGAAGAAAAAGAACCAAGACTGTGACTCAATGAAAACTAAGTATCCAACTGTGGAGACAGAAAATAAGGTGTGTATGATATTGAGGCTCAGGAAACAGCTTCACGGCCTTGTCATGCTTTGGCATGCTAAGCATTTTGGCCTTAAAGGTGAAAGGAAATTGTAAGATCTTAGTAGCTGCATGAAAATCAGGCTTTCTTTACCTTCTGTGTCACATTCTTCCCCCCTAAAATGCAGAAGACAGCTCTCCCTGAAGGATCTTCTTTTTAAGATCTGTCTGCGTTTTTTTCCAAAAGATAAAAAGTTTACCTTTAACCATCTCCCCAGGAACTTCATCAAATAGGAAAGATTAACTGCCAGAGAAGAGACCGCCGTTTGCCTCCATGCCTAGGTGGGCTTTTCACCCAATCGTCTGAGGGCAGAATTATTAGAGACTGCCTGGGAGATTGTGCTTGCCCAGCAGGAAGAGTCACGGTGACTGTGAACTTCTGCCCCTGAGCCTCTAGTAACACAGGGTGCCAACTGCTCTAGAGCTGAGAGAATTCTACCCGGGCCATTGTTTCTCTTCTACCCATCTGTTTCTCCTGAGAATCACCCACGGCCCCTCTATAGGTACTCACAGTCTCTCCTCCCCTTTCTCCTGAAGAAGATGACATTTAGAGTCTAAGTGTCAGATCTAACTCTTTCGTTGAGTTTCATACTTCCCCCTGTGCATATTAAATAATTTACATGCTCACTTACCCCTCTTTATCTGCCAGGTAATATAAAGATATTCAAAAAATATGATCAAGAATTTTATGTTCACATATAATCTGGGAAAGGATGGGAGAAATTTGAGATTAATCACAAATTAAGTCTGATTACTGAGAACGGGGGAAGAGGTGACTCATGTCTTCAGATGCTCTTGCTTACTGCTGTCATAGCAATGGCCACTCCTTTGTGAGTTATCCTATGCATTCTTTTTTTTTAAAGATTTATTTATTTATTATATGTAAGTACACTGTAGCTGTCTTCAGACACTCCAAAAGAGGGCATCAGATTTCATTACGGATGGTTGTGAGCCACCATATGGTTGCTGGGATTTGAACTCAGGACCTTCAGAAGAGTAGTCGGTGCTCTTAACCACTGGGCCATCTCACCAGCCCTATCCTATGCATTCTTAAGTGAGGGTGAAAGTGGTGTTTTGTTACAGGGAAGGGATCCACAGAGGAAGAGCCAAAGAAGATAACTTCCTGGATAATTAAGACCTGTTCAAATGTGGGCCTCTTTCTTACTGTTTTACTCTTCTTCCCTTTCTTCCCTGTAGAAAGCCCTCTGTAACTCTATGCTGTGACTCCTGAGAAGTGGCTTTTGAAAGGTGAGTGGCCCAGGCCTGCACCTATCAATACGATAGAGAGGTGAGCCGTGAAAGTACGGAGATCAGTCAGGAGACCGCTGTAATTGCTCACAAGGTAGCCAAGGTTAGCAGTAGAGAACTGCACAGTAGTTTTAGGGGATATCTGTGTGTAGAACCATCAAGACATACTGATTATATGTGAAATATCCAAAGAAAGAAGTCAGGGATCACCTCTGGCTCTGGCACGAAGGTTTGATAAATGATAGCAGTGCCATTTATTAAGAGGGAGGTGATCGTATGTAGCTGGATAACAAAACAGCTAAGAAAACTAGGCTGTGTCTTTGCTGCATTTTCAACTGACATTAATCTTAAGCAAGACTTAAGTGATTGGTAAATTAATCCTCAGACATGCAAAAGGCTTTCGTTTTCTTTATTAAAAGAATAATTAATTTATGATGTATATAGCATTCTGCTTGCATGTATGTCTGCAGGCCAGAATAGGGCACCAGATCTCATTATAGATGATTGTGAGCCGCCATGTGGTTGCTGGAAATCGAACTCAGGACCTCTGGAAGAGCAGACAGCACTATTAAACTCTGAGCCATCTCTCTAACCCCATTATTTTTTGTTGGTATTAAGAATCCAGGAGAACGTGAAGGTAAGGTGAGGGCTACAGGAAGGAGGTAGAGTGGAGGGAGCAACTATGGGAAACTCATTTCTCAGGATGTAGGGTTTTATTACCCATAAAACCCCATGGGTGTGTGGGTTTCTAAACCCATGCCATTTACTGCTAAGGACCAAAAGAAAAATGCTGCCCAGTCCTAACAGGAAATTCACCACAACTGGGCTATCCCAAGTCAATCCCCTCGGCTGCAAAGCGGGGATTTTAATATTTAAACTTGAGGAAGCAGCATGGTTTTTACACTAAGATATTATATTTATCATTATCATTTTACCATTAAATTATCATTATATAGTCATTTGTCATTTGTTAAGGCTTGTGCCTTGCTCACTGATAGGTTAGGGACGTCTCTTCAATAGAACGTCTCTATATAAAGAAGCAAACAGACGCTAGAAGAAAGGCGAAGGGGACTTTTAGAGAAGCCAGGGTCTGAGGAAAGGACCCTGTGCCTTGCAGGAATGGACAGAGGAGGGCAATCAGGAAAAACTAAAGAACCAGATGTATTGAGGCTTTGTCCACTGAGGCTTTAGAGTGGGTGTAAAAACAGTGTTCTTCCTGGAATAACGTGATGCAGAGCCCTGAAAAGTTAACCGCCTTGGGCCAGGCAAGGAAGAAACCATTAACTCCATTCTGATCCTATTTGGTTTTACTCTGAGCCACAGACACAGGATGGGTGTTTGAGACAGGAACTCTAAGTCATGGTCACTACCATGGGCTTGCCTGTTAGTTTTTGTTAGATTTGGGACAAGAGTGAATACAAGATAGCATCTTTTCCTGTTGGTTTACCTTTAGCTTGGTTTTTAGTCAACTTAAAGCCCCAAGTTGCCTTTTTTGTTTTAGTTTAGGGACAAGCACTTTGAGAATTGCTCGCGCTTAAATCTTAACCTGTGAAAGTCCAGCATTCCATTTTCCAGATTCTGTCTCTGCTCCCAATGGCCACACCCCTTAGTGACCCTAAGGCAGACTTGTGCTTCCTGCGGTCGCTGGAGGATTGCAAATTTAGAAAGTAACTTTTCCTTTTTATACTTCATATTTTACAGGAGAGGATTAGGCTGAAGGCATGCCCAGTCATTCTTCTTCCTTCATTCAATAATAACTCAAGCAACAAGCCACCATCATTTTGGAAAACACTAACCAGTTACTACGTAAGACTCATGGGACCAAGGTATTTCAGTTTGAGGAATTCTGAGACCATTTTCTTTGGCTTTATCTTTCTATTTTCCAAACAGTAAGAAATGAATGGGAGTCAGTCAGAGCACCCAGTGCCCTGTGCAGTCTTGTGAGAAATGAAATTTAAAAGCCCAGAGGGCTCCACACCAGACCAGGTTTGGGTGGGGGTGGGGGGTTGGGTTGGTCGGGACCCAGTGCAAACCTGTATGTATGTAAATTGATATGTGGCTATGGACTTCTTAAAAACTTTGCCTCATCCGTCTCAGCCTTATCTACACATTTGACACAGCACAGAGGGACGGAAACCACTAACTGATGACAGATTATTTTAAAGTTTAAAGTAGAATTCCATTAAGATAGGTAATGGATTTGAAGAGAAAAAAATCCTCCACAAAATACAGAGGCGGCAGCATACAAGCTGTACAATGAATAAATGAACAAGCTGATCTGCTACCTGGAATGCAGAAGAATATGAAATAAGAGATGCACAGATGTTAGACTGCCATCTCTAACATCTCATTTTTGTACTGTGCACTGTATATTGCTGGACACAAAGAGAGTGCTTTTCATTTGTAGAATAACGGGACTTGTCAGAAGGAGCAGGAAGAAAAGGCCAGTCTTGCAGAATATGGTAGGAACATTAGTTCATTCATCTGAATTTTTACCTATCAGCTGTTTCCCTAAAGGTTATATACAGAAAGATCATAGAAAAGGCAGTGATTTGAAGGCAACATTTGCAATATTTCTCTGGGAAAATTTAACTTTTTTGGCAGTGCGATATTCATAATCAATTATTTTCATATCCTCTGATCTTAAGAAGTAAATTCATTTACATTAAGACTATGTACAGTTTGGCCAGGGAAGTGGGAAGGCTGATTTCACCATGTCCCTCATTTGTCCAAATCCACCCTCCCCAGTCTCATCCCCAGCTCTGCTTCAGCTCCCGCTTAGTACTCCGTAGCTCCATCTCTAGTGGACCACACATTTGACCTGTAGACCCCCAGGGCTACATCAACCAGCATCACAGAATAATTTACTAACAGACAATACACAGTCACCACACTATTCTAAGAACCCTAAAGAACTAGGGAGGAGAACAAAAACCAAGGACCAAAACACCTGCCCAACTGAGATAAGACCTAGAGTCTTAATCTTCTCAAACCCAGATACACAGATGTCAGTATAAAAACATAATCAATAACAGCCAGGACAATATGCCCAGCAACCCTACCTACTATAGGAGGCCATGGGTATGGTAGAGGTTCTTAAAGAGGAAATGAAGAAATCCTTTAAAGAAATCTATGCAAACACAAGTAGTAGACTGAAAAAAAAAATAAAACAGTTCAAGACATGAAAATGGAAATAGAATCAGTAAAGAAAACCCAAACTGAGGGAAATCTAGAAGTGAAAAATGTAGGAACTTGAACAGGAACCTCAGAGGCAAGTCTCAACAACAGAATACAAGAGATGGAAGAGAAAATCCCAGGCACTGAAAATACTATAAAAGAAAAAGGATACTTCAGTCAAAGAAAATGTTAAATTAAAAGACTTAGTATAAAACACCAAAAAATCTGGGACACTATGAAAAGACTAAGTCTAAAAATAACAGGAATAGAAGGGAAGACACCTGGGTCAAAGGCATAGAAAAGGTTTTCATCAAAAAAATCATAGAAGGAAATTTTCCTAACCCCAAAAGAAAGAGATGCCTATCAACATACAAGAAGCATACAGAACATTAAATAGATGGGTCCAGAAAGGAAATTACCCTTGTCATATAAGAATAGAACAAATAAAGAATATTAAAAGCTGCAAGGGAGAAAAACCAAGTGGCATATAATGACAGACCTATTAGAATAACATCCGACTTCTCAATGGAGATGCCAGGACAGAAGGGCCTGGAAAGATGTTGTACTCCCTCTACAGACTTTAAGATACCACAGATGCCAGCCCAGACTACTCTACCAAGCGAAACTTTCAATCACTATAGATGGAGGAAAATACAATATTCCACGATAAAACCTAACTTAAGAAATACCCATTCATCAATCTAGTCCTATAGAAGGCGCTAGAAGGAAAATTCCAATCTAAAGAGGTTAAGCACGCCCAAGAAAACACAGAGAACAAATAATCCCAGACCAGCAAATCAAAAGAGGGGAAACACCCTCCCCCACCACCAAATAATCAACAAACATTGCTCATTGATGTCTCTTCACATCAATGGTCACAATTCCCCCAATAAATGATGCAGACTAACAGAATGGAAATGAAAACCGGATCGATCTTTCTGCTGCGTTCAAGAGACACACATTAACATCAAGGATAGATATCTATCACCTTAGGGTAAGAGAATGGAAAAAATATTCCAAGCAAATGGTATAGCCATTTTAATATCAGACAAAATAAGACTTTAATTAGAACAGATAGGGAAGGACACTACATAATAATCAAAGAAAAAAAATCCATCAGGAACACATTGCAGTTCTTAACAGCATCTAAGCACTAAATATAAGACACCCATGTTTGTAAAAGAAATAAGCTTAAATTACATATTGATCCTCACACAATGATAGTGGGAGACTTCAGTATACAACTCTTGCCAATAGACAAATCATGCAGACAAAAACTAGACAGAGACATTGTAAACTGATGTTATAAACCAAATTGGCCTAATGGATATTTATAGAACATTTTATCCAAACACAAAAGAATATATCTTCTTTTTTGTACCTCCTGAAATTTTTTCCAAAATTGACCACACACTTGAACATGGAGCAACTCTCAATGGTTATAAGAAAACTGAAGTAACACTCTGCATCGTATCTGAACAACATGGATAAAAGCTGGATTATCAACAACAGAAACAATAAAAATAATTTACAAACTCGTGAAAACTGAAAAACTCGTTACTGAATGGAAAATGGGTTAAGACAGAAATTAAGAAAGGAATTCAAAACTTTCTAGAATGGAATGAAGATGAATACACAACACACTCAAACTTATGAGGCACAATGAAGGCAGTTTTAAGAGGCAAGTTCATAGTGCTAAGTGCCTACATAAACAGAATAAATGAAACAAAACAGGAGAGATCTTACATTAGAAACTTATCCACATACTTGAAAGCTGTAGGAAAAAAGAAGAAAATGAGGAGGAGGAGGAAGAGGAAGGAGAAGGAGAAGGATAGGAATAATAATAATAATAATAATAACACCGAAAAGGAGTAGACATCAAGAAATTAGCAATAAAATAGAAACAACAACAAAAATCAATACAATGAGTCAAGGTAATAAAGAGTTGGTTCTTTGAGAAAACTAGTAAGATTGACAAAACTTTATACAAATTAAATAAAGGCACTGTTATCCTGTTATCCAAACTACATAAAGACCCAAACAAACAAGAGACTTAAAAACCAATTTTCCTTATGAATATAGATGCAAAAATTCTCAACAAAATACTTGCAAACGAAATCTAAGAGCACATCAAAAGATCATCTACCATGATCAAATACTTTATCCCAGAGATGGAGAGATGGTTCAAAATATGTAAACCCATAAATCAAATATACCATATAAACAAACCAAGAGACAAAACAACATCACCATTAGATGCAGAAAAGCCCTTTGACAAATCCCAACAGTCATTTATGATAAAAGTCCTGGAAAGATTTGGGATACAAGAGATCTACTTCAACATAATAAAGGCAGTTTACAACAACCCCATAGGCAACATCAACTTAAATGGAGAGAAACTCAAATCAATTCCACTAAAACCAGGAACAAGACTAGGTTGTCTACTCTCTTCTTACCTATTCATTACAGTATTTTGTCTTAGCCAGAGCAGTAAGATAACTGAAGGAGAAGAAGGAGATATAAATTGGAAAGGAGGAAGTCAAAGTATGTTTATTTGCAGATGTGATAGTATGTATATGTGACCCTAAACAGAGAAACACCCACAGCTGAAAAACACTTTCAGCAAAGTAGCTGATTACAAAAGTTACTCACGATACTCAGTATCCCTCCTATAGACAAATGACAAATGAACAGAGAAAGAAATCAGGGAAACAGCACCTTTCACAATAGCCTCAAAAAAAATATAAAATATTTTGTGGTAACTCT
This sequence comes from Mus minutoides, assembly GCA_902729485.2. Taxonomy (NCBI): domain Eukaryota; kingdom Metazoa; phylum Chordata; class Mammalia; order Rodentia; family Muridae; genus Mus; species Mus minutoides. The sequence goes on along the minus strand of LR750516.1, from coordinate 72,682 downwards.
AAAGTAAAAAGACTTATATGATAAAAACCTTAAGACACCAAAGAAAGAAATTGAAGAAAATATCAGAAGATGGAAAGATATTCCCTGCTCATTAATCAGTAGGATTAATGGCTATCCTACCAAAAGCTATCTACCAATTCAATGAAATTCCCATTTTAAGATCCCAACACAATTCTTCAGAGATTGTGAAAAGATAATTTTCATATGGAAACATACACAACAACAACAGCAACAATAAAAACAACAAAAACAAAAACACTTAAAAAAAAAAACCCAAACAGGCTAATGTCTAATTCCGAAAAATCAAAGAATTGCTGGAGGTATCACTATCTACAAGTTCAAATTTCACTACAGATATAGTAATGAAAACTGCATGGTATTGGCACAAAAAGACATATTAATCAATGGAACCAAACTGAAGGCTCATATATAAATCCATATGCCTAGAGAGCCTTGATTTCTGATGAAGAAGAGAGAAGTGCACATTGAAAAAAAAAAAGTTCCTGATGAAACCAGATGCCTGTATAAAGAAAAATCCAGCTAGGTCATACTTATCACACTGCCACAAATTCAACTCCAATAGGTCAAAGACCTGAACATGAAAGCAGATACACTGAACCTGATAGAAGGTAAAGAGGGAACAAGCCTTGAACTCATTGCATGGGAAAAGACTTTCCAAACAGAACACTGTTAGCACTGGCACTAGTTTAACAATTAATAAATGGGACATCATGAAACCGAAAAGCTTCTGTAGGGCAAATGACACCATTATCGAACAAATAGGCTGCCTACAGAATGGGCAAAGATTTTTACCAACTTTACATCTGATACAGGGATAATGTCCAAAATATATAAAGAACTTTAAAAACTATATATTAAGAAAACAACCTAATTTAAAAAAAGGGAGTGCCGATCTAGACAACGAATTCTCAAAAAGAGGACATTCACATATCTGAGAAACACTTGAAGCAATGTTCAACATCATCAGTCATTGGGAAAATGCCAATCAGAACAACTTTGAGGCTGCATCTTACCCCTGTCAGAATGGCGAAGGTCAGTAACACAAGTGACAGCACATGCTGGTAGGGTGTGGGCAAGGGGACAATGATCCATGGCTGGTGAAAGTGCAAACTTCTACAGCTACCATGGATATTAGTGTGGCAGTTCCTCAGGAAGATGGGTACCTCAAAATCAGTAGTATCTACCATCCCTGGGTATACCCAAAGGTTGCTTCATTCTACTATAGAGATGTTGGCTAATTATGTTCATTGATGCCTTATTCCCAGTAGCCAAAAATTGGAAATAACCTAGAAGTTCCTCAACAGAAAGATGAATAAAGAAAATATGTACACTTACACAATGGAGCATTTTTGAAGCTATACTGGAGTGTTTATGAAATCATAAAATTCTCAGGTGAATGGATGGAACTAGTAAAAAATCATCCTGAGTGAGGTAACCCAGACTCAGAAAGGCAAATATGGCATGTATTTGTTTATATGTGGATCTTAGCTGTTAATCCCATGTTAACCAAGCTGCATTCCATTTAACCACAGAGGTTATGTACAGTGTGAGGGACTTTGGTGTGAGGGACAGATAGATCTCCTTAGGAAGGGAAATAGTGTACATAATTCTTGATGGATATGGGTGTTGGGACTGGAATGTCACTACCAAGTGGAGGTGGGCGGGAAGACAGAGACAAGGGAGGGAATATAGTGAGAGACAGTTAAAATTGAGAACCATTTGATGGACTATGGAAATCTGATACAGTAAAATAGATACATACTTTTTCCTAAAATATATGCATACATGAAGGCGATCTAAGTAAAATTGCTAAATAATGGGGGAGACAGCGCTCCAATTGAATGTTCTGTCACTTCTAGTACTGGGAATTGGTTATAGCTAAGTGAGTTGTCCAAAGGGGTCCCGTGTGGATCCCCAAACAACCCATGCTCTTGCCAAGACTATAGGTTGCTCTCCACAAAATAACAGCAAGGCCTCACTGTTGAACACATCACTTATACAACTCATTGAACACAGAGACTCCGAGCTGTCACCTACATAGGGCCATCATACCCACATGGCAGTGTCTTTAGTACAGGAAGGTATTCTGCATGCTACCAAGGGAGAAATGTAAACAACCCAGCCACAAACCCTTTATCTAGAATGGTGTCATGCCTGTAAAGTAACTGATTACTCCCACAGTATCCAAGAGCTGATTTGAAGCCCATTCCACAAGCTGGAACCTATGCCCAATACTGCCTGGCTGACCGGAAGCCTGAGTATAGATAGGCCAGGGACCTTGGGTAGAACTCAATACTATTGCTACAGAAACAAATCAAAACAACACAAAAGGTAGCAATAAAATGTCTCCTAAAGACATTCTGCAATACTTATAGAACAGTGCCTTGCTCAGACATCGTCAGAGACGCTTCCTCCTGGGAACAAATACAGAGACCCACAGTCAGAAATTACACAAAGAGTGAGAGACCTTGGGACACTCAGCCCTAAAGGGGATGTCAATATCAAATCCCCCCACCTCAGCGCTCATGGAACCCAGCAGAAGGGGAGGTGGTGAGAGTGTCCTTTGCATATACACTGTAACTTCCACTTTAGTGTTTAGTTAGTGAATCCCCAGTGGGCTAATGAGTGGGTCTCTGGTTCTTGTGCCTTCTCGAGCGCTTTTCTTTCTGTTTGTTTTATCCAAAGTCAATGTGTTAGTTCTTGTTTTATCTTATTATATTTTACATCACATGGAAACCTGTTTGTTTGCTAACGAGAGGCAGAAAGCATAGATCCAGATGGAGGTGGGGGAGGAACTGGGAGGAGTAGAGGAGGGGAAACTAATCAGGATATATTATGTGAGGAAAAAACCCTATTTTCAATAAGAGAAAAAAGAATATGCATTAGTGAATGTAAATTAATAAAAATTTTTATGTGTGGACAAGAGCTCAACAAATAAGACTAATGGGGAAAATATTATATGCAGAAAACGTATTATATATTATATATAGTCTTTATCTTTTTCATGGAAGTTTTTTTTTTTTTTTCGTTTGCTACTGATGCTATAATCCTTTAATTAGCAAACGTCTGCTCTCCTGTTTCATAACAGAGAGGAGAGGCTTGGTAAGGTCATCCCTGATGCTGAAGTGTCTCTCATCTGTGAGGAGAAAGGCTTACATTTTCACTTGGTTTCTCTGCCTTTTATCTATCTTCTCTTTCCTATAACTCCAGCTACTTACTTTCTGATGAAGTCCTGAGAGCTCCAGGTTCTAAGGTCTTTCTCTCAATTGGCTCAGCCCTGGGACTGTAGACTTATCTTCTCTTTGATGGATGGAGTTCATGTGAAATGGCCCCCTTTGCTTTCTTCCTCCCATCCCAGCCTACCCAAACCAGTGTTCTCTTTGTAGTCATCATTTCTGGATTTACTTCCCTTGATGTTCACAGCATCACTGCTTTGGATGACTGTAAATCCTCTAGTCATTTCTACAGTGGTCCACTCTAGGTCCTTCAACAGGGGTTGTTGTTCTTCCTGGCCTTACTGAAGAGATGGCATGCTTTAGGGTGGGTCACCTTACTTTCATCCTCTTCTTGGGCAGTATATACTCTAATTAACTCTAGTGACTTCCTCTACCAGGTGGACCCAGATTCCAAAATTCACAGGTTACCTCTCCTTTATGGTTCAAGACTGTTCGTTCCCTCCTGTCTATGTCTAGATGTCTCAAGAATCTTCAAACTCAACACCACTGATACTCAATGGACCCAGCTACCCCACCGAGGTACCCCAACATTCCAAGGATTCCTCTTGTCTTCATCTCAACTAAGCTGCTGTGTCAGCAAGGATCACCATGTTCTCTTCCCATAGGACTTTCAGAATTTAGTTAGCTAAGGCTTCTGATTTTATCTTTTCAGTATCTTTCCCATCACCATCCTCACCCTTTCCTCCAGCTCACATCCTCTAGCATCTACCGCATGCTGCAGCTCACTGCACACCCTCTTCGACTCTTTTCTGAAGCACCATTTAAAAAGACATCTCTACTAATTTTGCTGGTTAGGTTTCAGAATCACATCTTCTTCCCTTCTCCCCTACTGAGCTTTCATAATCCTCTTCACAAAATTATTCTATTATCTCATAATCATTTATTTGCGCCTACAAATTGTCAAGATAGAAATTCTCGAGTCCTGGGAACATCTTAACCTATCTTTATGCAAAGTGTGCGGAAAAACATCCATGGACAATGATTCTACTAAGCTAAAGAATGCCTAATTCTAGACAGTGCTACAGGCGTAAAAATTTTCAAAATGTCAGTGCTTACCACTGAATTATAGTGAATGAGACATAGGAAAAACATGTATTTCTTATTGATTATGCAAAATACTTTTACAACTCTTGCCAATATTACATGTTTGCAATATTTGGGGTTCATTTTATTAGTACATTATTATTAACTATATGTATGTATGTGTCTATGTGTGGGTATGTGCATGTGAGTGTACTGAAAGGAGCCAGAGGGATGGGAGCCTTCGGAGCTGGAGTTGTAGGTGGTTGTGAGCTGCCTGGCATGAATTCTGGGAACTGGATTCTGGTCCTTTAGAAGACCAGCAAGTGCTCTGTTAAGCCTGACTCATCTCTCCAGCCTCTGTATCTGCAATAGTTAGTGCCAGTTCAAGTTGAAGCTTTCCTCTTATCAATGGATCTGTTAGATTTATGATAGTTATAAAAACAACAAAAATGCATTTGTGACAGGTTTGATGTTTTAATGCTTGATAAAATGAATGAATCAGTATGTTCTCTGATAGCAATACCACACAGCATGCATATAGGTAAACAGTGCTGATAGTTGATAGAGCTGTAGACATGGATGAAGGTCTGCCTGCAGGTGTCCTGCCAGAAGCACACATGGGGGGAAAAAGCCAAAGAATAGCAAGCAGTTCTCTTTTCAAGTAAATTTGTCTCCTGTTTTTGGTCCATGTATTTTTCTTTTGTTTTTTCCTTCTTTGGAGGTTGTGGCGAACCTACAGCTTTGACATCTCCTGTTCTGTCAGAACAGGAGAATGCTAGGGACTGGCATAAACCCTAGCAGTAAACTCTCCGTGCTCATGCAGGAGAACTGGCAAGTTCACCGATGGCAGGCTGGGCTGCCCCTTTCAGCCTGGAGATATCTGGTGATCCCTCTGCTTTGTGGTTGTTTGTTTGTTTTTTTTTTGCTGCTCTTGTTTTTCTAGTATCTTTGACCTTGTCACACTCCGGCAAAATTTCCCACTTATGAAACTATTTGTGTTCTGTCTGGAGATGCATTAGAGAGCCATGCCTAGCGACTCTCTCCTCAGGGATGTTCTATGCTGCCAATATTAACTTGCACCATACTACTGTTATTTGCATTTTCAACAATTATGTGGCTGATTTATTCATACAATAATATTCTGAAGAAATTCTAAGGACTAGGTGCTGTGTCATTATTTGCTTTCCTAAACCTTTCGGTATCATCATCGAAGGGCATTATGGAAGCTTTGCTATCTTAGAGCATAACCACTCACACCTAATTGAAGTCCACAAGGCACATGGCTTTATACCTGGTGGCCTAGTGTGACTCAGCAGATGGGTCTTCTTGTCACTCATTTAGAATTTTCCAAGTAGATGCCCTACTTAGATTAGATCTAGTTCAAATGTCTCTGAAGTTCACCTGGCAGAGTGTAGTGTAGAGGGGTTTATCTCACATCTACTAGCTGGCTAACTTGCTTAACTAGTCAGGAGACTTCCTCTTGGGCAATAAGCTGATGTCAGTTCCACACTTGGGAATGAACTTCACAGCACCCCGTGGACCTGGGTCCTGAACGTCTTTTCCATATATAGCGGATACTGAAAACAAGGTAAGTACTTCAGTCTTCAGCCCAGAAATACCAAGTGGCCATGGAAAAAAATTGAGGAATTATAGCTGCCTTGTAAAATTCTTGGGGCACAACAACAACAACAACAACAAAAACCAACAAAAAACCAAACCAAAACAACAACAACAACAAAAAAAACAAAAACAAAAAACAAAAACAGTACACCAATCTGAAGCTCTCTCGGGCCCTTGATGTAATGCCACATCTCTAGCTAAATTCCAGAAACCCTGCATCCTCAAGCATGGCTGATCACCGTCAAGCGTACTAATTCCTAATTAGCTATGTTTATGCCTCATTTTCATATGGTGGCCTTTAGACTAACTCGGAAGGCAGGTAAACCTCTAAGTTAAATGCTTCTTTGCTGAATCAGACGTCCTATGTCCTTTAAGGAAAGGAAAGCCTATTTAAAGTCACTTAGGACTCACAAGAGTGGAGTGACTAATTCTGAAAGTTCCAAATTGGCCCCGTGCTATTTTGGCATCTGGGACCTCTGTGCTAGGCTAAGGTCCTGACTTAGGAGGCTGCTTTCATTTCCATTTCAAAGCCCCTGTCAATCAGGTTCTGGTCTCCAGCCCTTTCCTTGCAGGGGGTTGGTGGCTCAGTAAAATGTCAGATACTGCCCTCCTTCCCCAACTCCATGTCCTTGGCTGCCTCTGTCCCTTCTAACACTATCCCTTGTTTGGGAGCGAGAGCAGCCAGGCTCACATTCAGATAGAACAGAAGCATGACCAAATACCTCTGTGTGGAAGGTTGGCAGCCCTGACTTGCTATCAATGAACTGGTGCCGATATTCGTGAACTTGTCAGTTTTCCTGAGTGAGCACAAAAAGAGATGATTTGCTGGAGTTTGAATCTAATGAAAAGCTTTCTCCTATTTTGTATAGTTTCCCAGCCATTTGACTTGTACAATAGAGAAATCGTATTTCAACTTCTTTACGTTGAAAAAATTGCCCCTTTTCTGATTTGTCACCCAGAAATGTGAAACAGTTATCTTTGAGGCACCTTTATTATTGAAAATAGAATAACTAACTCATGTCACTCAAATCAAGACTCTTAGGGTGAAGGGATTCAAAAGCTCGGAATGAGATTTTTTAAAAAACCCAATTTTCAAGAGAGAATGAGGAACAGGGTCTCTCTTTTGCTAAGTGTATGGCCCTATTTTAGAGAACACAATCTTAGACTCACAAAGCCCAAAGGGGTGGGAGGGCGTTCAAATTTAGGTCCACCTTCCTCCTCCCTAGCTACAGCTCAGCAAAGGGGAGGCTTTGATGCTCCAGGCAGGGGGAGGTGCTCACAGAGGAAGGAAAGGTCGGTCTGTGGAGGACACTGGCTCTTTCTTCACCTAGTCAGAGGCAAAAATTACCGCTGGGGACAAGCTTATAGCCTCAAGTTGCCTCTGGCAGACAGGTGCCTGGCTGGTCCACATGCTTTATAAAGGTAACGAGGCAGTGTCCGTTCCAAGGATCCTAGGTAGATATTCCAGGGCCAGACATTTAGGAAGCAGGAAGAGGCTAGGGACCTTTAAGAATCTTTGCTAAACACCCATCATGCTCTCCTGGTTCTGGTCTGACTTTTGTCTCCAAATTCAATCTGCGGCTTTATGAAGTTGTCAAAGCCAGCTTAATATTTAAGACCTATAGATGCTGGGGAGAGTCGGCTGACCCTGGGAAGTCACTTTTAATTTAAAAGGCTGAGTCTCCAGAGGAATTTGTTGTGGGTTGCTCACCCTGCCTGGTCTCAGGAATTGCTTCAGTTCTCTGATCCTGTGTCTGATAGGGGGCATCTGGAAGGCAGTGAAACGTTTTAAAAGGTGGAGCCTGGTTGGAGGTTTCTAAGTCCCTGGGGCCTGGGTTCCTTTCAAGCAGATAACAGGACCGGGTCCCTTCATCCCTGACTCTTTTATTTGGCTTCCTTGCAATGAAGTAGTTTTGCTCTGGGAAGGAGCTCCAGGCTATAGTGTATACTGCCTTGCCAGAGGCGCAAAAGTGACTGAGCCAAATGACCAAAGACTAAAGCCTCCAAAGCTAGAACTCCAAATCAACCTTTCCTTGTTAGCAGTTGCTTGTTTCAGACTCAGGCCTGTGGTTAAATGGTGGCCAGCGTGAACATCAACAACAGGACTGAGCAAGAGACAGATAGGGAGGGCACTGCATAGCCGGTTGTTAACCTCACCACAAGAGAGAACATAGAGACACAGATGAGAGCTTCCTTCCTGTCCTGTCTGTGTCTGTCACACATACTTGTCATCTAGGCTTAAGGACACATTTTTATGTCACATGACAAAAGAGAGGGGAAAAAAATCCCATTTCCTTCAAATTAAACATGGGGTTTTTAACCTGAGCTCTGTGGGCTCCAAGGCACCTAAAATTTAAGGTATACATACTCTGGCTAGCAAACATTTATATTTTCATTTACCTCTCATTAAAATTTAGCATTTCCTTCAGTTCAAATGAACACGACAGCCTCAGGAGTGCCTGTACCTCTGCCACCTATAGATGTCAAATAGTCTTAGGGGACATGAGCACTGTCGCAGAATGCTTGGACAATGTGCGTGTTTACCATCACTTTAAATTTGGGTAGAGGTTGGGCCTACGGCGAGAACACATTTGGAACATTATTGCTATGTTTGGATAACAACAACTGATGGCTAAATTTGTGTCAGATCAACTTCAAAGCATGTAGTCTAACCACAGGCTCCATCAGTTGGCCAAAGGAATCCATGAGACATAGAGTCTCTGTACGTTCTTATCCTTCCCTGTACGCTCTTATCCTTCCCTGTACTGTTTAAGCTGTGGTCTGTCTACCTTGTTGCCTATATTTTCACTGTCTTAAATATTTAACTGGGTAGGGGTTCACATGTTAAGTTCCGTGGTTTACTGACCCTCCAATCACCAGTGCCTGCCACAATGCTGAATATGAAATGCATATGTGTATGCACGATCTCACTTTTTATTATTTATTTTAAAATACTCTCTAACTCTTAAATGTCCATTACTCATTATTTTCATGTTACTACTTTTATTTACTTTTAAGATGCATAAATACACACAGTTTATTTAAATAATCTACTTGGTACTTGTTTGCATTTTGTAGTAATACAAATAAATGTGCACCTCCATGAGTAATGTTTTATTATTCTTACTTTGAGCTTATAATTGTTTCCTAGTTATAGAATCCAGAAGGAAGAATTTGCTGATCTAATAGAATGAGCCTTTTGTACAGTTCTTTACTGAGTCTGTGAAGTTCACTTCTGAAATGAGCTGATTCAGCTAGTCTGGTTGGCCAGCAAGCTCCTGAAGTGTGCCTGTCTCTCTGCCTCCCCTGTGCTGGGATTTCAGCAGACACGTGCCACCACTCCTGGATTTTTATGTGGGTACTGGGGAATCTACATGTAGGGCCTCATGCTTGGTAAAATGTGCCTGGTAAGCACTTTACCAGCTGAGCCACCTCCCTGGAACGGAGTCACTCAATTTTAAACACCACAAACACTCGGAGCAGAAGAGTTGTACTAACATGCCTTTAAAGTATAGTTCTTAGAAAGACATTTTTGTATGCATGCATGCATACATGTCTATACGTGGGGGGCCCGTTCATGTAAATGTATGAGGTATATTGTGCAGAGCTTGAGAACTGGTCTCAAGGGCACAGTCTGTTTCTTTTTCTTTGAGACAGGGTCTCTCACTGCTCTAAAATGTGCCGAGTGGACCAGGATGGATAGCTGGTGAACCCTAGGGATCCATCTGTCCCTATATCTCCAGCACTGGGATTTTAAGTATATGATGGAGTGACCCACATTTTTTATGTGGTTTCTGGGCATCAAACTAAAGTGTTCATACTTGTGGACAAGCACTTCATCAACTGAGCTGTCCTCCAGCCTCATATTTTTAACTATGTTTTTTTTTTTGGGGGGGGGGGTGGTTAGCCAAAGGATTGAGTATAGTTCTGGCTGAAAAGAAAGAAACAATTTTTCCTAAACTCAAAAATGTAGGACAGTCTGTCTCTGTGCCTACGGACCTACATCTATACTTTCAACCAACTCTGGGACAAAAATATTCAGTAGGAATGACACCTATATTGCACATGTATAGAGATTTGTTTATAGTCATTCTCTAGAGACAGTAGAACAACTTTTCTGTGGTATTTATACTGTAGTGGTTGTCGTAAATGCTCTGTGGTGATTTAACGTATCAGGGAGACCCTGTGCAAACACTTCATTGTTTTGTATAATTAATTTGAACATCTGCAGATTTTAGTATACTTTAGGGGTCCTGGATCCAGTCCCTTGTGGACATTAAGGAAATGAATGGACATCAATACATTTCAATATTGAATAAAATCGTTTGTTAACAGAGAATTAGGAACAATGATATGCTAGAAATTTTAACTTTCTATTATTTTAACTTAATAGCTATTTTGCTTGTTAAGTGGGCAAAAATTATAAAATTCAGATAGAAATTCAAATAATCTAAAAGCAGGAGTAAGGCAGGAATAATAGAGTAAATATGAGTTTACTCTATTGTGAGTGCAAACTGTAGTATTTATGCCACTTCACATTTAAAAGGGGGGAAAAGTGTACTTAGAGGTTAAGTCATTAAAAGCCCAGAAGAAATACCCAGATAAATGCCATAAACTAAGAAAGTTTCATAAATAGCTGGAAATTAAATCTATGAGATGACAAAATTCTTACTGATGGACACAAATGCTACCTGGGACTTTCTAAGACAGGGGCATGTTTTTCCTTAGAGCACCATGACTTCTAAATCTTTGATCTCACTGGCTAAGACTGGTTCCAGCCTGAGCTATACTGCTCAACATCCAACACCTAAATTTCTCTCTAAACAAGTGGAAGTGTGTGGGGTTGTTCCTGAGTTCAACACCATAGTCACACACATGTCAACCTCAGGCCTGGCCTCCTTTATACTGACTGGGGGAAGTACAAGAGCTATCTAGTGTCTTGCAGCCTTACCTACCCCCTAGGGCAAGAACCCGGTCTTCCACCATTACAATGTCCTTAATAGTATTCATATGATACAAGCTACCTCTGTGACTGCCACGTGCAGAATAGGGCACTGGGAAGGACAGACAGATGACATGATGGATAAAGCACATAAGTGCTAGGGTCAGTGGAGAAGTGCTTCTTCTGTTACACAAAAATGTGAGGGAGATCAAAAATGGATTTCTTGCTAATTTGAAATATTTCACAGGGTACTGGGCTCATCAGGCCGCAGTGTCCTGGAATGAAAACACACGTGCACGTAATTACTCTGAGATGATAAGCAAGAACATAAAGGGACTTGAGTGTGCTGTTGCATGCCAGCGTGGCAGGGACTGATGGCAGAGTCAGGGACAGGGCCTTGAATATCTGTGAACAAATGGTTGCTTTTTATGGCTACCATTTACTGAGTGCCTGTTACCTGGTAGGCACTTCACTGAGCACCTAGCAGGTTTTAGCTCATTAACCCTGACAATCTTATGAGGTAGGCATTAACACTTCCATTTTATAGAAGGAAAAAACAAAACAAAACAAAACAGAAAGCCAGAGAGCATGGCTTGGTCAAATTATATCAAGTCAAAGAGAGGTGGAGCCAATGAGTTGACTTTAACGTCATATTCCTTTCACTATGTTATAGATGTGATGCTTGTGAGTGGCACCCAGAAACCACACCCTGATTAACATTTCATTATGCAAAGCTACTCAGACCATGAAGTCTCACTATGTAGTCCTGGCTGGGCTAGAACTTACTACCTCGACCAGGCTGACCTCAGATTCATAGACATCTATCTGCCTCTGTCTCCCCAGTGCAAGGATCAGAGGCATGTGGAACCATGTTTAGCCTAACTTGATTAAAACCAAACCAAACCAAACCAAACCAAACCAAACCAAACCAAACCAAACCAAACCATCAACAACAAAACCAGCTGTAAAGTAGGCTGAGGAAAGCAACATTGCACCTTTTGAGATAAAGGAATTCATTAAGTGATAAAGGAATTCACTAACACCACTTAATAGAACAATTCCCAAACAACCTTTAAAAATCATACAATGGTATAGTCCTCAAAGCTATTCCAAAGGCTAGCACATCATAGGAGAGCAGCTGAGAGATGGTCTGGGAGACAAACTGACCTTAAAACTATCCTCAACCTGAAGATATCCTCTAAGTTTCTTCTCCCTTTCTCTAGACTTCACTTTCTGGTGTCCATCTGAAGACTTATAGCCCATAAGTAAGACAGAATGTGTAAAACACTTAGCACAATGCAGGTACAAAATCATCCCTAGTCATATGTTAGTTATCGTTAATATTGCTGTGTCTTGGCCCATTTTTCTGCTACTGTGACAAAATAGCATGAACTGAGCACTGTTTATTAACTTTATTTCTAAATTTTGGAGACTGGGAAATCTAGAATCAAGTCATTTAAAAAGCTGGTGTTTCAGGAGGGCCCACTTTATATATGACACCACTATCTGGTGAAGCCCTTTGTGCCATGTCAGCTGAAACTGAATTCCTCATGAGTTTTGGAGGGAACATTCAAATTACAGCATTCCTCCTCAGGTTCCCAAAAACCTCATTGCCTCACATGCCAAACGCATTCATCCCATTCTAAGTGTCTCAGAAACATTAGCTTATCCCAGACTCAAAAACCCAGAGCCCAGAGTCTCATCTAAATCAGGTGAGTGCAATAGAAGACCAGAAAAAAAAAAAGTCTCACATATGCACCATAGCTCTCTGCCTAAGGGCGATTCCCTGACGTTCCGGGTCTGTAGGATCTAAATGAGCTATTTCCAATATATAACAGGCCTGGCATAGACATCATGACTCCAACAGGAGGAAAGAGGCAGGAAGAGAGAAGGCAGGGCTTTGATTGTCCCAGCTGCAGCTCACACAGGCCTGGCAACAGGAATTGTACAATTCGGATATCTTGAGGCTGGCTCTCCATTGTCTGTTAGGAGCTCCCTGCAATGTCCCCAACCCCTCAGTGCTTCTGGGCCCTGAAGCAGAGGTCCACTGGTGGCTCTGCCCTACAACGAAGCTCTGTCTGGGGATCTCTGAAGTCCACAACATCCATAGAACTCAGTGTGGGAAATCTTACACTCTACATAGGGACCAAAACTGGCTTCACTGGACACTGCCAAGGCTGACCCCTGGCACTCTCCAGATGGGGAGGATCCAACTACATCTGGGCCTCCATTAGGTAGGGGTAAGGACTCTACTTTTGAAAAGTTCCAGGAAAAGAAAAAAAACCCACATATATTTGATTTTTGTGTGTTACTAGATAATGCTATTAGGATTGGCCCCAGAGTGCTAAAAACTGTCTTACATATGTGCCTTGCACAGAGAATATAAAATACGTATCGAGTAAGCTCTATATGAGCAGCCACCCTTGTCAGAAAAAATATGCCACAACAAGAGAATTTTTTCCTGAAGCAAATAAAGAGGAATGCCATTAAAATATAAATAATAACCTTTGTGGAAGTCTCAAGGGCATCTGTGGTTCTACAAAATTATTCAGTGTATGTACAAAGTCTTTTACATTCCAGTTGCTTTTCGATGCAAAAAAAAATGTTGTGAATAAAGGTATTAAAAAGAAATGACTACAAGCTGAAATAGAAAAGACTGGGCATGAGGAAACTGTGTGAGGGTGATGAGCGTAATGAAGCACGACCCATAGCTTATGGGGTGGGGGTGCAGTTTACAACATGTTCCCAGAAAATCATAAGTTAACAGATCAATCAGATCTCAGGTCCACTTTTTTTCTGGTTCAATTCCCTCCCCACCTCTAAAAGTTACGCCAAGGAGCAGCTTTGAAAAGCAGGAAGCATGGCAGTAAAACCTCTGCATTCTTTTCCTTGAAGCTTCTGCTACTTACTGGTCAGAAGTCTCAGAAGTTAGCTTCTAGTGGAGACAAATGTCTCAAGAGCCATTGGCTTCACCTGGCAGGCTGCTCCTGTCACACTCAGTGTGTATGAGCAGAGATGGAAGCAATTTCAGTTTTGAAATGTCCTTTGAAAGTCTTCATGATATATGAACATTTCATGAATATACGAGCTTTAGTATAATGGTCTGTTCTCTTCAGACAGATGGGGCTCATTTATGTTCTACATGATTGTACCCCAGAATTCCAGGCTTAAGATGTTTGTCATAAACACAGTTAATCTATTATTTTATGAGGGTTACTAAATCTTGGCTTCCTGGATTTGAATAGATGTATACCAGATTTATGGTGGCACTTGTCTGTAAGTGACAGGCACTGTCGCAGCAAGAAACTATCATTTCTTCTATTTAACAGCACAAGGTCCTGCTGAAGGGGGAAGACACACTCAGGAAGGCCTAGCTGGTTAACAGATGGAGTGTAGTGGCAGTCAGTGGGAAACCTGGCTCCATTTATCACAACACATAAAAACTACTAAACACACAGGGGGACCCATAAAAAGGAAGAGCCTTTGCCAGAAGCACTCTTTGACAAAATTGAAGATGTTCTTTCACAAGGCGATCCGGCAAACATAAGCAACTGAATGACAAGCCTTCCTGTGCATATCACACTGACCTATGTGTAAGCTGATGACAGCTCCCCGGTTCACACCTCAGGAATGGTCCCCCCACAAAACCATCACATGCTGGCAACTAAGACAAGCCGCACTGGGGTGCTCTGCCCTGAGATCTACATTGTCATCTCATTCTCCAAAGGTCATGGGCGTGAAGCGAACCAGAGTCCCCACTGCCAGTGTCTTCAATGGAATGTTTTATCAAGCGCTGAAGGTAAACAAATGTAGCCTTGGCGTGGGGGCAGGGAAAGGTTTGTGCTATGCTGGCAGAGTCCTTTCCAAGCTTGACCTCATCTCAGTCAGCATTATCTGTCTCTACACATGGAGAGTCTACAGTGGTCAAGCTGGGGCTTTAAGAACATTTCTCATGTGCCATTTACCGCAGGTGAATCATTTTATTTAAATTTCCCCTTAAATTAAAACAAAAAGCATCACCTCCAAAATAAAGCTTCTTCCTATTACAGCTAAACACTGTAGGTAAGAGCCGTGCAAGAATTTTAGGAGCATTAAAAAGACACTGATATGATGTCCCTTGTATAGTCTCTGAGTTCACCTGAAGTGTCAGGTGCTGGATACTGCTCCTGTGACTGAATTTCCTGCAGAGCATTCTGCATCCTTTGTTTTTGGCTCTTCGCTGCATTTGTATATTGGCCGGACAGTTGAAATCATTCCTTAGGCCTTCCTTTGAGAGCAACCATTCAAAATCCTGCTGATTTAAAGTCGCTTTAATATACTTTAAACCGGGAATGTTTTTCTCCATTAGAATAATAGTTGACTAAGATTTTAAAGGCCTGAAAGAAATTATGGAATTTCTATAGGATTATGGAATATGCCTGGTTGTGTTGATTTGATATTTGTAAACAGTAATGTTTCCTATGAAGGCTCTGTGAACTTGAACTTGTTACAATATCACAAAAGGGCCTTGCCATGATCTGTGCTGCAGGTCACCACAGGGACGGGCAGTGTCCCGTGGCATAAGGACACTTGAACTCCAGGGAGAGATTTGGATGCAGTGTCTGGCCTGTGTGTTCCAGTTGTCTTCCTGAAGCTGCCTTACGCTTGCTGTGTTCTGACCCTAATTCTCCCCAACTACATTCCTCCCCCTTCTCACTGTTTCCAACACCCACTGAAGCGTCATTAAAAGTTGGGGCAGATCCTGGGAGACCAGAAAGCTATCTGTCTGCACTTTACATTTAATTCTACCTCAAGTTCTAAGAACTGAGTGCAGCAGCTATTCTTACGCAACTTCCTTTAGCCTTTAAAAACCATGCAGTTGGAAGTTCCTTTGAGTGAGACACCGGCTATTTGTACTTTAAGCCCATTTTGTTTACTGACCTGAGAGGAAAAACCCAGAGAGCTTGCCATGTCATCCTGACATTTTTATATCTGTTGGCTCTATTATGACGAATCTCTCTGTATTGTACAGACCCAGATTCAACATGAGCCAAATTATATCTCCAAATATAACACAAAGGACAGAAATGGTTGTACCAAGTGTCAGAGTAGCAGGTTGGAAGGCCCACCAAAGCGCTGCAAGATGCTAAGTGTCATAGCATAAACCCTGTGTGCTCTGGGGTAGCAAGAAGGATCACAGAGCGGTCTTCATGGGCCTCCATGTTTGTCAGCAGGTACTTCACATCCTTACCTCATGGTCAGTGCTATTCAGTGCATCCCAGAACGCTGCTCTCCCAGAAGCTCCCTCCCTCAGTGCCTGCTTCTTTCTTTCCCTTCATAATTTGCTTTCCTTAAACAACTTTCTATGGCTAAGTTGATGCTAAGAGACTAGAAGTTGGATTGGTAAATTCTGTGGATACAGTGGTCATCTAGCAACTCGGGCATCAGGTGGGTGACTGACTTCTCACCCCAAACCCTCGGCATCACAGACTCTGCTTAAAACCAGTTGACATGAACTCTCTTCAGAAGAAAAAGACCATTGCTGGGGAATTTCAGTCTCATGGGATTTGCCAATCGACTGTGGAGTCCCTGGCATTGGCTTAGTTTTGGATGACTCTTCAGAGGCACTATGGCCTGACAGAAAGCATTTCCATCAGCTAAGGATCACAAGTCACCGTTCCTCTTCCTGTTCTTTCTCACCTCGTTCTACCCAGGCCAGTTACAAAGCACTTGTGTTTCTGTGTGTTCTGTTTTCCCCAAACACATAGGAGTTTAAATGAGTGAGAGCTACTGACTAGAATTTGTAATAACGACAAGAAAAAAAAAAAAAAAAACCAGTTCAAGGACTTAGAAATAGGTTGTTAGTAATTGGCCATCAGTTAGGTTATTTGGATCATTTTCTCTGGTCAGGTAAAGCTTCTAATTTTCTCATTTGGAAATTTTATAAAACACAAAGGAATTCTTACCTAGAGCATAGTTTCAGGTAAAGGGGACAAAGGAACATACATCTAACAAGTACAAATCAGTTACCTTAAAGAGGCTGTCTGCCTTTGATGTTGGTTTTAAACTATCATAGATACAACATATTTATTTCATTTACACTGATACTCATACAAACCATAAGTAATCTCATCAGTGAGATTATATATATATATATATATATATATATATATATATATATATATATATATATATATATATAGTTTTCATGAGGTGCCACGGTAGATTAGGTGTTCCGGAATACAAGCATTTTTCTCATTCCTGGTACAAATCTGGAGAGTCTCACAGTGAGGGATCGAAACACTGAGAGTCTACAGGCACTACGGCAGGGGAGCATGATGCTGTAACAGGGGAAGCCAAGATGGCACTGGAGGATTAAAGACCACATCATGTATGCCTTTGAGATGCTGTCATTTAGATTTCTGTTTTCATCTCTCCACTCTCATCTGTCAGCGTTTTTTTTCTGAACCTTAGCCTTCTTTCTTTGTTAACATCACTGGTATCCTTGACCCTAGATGGTTCCAACAGCTCACCAGGCAAACACAGCTTCCTAGGAGGTCTCTTTGTTTCATGAACATCAGTCCTCGATGAATGCTAACATTCAAATGTTGGAAGAAAGACCTTGACTTGCTTCAATTTATTTCAACCGTTTTCGATGGGCACCCTATAGGCACGGGAGGCTGTGATTATAACGTAGCCCCCTTCCATTTGCATTTTCTATGTCCTCGTTGCTCTGTCCTTGATTCAGTCTCCCCTGGTCTTTGGCGCTTTCTATGTCACTTTCTGCTCATTACTTTTACTACTGTCCTTTGAGCAAACACAATTCCCTGGTGGTTCCGGGGCTTCCCTGAAACACATTCGGCTGCGATGCTGGAGTATTTATAGAGTCCACTGACTATCTGATTAGCTCAAGCCACAAAATAAACTGAAGGGATGGGTGACACTAACCTCCATTGTTTTTCTTCTTACTTGTAAGTCCTGCTGGAGGTAAAGACCACAATTCAGGTAATAAAACCCTTGACAGAGTATTGTTTCATAATGGCAACAATATTCTGTGGAAAATAAAAGCTAGCAGGGAGTCAGGGGATGGAGAATTTTGCTTTTCCAAACACAGGGCAACTGCTGTGATTCCAAACACACTGCAAGCTGCAATGCCAATTGTGATACTGCACACATGGAAATGGTGTTTAGTACCTATACTAATAACTGCTTTAGACACAGGTTAAACATTACATTTTATGCTTTGTCTAAACAGGGGTTTTATTCTCCACCAGGTTAGAAGTGCTGTGTAACAATCCAGTACTTATCATGTTTCTCTGATAAGGTAATTTGGTGACCCTAGCATAGAAAGCACAAAGAATCATTATTAACACTAAATCTGGTAGCTTAATTATAGGCTTGTATGCTTTTGAAGCCAGAATCTACAGGACTTAAGCAATGTTTCCTTTGTACATAGTTTCCTTAGTTCAAGAGGCTTTCTGCACTCTCCTCTTACAGTAATGGATTTGCCCATCTCTGGCGGCCCCGGGCAGTCATGGGTAAGCATTCTTCAGCTTCCTCCTCAAGTGCTGCAGGGATTTTGACAATCAGGAGAGAATCTGAAGTGTGTATTTCCCACAACATAGAATTCCCTTACGCCAGAGTCAAACATAAAGAAAGGGACACGTCCTCTTAATGCCCTTTAACAGACACTGTTCCTCGGCTAGCCACTAAAACAGGATGACAAATCCATAATGGATCCCAAGGGCAGCTGTGAGGAGGGAGCCTATCAACATCCAATTTCACAGCATCCACACTGAAAGAGACAGAGAATTCTGTTTCCCAGTGAAAGAACTCACTCAGATGTTACAGGTCCTGTATTAGAGAATTTTCTTATGAGGCTCTTCCATCAACAGCACATTTGTAATTTTAAATTAAGGCTTCCTGTTAGGCAGTTCATGGCTTTGTAAATAATTCCTTTAAATTATTTGAGTCTATTTGTAATTCAGAGAAGAGCTTTGTGAAGGTGTTAGAAAGTCAGAATTTGTTACTTCTAAGCATATTTTCATACCCACGAATGTCATTCTCTCAGAAAACATCACCCCTAACTCTTCACTGAGATTAGAGGATACAAAAAAATATATTAACAAGTATAAGAATCTCTTCTCTTAGAAACCTGCAACACAAACCAGACATAAAAGAAATAGAAAAGAAAACCATTGTTTTATATCCAATACTTGATCTTTGCCTGAACATGTGACCAACACTCTTTGCTGATTTTTATACATATATACTTATATACACACACAAATTTAAATATAAATATATATTGTACAACATGGAATGGCAACATATCAAATGTTTACATTCTCTGCTAACACATATTGCTTCCTGTGAGGGAAACATATCATATTACAAAAATAAATCATGGAGAGTAACATGCAACATCCAAGGAGGAGGGAAACAGGGTTGGGGGTGGGGTGGGGAGGAGGGACACAACAATGCCAAAGAACAAAAAGTGCCATTGACCTGATTTGTCAGAGCTGTCGCCTGTGCCTGGCCTGACGGAGCAGCTGGGATTAGCCTTTGCGCTGTCCTTGGAAGGAACCATTTTGGGTTTATTTTTCGTTGCCTCTAGAGCTTTGACCTTCTTGGCATGTTTACTTCCTTTGTAGTGGGCCTCGGCCTGGCTCTACAAAGGAGAACAAATCAGGCTCATTGTTTTGCTACTTACAAACACCAGGATGGATGAGCATGCAGGAAAAAATACAATCAGTCATAGGCACCACAGACATCACAGGTCAGTGCTTGGGTACATCCCCAGCATTTATCTACGAGGTTTCAACATATCAAACCTTGCTGGATAACGGAGAACCCGTGTCGTTGAAAGCCTAAAAGTCACACGAGTGGACCACAGGATCAGGACAAAAGCAGGAGGAAGGTGAGACCGGTCAGCGGTGCCCTCTCACCACCGCTCAGGCCAGGGAGGACTGCTTTCTCACCATCTGGCTGTCAGCATCTGTGCTGGGTGTCCTATTCACCCTCGTAGACTTCCACAGTCTCCACCGCTCATTAGATAAAGCCTGTCTGCTCTGCACCTAGTCCCCTGTGGTCTCTGAGATCAACTAGGGTGACATAGCAACATGGCGATAGCTGCTGTTGAATGCAGATGGCACGACGTTTTGGAGACATCTACATGCACTTAGTATGCCACCGTGGATGATCCCAGGTCCAATTATAGCTCATGCCACAAGGAAGGTAAGGACAGTCCTTGATCTCAGATGTGGGTCTCACATCAAAGCGGTTAGCATTCCATTCTCATACATAAAGGGTGTGTAGCACTGTGACTTCAATGCTAGATCAAAGGGAGTAGAAAGTGAGACCGGAGACAACACCAATTTACAATAAACCTAGAAGACATTGAGTTAACTTACTGACATTGGGAAGTTACCTTCCATCCAAACAAGATCTTTTTGACACCTTGATTTACTATATACATGTTGAGAAAAAATAACTGCATAAATTCATTTGAATTGCACTCTGAACAGACTGAAAAATAAAAATATGCATGTAGCAAAAGCAAAACAAGACATAGTGGGTGCACTGCTTTAAAGGTGACACACGTGGTAAGTTTTATGCAAACAAGATGGAGTTTGACTAGAGGACTTTTCACCCAATTACTCATCTTCTATCAGTTTCCGTTAGAATCGGAGTGTATCGCAAGATGGTCAGGGTCAGCGAAGTGAGGTAAGGCCACGCCTTATATGTTAGGTCCGTGAGGTAAGGCGTGACTCAGATGCACTCATGAGGAAATGGGCAGATACAGCAAAGCATGCCATGGGGTGAGCCAAGCAAAAGCCAAGGGGACCCGAGAGGAGTCCTCTTGAGGAGAAGTCCAAAAATAGGCAGCCTTAGGTTTGAAGATCTGAAGGAGGAGTTACACGTGGATTGGTAAAGGGAGGTGTGCTTTGGGTGGGAGAATTTGGCCTAGGAAAAGCATTTGTGCTGGAATGGCAGAGGCATAGGTATGGCAGGAGAGACCACTTGATAGACTATCTACGATAGGAAGCCAATGGGAGCCGGGTGTGGTAGCAGCTTATCACAGGGATGAAATTCTCCAGCAAATGCATGATGCCACGGGTTCCAAGTTGGGGGAATTTCTATCTCAGCTGTATTTATTTATTTATTATTTATTTATTGGCTGCGTAAGAGAAAAGGACGATGAACAAAGAAGCGTTGAAAATATGGGATAGTTAGGGGTAAAATCATGAGTGAGGAATATGACAAAAATATTCATATTGTAAATAGAGTAGCTCAAGTTCCTGGGAATGTTAGTCATTATCTGTCCTGTAGTCCTTTGCTTAAATGGATATAATCAGTTTACTGGTAATCACTGAATATAGAGTGTTCTTCCAAAATATCACATTTGCTTAAGTCATCTCAGGCTGTGATGTGTGTGTGTGTTTTGTGTATGTGTATGGTGTGTATTGTTGGTATGTGTATGTGTGTGTGTGTGTGTGTGTGTGTGTGTGTGTGTGTGTGTGTGTGAGATTTGTGTGTATATTTGTGTTGGAATGTTTTCCTAACTTCTGGCTTCTTTTGTTCCAGCTCAGAGCACACATAATGTCACTATCTTCAGCAATTCAGCTCACTCATTTCTGTGGAACTGGTGACGGTGAACATCACTTCAGTGCCCATCGCTGTGAACCACCATGAGGGAAAGGCCTAGTTTTGCTGAATGCATAAGTGATGAGATGAAGGTAGGTGTTCTTGCTGAACTATAGCAGTCTGACTGTGAGGAGAAGATGCAACGAGCCGAACGCCATGCCTGTACATTTACATTCCCAGGGTTCACTGTACTTCTGCTGGAGTGGGAACTCAGTGATCTCAGAGCTCCCTGACTTGGTTGTTTCTTCATTTGAATAGGAAATGGATGTGAAAATATGCACTGCCTCCACACAACTGTAACCTGGGGATTGGTTTACTTCACAGCTAACAGGACATTCGTGTCTTCCCTTGTGTGCAGCGTTTGCCACCCAGGGCCTGTGCTGAGTGTAGTTCTAGCTTCCTCAGGGTCTCCCCACAACTGTCATCTTAGCTCCTCATTGACTTATCATTGCTCTTACTTTGGATGCCCAAGACTTTGCATATTCTTTGTCAAAGTTAAGGGAAAACCCAGGGAAAAACGGAAAAGCACCATGAGACCTTCATCTATTGGCCGGGAGAGGTGACACCAAGTGCAGTTGTTTATTTCTAGTCATCTTCAAGCTGCCAACTTGTCACAACTCATACTTCTCTTCTGAGAGAGTCTCAGCTGGGGGATTGCCTTGATCACATGGGCCTGTAGACATATCCATGGGGCATTTGCTTTATTGATAATTGATTTAGGAAGCCCAGTCCACTGTGGACAGAACCACCCTAGGCAGGAGTCCTGGGCTGTATAAGAAAGATTATCTGAATAGAAGAGAAGATAGGGAGTGAACCAGCAAGCAGAGTTTCTTATTGGTTTCTGCTCTAGTCCCTGCCCCGACTTCCCTAATCTTATGACCTGAAAGTGTAATCTGAAATAAGTCCTTTCTTCCTCTAAGTTGCTCTCTGTTTCAGATTCTACCACAGCAACAGAAATCATACTTGGACACTGGTAATAAACTAGGAAACTAAATGCAGATTTAAAGATGGATAGCGGAAATAATAGTGATGACTTATGTTCCTGAGCTCTCTTCCAGTCTGAGCATGAACCAGCTCACTTGATTCTCATGGTATCCTATGAGAGGAGGCACTGTCAGCTAGTGTCTTGCAAATAAGAAACTCTATATTCTAAAGGCAGATAACTCATCAACAACCACATAGGGTATATAGGAAGGCATTTAGTAGATATTAAGTGCTGAGATGTACATCTCTACTTAATTATATACTCATATGTCTGCCCTAAGTTTACACTGTAATCATTAGAACTGGAAAGCTACAAAGGCACCACACTACTTTAAATATCACAGGAAGGGATTAGACCTTAATGCTGCTGAAATTTCTACAAATAGAAAACAGCTGCATAATTTTGGGTAAAGGGTAATACTTTAGGTCCAATCCTCTTAATGAATAGCTAAGAAAGCCCTAAAGTCCCTCTAGAAGGCACTAGGATACCCCCATTTTTTTTTAAATTTTGAGCGAGGCTCAGGTATTTAAGGCTCAGGTATTTAACTCACTGTGCAGCAGAGGCTGGCCTTGAACTCCTGACCCTCCAGCCTCCACTTCAAGTGCTAGGATTACAGGCACATGGCACCATGCAAAGTTCCAAGGACACTTTTCAAGGCCTCTTCTTTTCAAGTGCACTGAATAGTTGAGGGTTATTTAGTACCCTTTTGGCTCAAGAACAGGGTTCTCTAAATATAACTTTCAAGTACAAGATGAACAGGGTGATTTCCTCATTACCATTTCCTGGCATCAGGGCAGAAAGTTAACAGCATCAGTTAGCCCTGGAGATAAAGATCCAGCTATGTGATACCTTACTGCACGTTAAGATAGAAAGGGCTCTCCACAATGTGACCCATTTGCCCTGAGTTTGGGGTGTGTAGAAGCCAGCAGTGAGGATCCTTGGCTCCCTCAGACTGGCATTTGGGGCAAGTGAAGCAGCCCGTTGTGGAGCAGAGGGGGGTAGGTTGCTCTCCGTCTCCCTTGGCACACCTCTACTTTCTCGTGGTGTTCTTGTTGAGTGACACTTTGCTATCCTCGGTACTTTATCTGATGCAGTGTCAACAGCTTCTGCTTCCTGGGCAAACCTTCAAGTGAAAGTGAGACGCTGTTAAATAGCAACAGCACTGACCCCACATCATTAGCAAGGAAGCACCTTAATTGAGGAGTGAGAGAGGCAAGAACAAGAGCCAGCAAACTCATGGCACCGGGCGGGCGGGCGACTGCCACAATCAAATGCCATCAACAATGGGCTTGCTTGGCCAGCCTCACTTTCCTTACAGCCCAGTGACTGAGCAGCAGGAGAGAGCTGTCTACTGCAAATGGCTTCAAGAGAGCTGTTGCAACACCCCTGGCACTGACCAGTGCGTGTGTGTGTGTGTGTGTGTGTGTGTGTGTGTGTGTGTGTGTGTGTGGCTTAGCAGTAAGGCACACGCCTTGTTGCACAGGGCCCAGGTCAAGTTTGAGCCTGAGCAGTCAAAAAGGAGAAGGAAGAAGAAAGCCCCACATGAAGAAGTGGCAAGAAAGAAAGGGTTACTGGAATGACCACCCTGACCTCCACCTAGGAACTGACGGGAATATAACCTCATATTTTAGGGGCCACTTCTATAGTTCCCAGAACACCCACTATCCATTGGCAAAATAGCTTTCAGAGGAAATGACGTCCACGGATACTTTTTTCCCCCTCCATTAATTCCCTTTTGTGCCAAGTCCCTTTGATTCCCCAAATCCTCAACATTTCTCAGAACCTCACTGGCTCAGGTAAAAAAAAGATAATGAATTAGACAAGGTTTTGACTTAAAACAAAAATGTAACGAAGTCTTCCCAGTGGGACATTTTACAATCTACTGTGCGCTCCCCTCCGGTGTCTCTCCCAAGTTCTAATTTCTGCCTCAGAGAGGAAGATCTGCAATCTCTGGTCACGATGTAAAATTGTGTTCAGTGTATACGGAAAGGCAGACTCACGGAGTGCTAGGCAAGTGCCAGCTCTCTATACAAAACTGATCTTTTCGTGTTTAAAGAAATGAGTAAAACTGTTTCCTCCATTAAAGAAAATACATCATAGCATCTCTTTCTCTACTACCTTAGGTGTCAATGCGGTCAGCAATGTTATGAGGGAAGCGGCAACAGTTAGTTAACATCAGACAACATGGGCTCTGCACATGGTGGTGTGGCTGTAGAGAGTAGTCAGTTAATTTAAGAAATAACAACAACAACATATTCTAAATAAACATGTAAATATTAAAATACTAATTAAAATATATGTCAAATCAACCATAAATAGACTAGTAAACTTGATTGTTCTAAAAACAATTTGACTCATGCCAAGTGACAGACAGTGGGATATTTTTAAAAATAAAGACAACGCCCTTTCACCCGCACACCCACTGAAGATCAGAAGGTAGAGGAAAAGAAATTCAAACCACAATCCAAAGTTCAAGGAGAAAGATGACTCGAAGCAAGAGGGGGGAGGATATCAAGGATGGAGCAACTGAGAACTAAAGGAGTCAGCGAATAGAAAAAAGAAATTCTCCAGATTGTAGAGGACCGGAGAAGCTCTGTAGAGGACCAGGAGAAGCTCTGTAGAGGACAGGAGAAGCTCCTCAAAGAGGGAGCAGAGGTTGGACACTGCTTCCAGGGCAGGCTCTGAGGTATCCGTGCCCAGTGGGAGACACTCTGGGGTAAAAGGAGCAGCATGTGCTGGACTGTACATCCTTTGAGCTACAGTGTTCCTTGGCATATATACTTGTAGCTTCTCTAGAACACTCAGGTACAGAGAAGACAGCAGAGAAATGCCGCTGAACTGTTACCTTAAAAATTATGTCCCTTGTAAAACGGAAGCTATCGTGGGGCTTTTCAACTGCACGTCAAATGCCCTATTAGTAAGCACTTTGAATAGAAAGTTACTGTGACATTAGATGTGGCTTTTACATTACAGATCCTATTCTGTGTGCTAAACTATAATCTTGTATCATAGCCAAGGCACTAAGATAATTATCTGAGATAAAATAATAATGACATTTTGAAATCTATGAACATGTTAAGAAACAAATTAAAAAATACTAAGTAGAAGCTAAATAATTTCTTGAATCTCTGCCTTTTATTTTTTTTCCCACAAAACTCTCTTTACTAGTAAAAACACTTTTGTATGTATTTTTGAACTGGGTAAGACTTGACGCTTCCAGAGACAGGGCCACATTATGAGAAAGGTAAGATGTACCCAAGAGAAAGGCCTACTCAATCCAAAGATGGCTAGTGAACCTTTCTTCTGATATTGGTCTGCAATACCAATAATGATGTATAAACTATCTTTGGTATTTACCCCACTCACTGAATCCTTACTTATGGGAATCTGTTGAAAACAAAAAAATTCAGACTGATTTATGACCATTATGAGTCTTTTAGCTTAAAGAGAGTCAGTGTTTTCCCTAATTTCCAAGATCTAACCAGTGAAACAGTTGTGCTTTTTATGGTCCAGCCAGTGCCTTGATACTGTGTATCTCCAGGGGGCGCCACTCACATACAGTTCACCATGGATGCTCTCCTCCAGGGAATATGCAGCAGACCAGCAACCTGCGTAAGGCATTCTACACACATTGTCTGTAGAGTGCAGAAAACATCCCGCAAACTCCAAAGCTTTCTGTATCACTAAAGGGAAAGGCAAGGGCTCTCTAGGAGGGACATGATGTGCACTCTAGCCTGTTAATTCTCTTTGGGCCCAATTTAAATTCCATCAAATATTAGAGACAGTAGAATTCTTGGGTCACAGCTGCTTCGAATGCTACTGTTTGATACTTCAGCTTTACACAGACATCTTCACTTTATACATTTCAGTGGAGGCAAATTAATCCACTTCTTTTAAAAAAAAGCTGAGTTCTTTAGTGCAGTTCAAAGTAATTTTTCAAATATACCCTATTAGTCATCTGCGAGCCTTGATGCCTGTGTTTCTGCTTGGCATAAGAAACTGCACATGAGCACCCTGTTGGTCTATAGGTGACCTACAGAAGGGCACTGAAGCTTGAGTTAATAATCAGCTGAGATGTGGCGCAGAGACAGGATTGTGCCCCTTAAAGAACAAGCAGAGGGGTTCCCACAGTTTCAGGTGAACAATCTCAGTCATTTCCCTCCATTTCAGACTTCACTTGAGTGGCCTGAAGGTGGATTATTAATTTTAGGGGATCCCCAGGAATCGTAGTTTCTTCCCTTAGGGATCCAACTGTACAATGACTTACCAACTTAGGGTTGATAAGGGCAGGATAAGAGACGCAGTTATTTGGGAGTGCCCGTACTGACCGTAATCTGACTGCGAGCCCTTTTATTTGGTCAGTTCTGTTCTCTTGCTTGCCTAGCTCTCTGACATTTGACATTTCATTTCAAATTGGGTCATAATTAAAACGTATGTCCATTAAAAAAATACAACAATAAGTTTTTGCTAGGGTAAAGGTCAACCCAGAGGATTCCTGTCTTAATTCTGTTTGTAAACAATGGAAATCATAGAGCTTGCATTTTGAAGAACATTTCCTTTTATCAAGTGGCAGGACGTTTATGTGAATTCTTCAGTACAGGTCTGCAGCATCCCAGCTCCGATAAATGTCATTACAATTTACTTAGGGATTTTCATGTGTCTGAGTTGCTTATTCTTTAAAAAGAACAATTAGAGTGTTTACTCTGCATTTTGTACTGCAGTGTGGCAATTTTTGGAGGGATGCTTATCCTGTCTTCTGTGTTGGGGATCAGCACCTGAACACAGTAAGCCAACACCTCGTGCATAAGTGAATTCCTAAAAAAATGTCCAACAGTTTAACTGGGGGGAAGATGAAGCAATAAACCGTGGCGGGGTGTACTCTACCACGCTCAAATCAAAGGGAAATGTCTGATTAACTCCCCAGAGTATGCACCTAATAAGCTCTACACTCTAAACGACTCTATCCATCTCAGGAAGGTAAGTGCTTTGTACACTGACATGACTAAAATATAAAGTGATAAAAAATACCCAATTTTCTTTAAAATTAACACATATAGGAATTAAAACCCTTAGAACGTTTTTTGAATCAAATGTTCTTATTTTAATTTAAAAATTTATTTAATTTATGTTAATATTAAGGATTTGTCAATGATTACACAATATCCTTTGAATTCTTTATTTTGGGATTTTCCCAGAGTATTTAACAGTGGAATTGATCCACTTTCCTCACATTAATTTCACATTTTATATAAAACCTGAAAGCTGTTAGTTACTTCTGTGGTACGGCGAGATAGAAGGATGTCTCCAACTCTGAGGTGACTCCAGTTTCACTGGCTCGGCCCAGCATATTTACAAGGAGGGACCACGTGCTTTCAGTGGGGCGTTGTGACCGCTCACCTAACTAATACAAACTGTCTGAACTGTCTCTTAGATTAGGCTTTCAGACTTTCACACATTTACGGTGAAGTGGTCCAAAAAAGCATTACACTTGTTTCTATTTCCATATTAAAGACATTGACAAAAATGACACCAATTACGCCTAAAATGAGAACTTGTATGATGTCTCCTTACGTATGTTCCATGAGTCATAGCCTTAGTGTTGGCTGTAGGGGCAGGGAAACTCAGTGGGCAGTGCTCAGGGAACCAGTTGAAACATGGCTGTACCAGTATTTCATATGCTGACACATTAGCTGTCTATCATTCATCATTTGAGACTCTGTTTAACAGTTATTGAAACATTCATATTTCAGAGTGGCATAATGTTACAAGTCAGATGAAATAAGATATGTAGATATAAAAAGCATATCTTGGGCTGGGGAGATGGCTCAGCAGTTAAGAGCACTGACCGCTCTTCCAGAGGTCCTGAGTTCAACTCCCAGCAACCACATGGTGGCTCACAAGCATCTGTAATGGGATCTCTCAGATCTCTGGTGTGTCTGAGAGAGTGACAGTGAATTCATATACATAAAATAAATAAATCTTTTTTTTAAAAAAGTGTATTTCAAAAACTCTCATAATACACAAATGAAATTAAGGGTACATGATGAAACAATACATAGCCAACCTTTCCCTGCTGATTGTTCTTTACATTACAGCAGCAGGTTAAACCTGAAGTTCCCGTCCTAATTTACTATTTGCAGCCTTCATTACATGTGAGAGCTCTGTTGTCTATTTAAGACAAAATAGGAATGGAAACATCTGCAGCTTTGATTCACCTACAAAATCTAAAGGTCAGCACACCATAGTAGCATGCTATAGGGGCATGACCTGCCATGTTAGGTACCAAGGGACCTTGCCCAGAGACTTGAGCAAGCTAGGTATCGCAGGGAGCTCTTGCTAGTGTCTGCTTCTCTGCTCAGCCATCAAACACTGCTTATTCTTAGCCCTTTCTGAGCTTTTACTCCAAACTTTTCAATCTGCTCTCTGTCCAATCCCACCCACATTATAGCACACGAAACCAGGTTCTGGATGTCCACTGTGAATATCGAAGGACCTTAAACAAAAACTCAAAGCTAAACTCGTTGTAACAGACGTTGCTCTCTGTCTCTGAACTAAATAGTCCTCTCCCTCTTCTGTCAACCTCATCTCTCTGCTCTGTTGAAAGGACCGAGGCACCCTCTTATCACGCTCAACACCCACATTCTGTGAATTGCCAGAGCATGAGGAGTCCACCCGGGTACTTCTCCAGTCAGGCTGATTTTCTTGTTCTCTGTCACAACCGTCCTGATGAAATTTGCTGTCATCTTAAGCCTCTTCTGCGGCCACACAAAGACCTTCCTGAGCTCTCTGTAGCAGTACTTTCAAACACACGTCTTACTGTGGTCATTCCTTGGTTTTATTTTAAAACCCACAGTGCTTCACTGATGCTGTTTTTAAAACCTAAATCATCTTCTTGGCAACCCGCGTGGCCTTCTCCCTCCCTACGCTTGGCTTTTTGTCTGGGTCCTCTCTATTGCTCTCTG
The DNA here is from genome assembly GCA_902729485.2 of Mus minutoides. Taxonomy (NCBI): domain Eukaryota; kingdom Metazoa; phylum Chordata; class Mammalia; order Rodentia; family Muridae; genus Mus; species Mus minutoides. The sequence continues at coordinate 43,267 of LR750516.1, read as the reverse complement.
AGAAAGAAATAGTGTGGCTGCAGCCCAAGGAAAGCATAGGAAGTCTTCTTTTCCCCAGCCTAGAAGCTAGCTAGCCCCTTGGGTCTTGTCTTAGTTCATTCCTGTTCTTCCCTCAGAACCTGGCTAGACGCCCTCCCTGAAGAAGCCAAGGTCTGTGATCCTTCACTAGGTCGCATATTGACTGGATTCTTCCAAAGTACAGCCACCAAACGCCAGTGCAGCCCCTTCCTGAGTCTGTATGATAGTTTCTGAAGTCCCTGTTTTGAATTTATGAATTCACATGACCATTTGATTAATTCTGTCTTCTACCAGACTACAGCCCTCCGTTATGGCTCACACCTGTGAGGTATTTATTCTTCATTTTATATCTTGCACCTAACACATTACTTGAAACACAGTAGGCATCTGATAAATATGGATGGGTGAGGGAATGGACATATAATCTTTATTACTTCAAAACAGAACTCAAGTAATGATAGAGGATGGAAAAATAGAGATGACTTTAAATTGGTCATAGCCAAATGGCAGAGAACGTGGCAAAAACAAGTAAGAAAGCTGAGGTCACGGTGGAGAGGGAAAACTTTCAGGAGGAAATGAGGATTTTGTTTGGGCATCTGTTGGGGCTGCTCACAAGATACACACTGGGGAGATTCAACAATTGCTAGTTGAGGAAGGTTGCTGGACTGTAGGCATTGTTTGGGAGCCAGGCGACAAGATGATGGATGACCCTTTGGAGACAGACAAGGTTCCAGAGGAATTAAGTGCAGCGGGAAGGAGGAAATCTATTTGAGAAAAGAAATCTCGAGAAAACAGTTATGTACAGTGGGAGAGGAAAAAAATCTATCTGAGGAAAGATTCTTGAGAAGACAGTGGCGTGAGACCTTCAGGAGGCAGCTCATCAGTCAGGACAGGAGGGTCACCAGGAAAACAGGGTGGGAGAGAGAAAAGGTCAAAACAGAAGACACAGTGAGGAAGTCCAAGAGAGAAGAATTTAAAACTAAGTTTCTAGGAAGAACTGCGGTCTCTAAGGGTAGCAGCAGCATAAGTGCTGTAGCACTTTTCTGCAATTTCGAAATCAGTTTTATTAAATAACTGGAAAATAGTAGATTCTGAGGTCGTCTCGTTCTGCAAGTTGGCAACGTTGCACCGAAAGCTGAGTTGGTAGCTCTATTTGTGTAAATAAAGGACTGAGAGCCGCCTCGAGAGAAATCAGAGCACCTTGCCCCCATCCCGTAGAAGAGGTGAAGTACACATGGCCAGAACAGAAACACAGTATCCAGAAAAACTTCAAGCATAAAGGCACATTTCCCTGAGTTCAAAAATAAAAAATATGGACACACAGCTGCCATGGCTTGTCATGCATCAGGCACAGGGCTAAGCGTTTTCTGTGCAGAGCCTCATTTCACCTTGTAAAGACACGTGGAGCCAGTAAGACCTAGTGGGAGTCTACAGAGAACTTGGAAAGCTACTGTTGCTTAATCACAAGGTCAGAAGTGGAAGACTGTGGAGAGAACATCTTCTGTATGGATGGGTATGGCACCTGTCAATAATAGAACTGATGGCCTATGGCTTAGGCAGGAAATAGGAGGTGGGACATCCAGGAGGAGAAAGAATTCTGCAATAGAGCCAGGCCAGGCAGGAGATTCACTTGGGAAGATGTGAGGAGAAGGACTCATGGTTCCTGAGCACAGGTAACCAGCCACGTGGCAAAATACAGATTAGGGTAATTGGGTTATGATCTAGTCAGAGAAGAGCCTAGCTATACAGCCAAGGTACCTGTAAATATATTTTAAGTCTGAGTCTTATTTCTGGGAGTATAAGGCTGAGAAGAAGAAGAACTAGTCCAAACTTCTACAGAAGATCTTGGATTTGAATGAAAGATTAAAAGAGCAGGCTTTTCATCAGCACATTGCAGATCAATGAAGGAAACCCTAGCCTCGATCAAAATAGCCTGCCCAGGGGCAGGTTCAAGACCACATAGACTCTCACCCTTTGCTATGATGCTTAAAGGTGATCTGGAGTAAAAGCAGGCTTTGGAAGGTAGCCTTTAAGGTCATGTTAGGTTCAGTTTTTACCATAGAGCATGGATTAATAACTCTCCTATGATCCCTTTAGAATGGTTCCCACAAACTGAGCTAGGTACAAGAGAGATTGCAGAAGGGATCCAGTCACTGTCATAATCAATGTGTGTGTGTGTGTATGTGTGTGTAAACCAATAGTTCTATAAATAAAGATATATTTTCTAATTAACACACATTCAATATAGCCAATGGGAGTAGGGCTAAAATTAGTCTACCAAATCTTGAAAATCTATGGTGAGCAAGAAATATTTAAGACCTGAAAGATGCGTAGGAACTGGATCCAGAGTGGGAGGGGTGGGAAGGTGGGCATGTCCTACTTAGGGTAGTCACAGTCACTACAGATGCAGGATGGAGGCAACCAGGGTCAGAGGCAGGAGCTTGAGTACAGACTGGCGCAGTCAGGACCCTGTAGTCTGAGGATGTCAGGTGACATCTTGTGTAAGCAAAATGTCAAGTAAGTAACTAGTTTTCTTTAAAAGCAAGAATGGCGTAAGATATTACCAAATGGCCATGGGCTATGGAAATTCTCAGTAGTGATTACATAAGGGTTCAAAAAACAGAACATTTTTAGAGATGGTGTTAGCTGGGGGAAAGAAAGAAAGAAAGAAAGGAAGCGAGGGAAGGGAGGGAGGGAGGGAAGGGAGAAGGAAAGTTTTTAAAAGGCTGTTAGCTGCCAGAGATGAAGCAATTTGTTAAAATCATGTGATAGTCACTGACACAGTACCACTGGGTACATTTCAGTGCATGAAAGTAAATCCATGGGCTTAAGAAGCCTTCTCTGCTCGTTTCCAGTTTTTAGGCTTCGATTCCCCTTTGCAAGACTCATGTGTACTGTCTCTGAAATAAGAACTGGGAACAAACAAGAATGCAGTTCATCCATTACACACCTGAATTACCAGAGATCCCTGGTTAATATAATCCAGAGCAATAAGAATTTATCACATTTATAAAAACGGATATGCATGCAAATGAAAATTCTTCAGTCTGTAAATCTCCAGCAAGCTAGCTAGAAAGGAATGACATATCTTCACATTTTTAAATTTTTCTATCTTTTCTTTTTCAATTTTATACCTGTAAGTTCAGGAATCCTATTTTTGGCACTTTACAAATGTGGAAATCTATCATTTCCTCATGACTTACAGAGATTAATGAATGCTCTGTTCTCTGACCATCTGTGCAAATGTATAGACTGAACACAAAATGTTGGTATTTTTAGTTTACAAATATGTGTGGGGCATTTTGTTGGCTTAAACCATTTCAATTACAAAGCCTTAACAAATTATTAACAGCTCATCTAGAATCTAGTCTTTTCTATTCTTCCTAAATAGAACCAGAAAAAGATGACAGAAGTGATATTACTGAATGGCTGTGATATCAAATCCCAAATCACCACACAGAAGGGTTCTGTAAGTGTCCCTCATAATATACAATGATAGCTCTGTCCAGAGCAAAACCCGAGTGGTCATCTCCAGCATGACCAATGGTATACGTTAGCCGGCTTTCTAGGAGCGCTTAGTAGATGGATCAAAGATGAAACAGAAGTCTGTGATCCCAAGTCAGTATTCTGCCTCTCTCTCTCTCTCTCTCTCTCTCTCTAAAAGCGGGTAGACGCAGAACCAGAGTTTATTCATATGGAACGAACACTAGTCTTCAGGGCTGCACTGAAGGCAGGGCCCTAAGTGGTCCTCAGAGGGTTGCATGATCTGTAGATGATTTAAACAAGAAAACTGGCTAAAACCAGTCTGTTTTGCCTTGTTACTAGATGGTGGTGATATGGTTTTTAGATAAACTTATCCTATTTTATGTGTATGTACCATGTATGTGCCTGATGGCTTGGGAGGTCAGTAGAGGACACTGGGGTTTTAAGCCATCACCTGGGTGCCAGGAGCCAAAGATGTTCTTCTGTAAAAGCACAAGTGTTCTTAACTGCTGAGCCACCTCTCCAGCCCCCCATGGTGGCAACTATAAATTACAGAACTAAAATAGTCTTCCTTGGCAACGTTCTTTTGTTGTTAGTCTAAGTTCTAAGTTAGTGTCGTGGTTATTCTTATGTGTAATGTCCATTCCCCCAGCCCTGGGCTAGAACCCAAGGTCTGGGGTATGTTAAGCAGGTATTCTACTACTGAGCTGTGCAACCCAGTAAGTTCTAAGTGTATGTGTGCATGTGTGTAAAATGAGAATGTTTTGTTACTTATGTTTTAATTACTTATGTTCAGTTAATACAGAGAACTTATCATTCTCAGTGGAATGCCCAGTTCACACTGGCTCCACTACATGTAATCATTCCTGACGGTGAGAGATTACCCAAAGTCATTTCAGATGGGCTCAGATCTGAAAACCTTTGTCCTCTTATATTGTGACATTGCAACCATAGATCTGACAGGAACACACAATACCACTGATTGAAACATTTTAATTTTTTAAATTTTATGTGTCTATTTGAAATTTCTTTAAGAAGGGTTTTTTTTCTCCTGAATGTATCAATGTGATTAAAAGGCACAAGTAATTGTCTTTTCCCTCACTCTTTACTGTCTTATTTAAAATTAAAATGTATTTTTGTTACATTTGCAAGAAAAAGTGTTACCCATGAGGTCCACTGCTTGCCTTTTTTTTTTTTAATCTATCTACTACAGAAGACTGGCAACACTACAAACCATCTATAATGGTCATCGGACATCTCACGAATAGTGTAATAGAAATAGTATGTGTTGTGCCTAAACCACACCCTTTTTTACATTTCGGATTTGTAATGCTAATGGTGAGGTCCCAGACATAAAAATCAAGTTGCACTGAAGACCACACACTGAGTTAGAACCACATGTCAGAGAGCACGAGAGCTGTGTGGGTAGCTGCTTTCCAGTGTCCTTGTCACCGTCCTTCCTTCCCTTTTTCTTGACATGGGAAGTGTGATCATGTGTGGTTTCATGTTTATATGGTGTGAATTCTAGTCCTTTCTGACTCTCACCCAATCGCTCTCCTCTCCAGGTCAGACCCCTCTCCCTGTAAGTCTCGCTCTGCTTTCCTGTCATCTCGTGTGACCACTGTTACTGCTGTGAACACACACTTTCCAATCAGATGGAAAGCACAAAGCAGTGGGCTCCGAACCAGTCTCAAAGCCCAGGGCTAGAGACTGATGGTGTGGCGCGTCCTGAGAACCTGTCAGACCAGCTGTATGAGCAGTGAACACAGCATACACTCTCCATGTATCCTAGAACACAGAAGAGAGAGAGAGAGAGAGAGAGAGAGAGAGAGAGAATGTGTGTGTGTGTGTGTGTGTGTGTGTGTGTGTGTGTGTGAATATGTGTGAGTGAACAGAGGTTGGGGTAGGAAGAGGGGTTTGTTCTCTTGCTTTTGGATTTACATGAGCACTGACTGGTGATTTAGCTCAGTTGAGACCAGGAGACCCTGGGTTCAATCCAAATCACCACTTCTGCCACTGAAAAGAGAAAGAATGAAAGGAAGGAAGGAAGGAAGGAAGGAAGGAAGGAAGGAAGGAAGGAAGGAAGGAAGGAAAGAAGGAAGGAAGGAAGGAAGGAAGGAAGGAAGGAAGGAAGGAAGGAAGGAAGGAAGAAGGGAGAAGGGAGAAGGGAGAAGGGAGAAGGGAGAAGGGAGAAGGGAGAAGAGAAAAAGTTTAGGTAAGATGAAATATTAGTCCCTAAAACTTATTAGGATCTAGAACATGGGAACATGTTGACATATGATGTGGAATATCTGTCCCCTGAGAAGAAAGATTAGTCACTTGTCTTGTGGTTTCAGATATGAAAATACAAAATATTCTGCGAATATTGGGAGGACATGGATTCCCTGTTGCCTGTCCAAGGACCATGAGAAATATGTAACAGGCCATATTTGGGGTTTGTTCTTTTGTTTTAAGATACAGGGTCAAGCCAGGCAGTGGTGGTGCACACCTTTAATCCCAGCACTTGGGAGGCAGAAGCAGGTGGATTTCTGAGTACGAGGCCAGTCTGGTTTACAGAGTGAGTTCCAGGACAGCCAGAGCTACAACGAGAAAAAAAATAAGAAGAAAGAAAGAAAAAGAAAGAAAAAGAAAGAAAGAAAGAAAGAAAGAAAGAAAGAAAGAAAGAAAGAAAGAGAAAGAGAAACAGGGTCTCACTAAATATTCTGCCTAGCCTGGTGCTCCACACACAGTTTAGGCTAGCCTCAAAATCACAGAGACCCAGCTACTTCTGCATCCCGAGAGCTAGAACTAAAGGCCTGAGCCACGGTCACCAAGCTAGGCTGTGCCCTGTCTGCATCAGCTACAGAATTAGATAGCTTTTCCGTTCTATTTCCTCAAGCTCCGGTTATCTCTCAAGGCTTGCCCTCTGTGCACCTGTGTACAATCACAGAGGTGACATGTGTGCAGACTGTCTGTGTGGGTGGCACCAGGCAGGGAGGTGGGACCCAGCAAACGCTGTTCTGCTGGAGGCTATTCTAGCCACAGGCTCTGTTCTCTCCAGAATTATGCTGCAGTTAGCACCACAGTACAGTTGGGCAGCCTTAAAATTCCTCTCTTTTTTCTTTCCCCAGGTAGATAACCAAGTCTGGGAGGAAATTGCTCCGGCCTTCCTTTTGAGGCAGGGACTATCTTGATGGATTTTTTTCTTAGCTGCTTTTCTGTCCTTGAAGAGCCCCCACCCCTCAGTCCCACCATCCACACGATATTGCCAGCAGATTCTTGATATTTTAGAAAATGGCTGAAGCAATAATCCTTTCTCTGCTGTCTCCTTCCACCCTTCTCCATGCACAATGGATGGTTCCCATAGCCTTGCCTGGCTACAGATTCCAAATCGTTGGGCCTGCAGTGCAAACCGCTCCCATGTTACTCAGGTAAAATTAGCTAACAGGCCTTTTTCTTGCAGAATGTGCCAGACTGTCTCAAGTCGCCCCTCTTGCTCCAGCAGTGGGGCACACAAACTCCCAACCACCTTTTTCTTCTGTTTGGGTCACACACAAATAATATTTTCCATTTCTCATTGTGAAGATGGTGAGGAGTCCAGCCAACTGCCTAAGAAAGCAGCCCAGAGAGGAGCCACAAGGAAACCAAATGCTTCCTAAAGTAAAGCCCAGATATCTACCTGAGACCAGCTGCTAATCACATCAAGCCTCCGGGTGCTCAGCTTAGAATTTCTATCTGTCCTTAATTACATATTGAATGAATGTGTAGCTGAAATCCCAAGCCACAGAAATCACGTGAGACCTTTTCTTATTGTTAACGATTCTGGAATCAGTCTTAACTGAAGAAATTTATATCAAGGGAAGAAGGGAAATGCAGGAAGTCTTAGCAAGTCTTCGGTGAGGCCCAGGTGGCAGGGAAGGAAACCTTGGGGTGGAAAACAACAGACAGCAGACTTGGAGAAAATGCTTTTTATTTAAAGGGCCATTCACCGAAGAATTTGAGAAGCGAGCAGAAACCCGTCCAGTGTTTTTTAGAGCTGTATTACTATCTGAATTACTATCTGGGCATAGACCACTGCTGACAGCGAATCAGAGGTGCCAGTGGGTGTCTCTTGAGAATGGACCATGAGGGGTGGGCATTGGTCCCTTTATCCTAACGCTCACATTTATGTTCTGTGCACCGCCATATACAGCGGAACGTACCATTCCAAACGTGGCTGCAAACAAGTGAATGCTAGAGTCCCATGTCATGAGAGGCATCTCTACATTTAGAGAAAAGCCCCCAAAATACTATATCATATCCAATGGCTGATTTCCTCCATAATTCAATATGGAGTGTGACTTGTCTCTAAAAATTGGTATGCTCACTTAAAAAACAAAACAAAACAAAACAACAACAACAACAAAAAAACCTGTTCTTTAAATGTACTCTACTTTTTTCCCAGTGGTAAACTTTGTGTGTATGTGTGTGTGTGTGTGTGTTATACTCACTGCTGAGCACATATGTTTGCATGTATGTGTGTAGCCATGTGTAAATCAGAAGTCATTGTGTATTATCTTCCTCAGTTCCTCGTCCTCCTCCTCCTTTTCTTCCTCCTCCTCCTTTTGATACAGGGTCTATCATTGAACTCAGAACTAAACTTCTGGCCAATGAGCTCCAAGGGATATCCCTGTCTCCGGCCCCTTGGTGCTGGGATTACAAACGGGTGTCAGACTCTGTTCCTCATACCAGTGTGGCAGACGCTTTCTTGCCCTGAGTTCTAAGTTTAAAAATCAGTCCTAAAGTTCTCCATGTGTCTATTTAAGATAGAAGGGACTGCTGCATTCACGTTCTCAGACTGGGCTACCACGGAAGCGAGGTTCTAGAGAATTTAATGAGTAGGTACTATACACCTCAAAGAGGTGAGTAGATTTTTAAGAGCTTTGTTTAATGGCAGCTATTGAAGAAAACTTTTAGCACCCTATGTCCCTGTTCCGTGTAATCACGCTATATTTCTGTCATGTTGAAGCAAAAAATGTTCATCATTTTGTCAGCTCTGTCTGAGAAACAGAGAATTACCTTCTCAGACCCTGGAGATTTATGCTTTTAATTACCTCCTATCTGCTTCGCTACCCTCCAAACCTAAGAATCAATATAAATAGTCTTATTTATGGGAAAAAAATGGAAAATGTTTGACAAAAGCTGGCTCTCACTTTCTAGATTCTCATTGGACGTTATTGATCCCTTCTGTTTGGGGCATTACACCTTTGTTCTCGACAGGATTGGCTGGCTTCTCAAACTCACGATGTTAATTTTTCTAATAATCCTTATTGCTTAATAGCAGGTGTAAATTTTACAGTAAGCACTGCAGCTCCTGGATCAGCAACAAGACCACGATCCCCTCCGCAGCATCTCTTTATTCAATCACCTACTGCCAGGCTCAGCGGAAGTCCAACCTTGTGCAACCCCACACCACAGATTGACATTTCAGTGAGGGAGGGACAAGTTTCTCCTCTCTCTCTCTCTCTCTCTCTCTCTCTCTCTCTCTCTCTCTCTCTCTCTCCCCCCCCCCCCGTAGTAGCTATGCTAGCACAGGTGAAATGTAATAGATTGAGCTTATCCGTGGATGTATGTGTAGCCATTGCTCCAGTTCATGGGGGGATGGTTCCAGAAGCTTCCTCGAATGCCGGAATCTGTGACTGCTGAAGTTCCTTATATAAAACAGTGACATGGGATTTGGATATGTCCTCCTATATTCTTTTAAAGCCATCTCCAGAATACTTAAATTAAAATATGAATTCTATGCAATGGCTCTTACGCTGTACTGTTTAGGGAATGAAGTTGAGGAGAGCAGCATGTGTTTGTGCAAGATTGTAGGGCAGGAGGGAACGCTCAAACCTTGCTTGAGGATCCCCTGAGTATAGAAGGCCTACTTTATATAATTCATATGCAATTACACAAAGGAAGCCATAGGGGACTGGCTGTCTATCCCAGGAACTGTCAAGAGCAACAGAGCAGATGTGTGTAGGTGGTTGGCAGTAGTTAGATGCATATACGTGAGGCAGGGGACAGTAACATATAGCCTTGATGCCTGTATAAGTGGCAGTGACCTTATGTTGGGGACAGTTAAACATCAGAAGATAAATTTTCTGAATCGAAAGCAAAGAATCTGCTTAAGGAAAGAAAAGACTTAATTAAAAACACTACCAATGCTGAAGACAGATAGGGAGAGCAATGCATTTGTTACTCTAGTGTGTCAGAGGGCAAGCAAAGGGAGAGGCATCGGAGAAGACAAGACCTTGGAGAATGAAGGAAGAGGAAAGGTAATGGTTTGGAGGAGAACACGGAAAAGAACAGGGAAGACATATTTCAGAGATTAAAAGATAGCTCAAGGATATCAATAGCAAGTCGCAGAATTCCCTAGAATACTGAATGGTACCAGAGTTCCGTAAAGCCCGTCCTTGCATGACAACTGCCTACACTGGTTTGGCTAAAAGGGACATTTTCTAAGGTTATGCCTAACAGGGTTCCAGGCTCTTGGGTAATTTGATTTCCTAAGAAGGGCATCTGCTGCAGGAGCTCGGTTGTGTCAAACGACAGCTGGTGGAGAAGGACAGTCGGGTCTGGTGGCCAAGAGATGGAGGACACACCAGCAGCATGTGGGAAGGAAATTTGGGTGGGGCCCAGAGCTGTGGCTTGGTGGCAAGCCCCGTGACTGTGGAGGATTCTGTTGGGTGGGCTGCAGAGACTGCCAGTGCCCCTGGCAGACACGGCAGGAAGTCTTCTTAATTGTTACATGGATGAAGTTTGTTTACAGAAGGCAGGAATGTTGGCACTGTGAGATTTTTATCTGCAAAAGAAATCAGGAGGCAGGAATAAGACTTACAATGGGCCAGGGAGGAGAGAACCGGCAGAAAGACCGGAGGGCCCAATCTGGGCGAAATGACGGTAGCAAGATGACAGAGACACAGAACGAGGGTGCCAGGCTTGCGCAAGTACCAATCACCTGCTAACTGTGGTCCTGGGAATTGCCACCAATCTCTGAATGACTGCGATTTTCAAAATGTCAGAGGTTCATAGTCAAGAATAGGAGAGCGAGGCCACCCTCAAAAAATGTTCACACAAATGTCTGGCCTCCCTACCATTTTATCTTTGAAGCAAACCTTTAGTTTCCTGTCTGTCTATGATATTCTGAGGTCAATCAATGAAATGGCATGAGGTCACCTCTTTACATCCCCAGACAGGAAGACATAAAGCACAGCAAGAAAGACAGAGGGCTAAAATGGAGAGATGCTGGCTAAACCAAAGCCGTATGGGGACCCAGACAGAGCAAGGTCAAGGATACCCACTGACTCACAGACACCATGAAGTAAATAAAATGAAGAGAATGCGGACTGTGGTGGGACTCAACGCTGAAGGTGCTAAACAAAAAGCAGTACTGTAGATTTTGCAATCGGAAGGGGTAGGGCCATGTTAGTAATGAAAGCCTATGGCATTAGCATCATGCATCCTAATTTGTGGCCTTAATGACCAATTCCAAAAATTTTAGGATCGATTCCTGAACCAGAGTCTGCAGCACTCAATTATCTTTCTCCTGGTTTCCTGCGAAGCACGAGGATCTGGGTGAGATGAAGATCGTGCACAGTGAACCAGGTTATGTGATGATGATGATGATGATGATGATGATGATGTCATCTCTAGTGGCCCTGCTGTAATGTCATGTGAAACTCCATTTGTATTTTTTTTGATCCTCCTACTGCTAGTCTCTAATGAACTGAAATTAATACACAAATTAAAATTTATCTGTGATCTCCCAACTTCTGACCTAGCCCAAGGGAAAAGAATGTCCTCCTCAAGGTATTATTCTCAAAGCGAATGCTAGGACTGGGCTTATTTCTGGAGATGACACTGTCCAGCTAATAGGTAGAGATACCTACTTAGGCTCATCAATTTATAGTCATCCTCCAGTTGTAGTACACTCATTTATCAGGTGCACCACAACCTGAGTTTGGCTTACCCTCGGTTAGGATTTAAAGAGAAGACGAGGAGGAAAGAAAGAGGTACTGTCACCTGCACATATCTGTGCAGAGGTCCAGGACTCTCTTGGAAAGTGTATTCTTCCAGGACGGCAATGCCTGCCTCTGGCAAAGTTAATGGCGTCGATTTGTAAAGGTTCACTTGGGAAATGTTTGTGATTAATGCTTGCTCATTTACATAAGGCTGCGTTGTGTAAATAAAGCTGTAGCCTTTGGCTTTCCGACAGCGGAGTTCTATTGAGACGATAAAAGCTGGACAGAGTGGACTACAGAACCCTTAAACTAGGTCGCTCTGAGCTTTACTGCGCAAGGCCTACCCTGGTATGTTTTATGTGGGTTATGGAGAACCGTGGAGTGCAGTCTGTTTACTGTGCAAATTTGCCTTCCAGATCTTTCAATAAACGTATTTTCTACACTGAAGACTGAAGCCAATTCAGTCTCAGGCTGATTTAGAAATGTTATTAAAGGAAATAAGGATGAGCATCTTCTTAATTCTTGCATTAAAATGTAAATAGGGTAATTATAAAATAATAAACTTTCTCCCCCAATAAAAAATGCTCGGTTAGAGAGCTCAGTTATGCAGATTATAGCACCATTACTAAACACTGGGAACACATAGATGTCACATTTCTAAGTTTGCCATCCAGATTTTTTTTTTTTGCAGCTATATTGCCTAGAATCCAAGCATGACTCAGAAATCTCATTACTGTCTTTGTTCTCCGCAGAGCTGATGAGCGGTGACAGGAAGCTGGTGGTCGCCCGCTAATGCACGTGCAGCTGACCCACCCACATTAGCGCAATGGGGGGTGTGTGGAAAGGATGATGGTGAGCAGGACTCAAAGGGGTGAGAGATTCCAGAATGTAGAGAGAAGAGTCTCACACCTCACCCCACATGACCCATGGAACAGATGAGTTTTTATTTTGTTTTGTATTTTGGTTTTTCAAACAGGGTCTCATGCTGCCCTGGTCTCACATTCACTCTGTAGACAAGGCTGGCCTTCTACTCCTGGTTCTCCTCCTCCTCCTCCTCCTCCTCCTCTTCTTCTTCCTCCTCCTCTTCCTCTTCCTCCTCCTAGTTTCTGGGATTGCAGGTGTGTGACACCATACCTGGCTTCCATGACACAGTGAAAAGTAGAATGCTGAGGTCTTAGCTGTCCTATCTGTGAGGCAGATGTGTTTATGTCATATTCTGCTAATGACAATACCATGGAGTTTATTTTTAATCACAGAGCTAGAATGGTCCATTTTAGTTGCTATCATAGAAGAGAAAACTAAGGCCAACAGTGTGGCTATCATTTTCCGTGTTCAGAACCAGGATTTAAATCTGTGTTCAAGAACTCTTTTTTAAATCTATTTTTATATGTATGTATGTATGTATGTATGTATGTATGTATGTATGTATTTTTGAGACAGTGTCTATGTAGCCTGTTGGTCCTTAAATTCTGAGAGATCTGTCCACCTCTACCTTTGCATTCTGCGCATTGATTAAAGGTGTGTGTCACCGCGCCTGGCCCTCCAGGACTCTGAAGGAGCGGAAGACCTGCGACTTGTAGTTTTCTAAGTAAGGACAGACCCCGGACAGACTTAATTATCATTTGCTGGTAGAAGCTGGTTCTTTGGAATGTCACACTATCATCCAGTAGGGGTTCCGTTAAGCCTTACACCAAAGTCAGATGACAGGAAATAGTCTTGTAGGCACGCCTGCAGATTTAGGGGCAAGACATCCAGATTCTAGTTCTGCTGGCTACTGACTGTGAAAATACATGCAGTGCTCCTAAGTGGGAGACAACCTACAGGTTCACCTAGAAGGCACTGAACAAACCGCCATGGGACGTGCACACAGACTGCTGATGGGTACTAAGTAAACAGTATGGGACATGGACACAAAGACGGATGATGTCACTTTCTACTGTTTTCACAGGAGACAATCATAAGTTAAAGGCAACCTGAATGTATTATCTTGTAGCCTGGTCATTGGAAATGGGATGTGTGTCTCTCTGGGCTAAAATGAAGGTATGGGTAAAACAGATTCTCTGATGGAGCTTTCTGGAACCTGTGCACACTCCTTGGCTTTTGGAACCTTCCTTTATCTGCAAAGCCATCAGTGAGCAAACACATTCTTTTTATAATGGACCATCAATGACTGTTTCTTCTGTCTCCTTCCCTTTTAAGGAGCCTTGTACGCTGGGCACCTGAGAAAGTGGTGGGCGATCTTTCCGTTTTAGATACAGATGATACCGCCTTTAATTCCATCTGCTAACTTACTTCCCCTTGGTGATGTAAGGTGGCATATTAAGAGAACACAAGCATCTTTGTTTACCACATACGTTTGCAAACAAAGGGATTAGGGAGTGCTCTACGTTGACAGTGGCTTCTCCGTGAAGTGTTGTCAGGTGAGGTGGCGAGATGGCTCATGGTAAAGTATTTGCCTTGCAAGCAAGAAGGACCTGAGCATACAGGAAAATCCCAGGTATGGTGGTACTGTGCAGCAGGGCAGAGCCAGTCAGATGTCTGGAGCTCACTGGCCAGATAATCTCGCCAAAAAAGACAAGCTCTGGGTTTAGTGAGACACCTTGTCACAAGAAAAAGGAGGGGGAGAGAGATTGAGGATATCAAGCTCTGACCTTCTCACTCTTACTGACACGTGTGCATGCATGCCTGCACACACATGTACATTTAACACACACACATACATGTTTATGAACACCACAAAAACTAAACAAGCAAAGGCAAAGGAAAATTTATGATACTCTATATGTAAGGAAAAACAGAAAGATACTCACATTTAGATATAGGTCCGTAAACAAAAGCTGGTGAGTTATATAAAAAGTACTAAGGTGTTGATAACAATCAGGAATGGCAAGTAGGGCTTGAGAAGTTAGAATGGGTGAGGTTATTAAGATTTATTTAATTTTTTGCATATGAGTGTTTTGCCTGCATGGGCGCAAGTGCACTAGTGTGTGCAGTACCCATGATGGCCAGTAGAGAGTGCCAGTTCCCCTGAAATTGGAGTTATGGATGGAGCTGGGAATGAACCCAGGTCCTCTGGAAAAGCAATGAGTACTTTTCACAGCTGAGCCATCTATCCAGCTCCAAGATGGAATGATTTCTCAATTGATTACTGTAGATTTTGTAGTAAGTAATGAAATCATGAAGTGTAAAAATCTTCAAAATTTATGCATATGAGGTTTTCTTTTTTTTCCTTCCTTCCTACGTGTATTTTAAGAAATGGCAGATTTTTAACAATGGAGAAGCTTTGGGGATTTGGGCATATTCGCTCTGCTGCTGTCTTTGCAGTCTGGGGAGAACTGATAGCGCAGGGATGCTGAGGTGTCCAATGAATCAGCATCTTCTTTCCCTGTTTACTCAAGGTTCATTTAAATTCTTCAGGGCGGAATTTTATGAGGTACTGAACATTTGCTAGACTTTGGTTGAAATCACACTAAATATAACTGTTCACATCATGACCTGCTTGCTTCTCCGCTTTTCCAGTGAATGGAATTTCATTGTCTGTACTGTGTAGAATTACAAAAATGTCACACCCATGGTATATATGAAGAAGGATGTCCTTTATTTTTTTATTTCTAAAAACACATTGAATCTGCTTTTTGCAAAATGGCTTTTTGAATTCAGAAGCTTAGGGGATTTCACAGACAAGATAGAGTCTTCAGATTCCCATCTGCAGTGATAACTGGCTTTACCTGGCAGTTTGAATATTACCAGAATTCTAATATATGTATGTGTGTGTGTGTGTGTGTGTGTGTGTGTGTGTGTACACACACACACACACACACACACACACACACACACATATATTAGAATCTCTGATGGAGCTTAGATTTTTATATATACTCTACTTAGATTTTACCCATGCTTTGTATCTTTTTAGCTCTATGTTGGCTAGTCATAATCATTTTTCCCTATGTTTCTATGAAGTGGAAACATAACTTGTATAATAAGTTTTTAGTGAGACTGAACATGCATATTGACACATGAGAGATCTTGTCAAAGTTAACAATGGTCTCCCTCGGCATCCACTGAAGTCTTTTTCCCGTTTTCTAATTTTCAGGTGTTTCTGATGAGGAACTAGAATTGGTGGGATCAAGTACAGAGCAGCACAGACGAGGCTGACTGTGCAGAGAACGTCTTGATTTTTATGATCAACCGCTTGTCCTAGTGTTTGAGTTTGCAGCACTGAACCTTAGTCACTCAGAAACTGGACGCCCTGGAGCCCGTGGGCCGCCGGAAGGAACCGGTGCTCAGCTGCCGCGGAGCACACCAATATGAAGAGCCTTATTTGTATTCAGACCAATCAGCACCAGCTCCACACACTTCAGAGAGCAACACGGAGGTGATACTTACATCCGAGTTAAAGCGAAGCTGACAGACATTACAGGAAATAACTTGTTTCTTCTTTGGGGGAATGGAGACTCCAAACGTGTGGTTAATGACTGCTTTCTGCACGGGGTCCATCTGAAGAGCAAATGATGAAAAACAAAAAGTCAAAATCACCTTCACAGGAGAGACAGCACTGTGGGCAAATAAGACAAGCAGAACCGCTCCTAGAGGTTTTAATTCTTACTTCCCAGCTGAGGCTACCAAAGACTCTCACTCATTAGTAATGTTCTTGTCTCCCGGAATTAAGAATAAAAACAGAAGCAAAAACAAAGTGGTAACACAAAGAGAATCACCACAAGAGAATCACCACATGCCTTGTAAGCCAGTGTCCGTGAAAGAAGGCATGAGGTATTTTAAAGAGTCTACTGCAAAGCCCCCGCATGTTAGGGTTAAAATGAAGTTGTGAAAGATTTCTGTGGAGGAAGTGATAATACTCAGCGGGTCTCCGATGACCTCGGGGACAGTTACCGCAGATATATTTAACTTAAGTTTTGATTTATGGCAAAGTTGTAAATGTCAGGCTCTTATTACAGATCAGAAAGTGTGTACTCTTTATTTTAAAATAATGTATTAGCTTTCATGTTCTATGGATTGAAATTCGCTGTTCTGGAAAGCATATTACAAATGAACACTCAGATGAATGTAAGAGATTGGCTAATACACAATCCTTGTTTAAATATTGATCACAAGCAAGGTTTTGATTTATAGCCAGTGACTCCTTTTGGCTTCCATAGAAAACATACATATTTGGAAAAAATGTATAGTAATGAAAGTATTCAGCCACAGAGAAACTCATGGTGTAGAGCCGTCACACTTGGGGGAAGTAAGGATTCTATCTGCAGAGCAGATAAAAAGAGCTAAGTGGTGATTCTCTTGCATAGCCCATAAGTTAATCCTTAGCATTAATATCAGACAACGAGAGGTTCAAAGGACAATGCAGAAGCGAAGCCAAGAGTTACTCATTGACAGGTGTGACGTGAACCAGGACAGGTCAACTGACACGGCCACCTAGGAAATCTCCCCAGCTCAGGGTTTAATGTTGGATTAGATGATGACATTTGAGAGACAAGAAATAAACACTGTCGCTGATCATGCTTATAAATCAACGAAGTATAACACCAGCACTTAGGAGAACTGATACACAGCAAAAATAGAGGGCAGAATTACTGTTATAAGGGATGCCTAAAAGTAATAGAAGCCATGTATGTATGGCATATATGTAAAACACAGGGGTGGAAACGAGGTAAATACAGTGTGCTCCTATCTGAAATTCTCCAGAACAAAAATTCAAAGTCATTGGAATTAATTAGTCTGCTCTTTTGTTACAAGTTTAAGAGTTGTGGAGGCATGATAGTAAATGAATTGCCACTATACAAACAGGGGTGGTGGTTTGAATGTACATTTTCTGGAGTGGTGGGGACGGCCTCACATTCTAACCTAGGGCTTCATGAGTGCTAGCCAATCATTACCACTCTGGTATGTCGACAGTCCTTGATTTTACCGCATGAGAAGTTAACAAAACAGAACTAAAGCTGAACAAAAACGAACCGCCACCAGGCAAAGCAAACCCCACAAAATCAGGGAAGAAAACATTAGCTATTTATTTTGTTTGCAGATGTGTATATCTAAATACTTTCTGCTGGTTCCTATAGATATATTAGCGTATCAATTTGTATTAGGCTTAAAAATAAAACAGGCTAACTTATTCAGAAGTATTAAAATCCCCGCCCCCCCCCAAGTTTAAAGTTAACAAAAGAGCCTTTTATTGAGATAGTTTTTTATTCTCAGACTTCCTGTTGGATGACATCTACCAAACTCTCAGTCATGCCTGTCACTTGGCTCATCTTTGCTGTAGGACTACACTCATGCTTCATCTTTTGCAAGGTGCTTTTAAAGAGACATGTATAATAACATCCTTTAAGCCACACCTAGAATGTACATTTTCCCCTACCACTCATTTTAAAAGGGTATCGGAAATTAACCTTAAAAATAAGAATTTCCATTGCTGAAAATAAATGCACGTGTCCTCGTTTTACCTATAGTATGACACACAAGCACACATAAAATACGAACTTAAAATATGCTACTTTAAAATTTTTATTGAGCCAAGATCATTAGGGGTAGATCCAACACAATCCTTAAATAGAAACATTCCCCTTACATTTTTCTCCCCAAAGAACTCCTAATATAACTGCATCCTGTTCCAATCTGACACTGGTATCACCTCAGCTTGAAGACATTGCTTCCTCTTCATCCTTAAGGGAAAGTCATGTCTGAACACTCCAAACACAGAGGCAGACAAATTCCCAGCCACCTGTAACCCCCAGAGCATGTTAAGGAGGTCCATGTAAGACACTGGCACCCTACTTGGCTTCTGTAGTGTGTAAGATCCTAGCTTTCCTCATAGAGTCAGTTCAGTTGTGACAGCAGTTGTAAGGGCTTCCTGGCCTCCGGCTTTGCTGCCTCCCTTTGAACGACAACTTGCAGCTAGCCATATCAGAGTCTCTCCCCTGATATCTCAGACACTCTAGTTTCCAGTGAAACACGACTCATCTCCTTACAAGAATTTTCAGAAAATACGCATGTTTGCCTCTTGTCTAAATCCCTTCTATCTTTCTTGTAGATGCCTATTTTGGTGGTGAACCCTAAATGTCAGTCAGGATTGAGAGGTACCCAGGGGGTGAAGTACACCTCTGTGTGTGTGGGGGGGGGCGTTTCCAGAGAGGACCAGCTAATGGGAAGGGGACCCATCCTAACATGAGTGGCAAGACTCAATAGTCTGGAGGAGTACAGTGGAGACGGCAAGAAGGAAACCCTCCAGGAAAGTCTCTGTTTTCTCCTCTTTGCCCACCAGGGTCCAGCTGCTTGGGTTGCCACAGCCTCCCTCCCTGCTGTAACAGACTGAAACCTAAACAAACCTCTCATCCTGTGGCTTGAATAGAAAATGCCTAACTTGGGTTCCGTGTATGACCTCTCACTGGTGGCATTAAGGAGATAGACAGTGGAACCCTGGGGAGGTCGGTCCTGGCTGGAGGAAAGTGACCACTGGGCACCTGCTGCTGAAGGCTATGCCCGGCTCCCAGTCCCCTGCCCACCCTGCTTCCTATCTGCAATGAAGTGTGTCGCCTCTGCCGCACCATCTCGACACTACAGTGTTCTGCCTCACCCCAGGACCAGAATAAACAGAGCCAAGGACTGTTGAGAAAAACCTCAGAAACTGTGATCTAGAGTAGAAAAGTTACCCTTTAAAAATTGTGTTTTCTCTATGGGTATAAAGAGGAAAAATAACTGTGGATCCCCTGATTAAGTTGCTTCTCCAGGGTCTGTGCCTCAGAAACAGAAAGTCTAAAACATCTCTAAGTACAGTTTTTATTTCAAATACGATTTGGTCCTGAATTTAAGAAGATGTTACGGGGTACAGATGTTCTAGCTGCCCAGTCTGTCGGATCCCTTGGGATAACTGCTGGTGCTCTGACCCTCACGTCTGAACTGGAATGCCTAACTTATGGGCGAGATTTAAATTTGCAGCATCATAAGAAGGTTTTCAGATTTTCAAAATGCAGGAAGTGATAGTATTCAGAAGTTTTGTTTTATGTCTTCCGCAATGTTCTAAAATTTAGATGAAATGATTACTATTGCGTACACTTTTTTGTTTGTTTGTCTTACTAATCGAATGCTTTCTCTATAGTCAGAAGGAGATCTGTCGAGCCTATCGGTGTATGTGGTGAATCTGCTTCCTCTGGGAAGAATGTGACCATCAGCGCATAGACTCAGAGCTGCCGTGATCCTCCCTGGATGGATGGAGAGCCTACAAGGCTCATGGGGCTCATGGGGTGCAGGAGCCTTCCTTCATGGCTATCCTCTCTGAGGTCGCTCCCTCCTGAAAGGTTACTTAAGGAGTAAGCAATGAACTACGGTTGGGAAATCACTTGCAAGTTGCCGAGGGTGCTCTTGAGTTCCACATTTTCCAGGCATTGTGATTTCCATGCGGTGGGAAGGACCCCTCAGGGAGTAAATAACTCCAATTGACTTATTGACAGAATCGGAACAATAAAGTTGGACAGAATCTATTCTGCAACAACTGGGCTGAAAGGATGCTTCTTTACATATCCCCAGAAAGTCACACAACAGCGGCAAGTCTTCCATTATTCATACAGTAACTTCCAGAATAAATAATGCATCCTAGATTAATAAAGACATTCTCATAAACACTAAAAAGTCAAGAAATTAAATTAACAAATGAAAAATTACATATGTATATATTAAAGACTTCATATATACCATATTAAGGCAAATTATTGAAGGAATCGCAATTACACACAAAAGCAATATTTTAAAAGATTTAATTGGCAGTTCATAGGCATTTAATTGTGAAAAATGAATGCTTTCAACAATATTATTAAGTGTATTAAGATATAAATTTTAGGTGACCAAATGCTTGTTACTTAGTTAGGCCAATTTAGCTCATGCTATTTCTGTTTGCACAGAAAAGTCTGCGGATGAGGGCAATTATGATCCACTGGAAAATAATCATAACAAAGCTTTCAAGAGGATAAAGCAAGTAAACCAAATCCCTGCCACACAGCTCCAGCTACCAGAGTACCTTACCTGGCAGAACTTATTGGTCCCAAATAAGCCTCTTCTTTTCTAAAAAAAGTAAAAGTTAGAAGTAACCATCTGGTACTTTGAGAAGAATGTGCACAGCCACACGCATTGACATGTTTTAGAAACCCGTTTCTCCCGCTCATGTGCGCGAAGACCCTGGAACGCTCACTACCTACAGAGTTGTGAGACTGAGTGCTCTGCAGTGAGTCTCAGGAAAAGCAAAGCAAAAGCTATCAGTGCCCATTAAATCACAGGCAATGAAAACGGATGGGGTGGTGGCCGCCATCAGGAACTGAGAAGGCAACTGGGGCCACAGATGGGAGAAATAACTACAGGTCGCTGTGCTATAAGCTGAAGTAATGAAGCTGGACACATCACCCGTCTATTGCTTTTCCAGCATCAAAATGAGGACAAACATCCCTTTGGTATATTCATCAAGATCACGAGGCCCACAAACCTATACGAATATTTTTTTAAAGACCATTACTTTTCTTGAATATAGCAAAAAGTAATTTGCAACTGCACGGGCTAAGCAATCACATGGAAATGGGTGGCCGTGGAGGGACCCAGACAGAGAGGTAGCACAGGCTGAGCTGCGGCCGCTTTCCGCTACGGATAGGCAGGGTCTCCAGGGCAGTGATCAAGGGCAGGGCCATACTTTAGACACTAGGTGGTTCTCTAGTTGGAACATCAATAGAACCAGATGTTTGCTCAGTCGTCCCAATACTTTTGAAGAGGATGATCCTGAGGTGTTATCCGATGTCTTTAAACAATTTAGCTATGGAGGAAGGCTGAGACTAGGGAGAGCCCGGGTGCTACCCTATTAAGTGGGAGATATTGTTCAAGAATTATAGGGGGCTTTCTTTCCATGCTGTTCTTAAGGCAACTGCATCTTTAAACCAATCATGGATTTTTGGTAATGTCCCTAAAACCATTTGGTGAGCACAAATTACCTACACAATTCAGTATGTCCATTGTTATCAAATAAAATTAGAAGCCTGCGGTTCAATGTGTGTGTGTGTGTGTGTGTGTGTGTGTGTGTGTGTGTGTGTGTGTGTGATATGTATATGTATGTGTATGTGTATGTGTATGTGTATGTGTATGTGTATATGTATATGTATATGTATATGTATATGTATATGTATATGTATATGTATACGTATATGTATATGTATATTCCACCCACTAAACATTTCTGGATTTCTAGTGTGGTTCAGATAATGTTCCTGTCTGCATGGAGAAATAGTCAAAGATGAGAAAGAACATGATTTTAAAGTTGATGGTACAACGTACTTAATTGGAATCTGGATGGTGAAAGTCACCATTAAGCAAAAATAAGAAGATATGGGAAAGAAAGACAGACAGAAAAAGCGGTCTGTTTTGCATGGTCCTTCCAACCCTAGGCTCTGTGCTCCCTCTCTGCTCTTCTCATCCTGCTGGTATCCAGGAGCCTCCTCTCAGTGCATGACAGCAGTGTTGCCCTGCATGGCTATTGGCTTTGTCATTCCTTCCCCTAGCTGCCTAGTAATGGTGACAACATCGGAAGCACCTCTGAGTTCTTCGAGACTTACTCTACCAAGGGCATACGGAGGGGTGAGCTCAGTACCCTCCACCAGAAGGAGAAGCAGGACACTTAGAATTTCCCCACACACAGAAGAAGAACCCTGGAGTCTGAGAAAGACCATCACTGTCCACCCTTATGTTCTCAAGTTCTGGAGTCAGGCGTCAAGCTTCGGCAGGGCTCTCTCCACACTTACCCTAGTGGAGGGGCAGTGCAGAGGACAATGGGACCACGCAACACCATGGCATAGCATGAGTCTAGAGCCAGAATCCAGGAGACAGCTACCCATGCAAGTGTCTCCAGAAAGTGTCCCAGACTTTTCTCTTCTTGATCCTGTCTGCTCTTAATATAACCTCCCCCACTTTTTTATTGAGTAACTTTTGGAAAGCCATATAAAACTTGGGATTTTTCTGCCCTCTTTCCGAATCGTAGCTGTTCAAATAGCATGTTGATAAACACTCTAAAAATACTTAAGGGATTACTAGTTAGTGGGGCAGTCATCTTTTGCACCTGTCTTCCCTTTACTACAACAAAGAGGACTTTAGTTACTAAACCCTGTGGTTCAGGGCCTTCTGGAAGTTTGGCTAAGCATCAACCTTTTAACTGTGACATTATCAAATTACTGTAGTACACAAAGAATAACCATTCCTTTTCATCCCTTTCTTTCTCAGGAGCAGACTTAGGGGGAAAATATGTGACAAAAGAGTCTCATTACATTTCAAATATTCATGAAATGACACATTTAAAAGTGATGGCTGCATTATTGAAGAGCAATATCCCTCTAAAGTTAAAAAAAAGAGAGAGAGACATAAAAGTCCAAGGAGGGTTTCTTGGGAATACATGTGTCAGGGGGGAGAGGACACAAGAGGGGGTGATGGGAAAAAATGGCTAAAATTCATTACATATGTGGACGGATAAGAAGCAAATCACCACCTTTAGATGGCCTGGTCTCTCCCACCTTTAGATGGCCTGGCCTCTCCCACCTTTAGATGGCCTGGCCTCTCCCACAGCTCTGTATGGCAGGGGCTCTGAGAGCCAACAGGCACAAGTCCACGGACAAAGATGGCATAAGGAAAAAAAGTAGTCTTGATCTATTTTGAAGAAACATTTTTGTAAAGATGACTAGCCTGCATTTTTTGGTAGTTTTTCTAGAATTCCATTCTTAAACTAATTTTTTTAGGTGTTAGGATTCTTAGAGATTAAAGGTTTTTTTGTTGTTGTTGTTTTGTTTTGTTTTTAAACAAAATAAAATCTAGTAAGATAAAAGCAAAAACACACACTGGAATTGACAAGACCAACAGACAGAAGGAAAGGGAACCAAGAGAAGGCACGAAAATTAGAGACGCACTCATCCACACTCAGGAATCCCATTCAAAACACCAACTAGAGCTATACCATACATGCAGGAGACCTGGTGCAGACCCATGCTTTCCAATGCCTCTCTCTGAGCTCATCCGAGCTTTGATCATGTTGATTTAAAAGGCCTTGTTTTCTGGCTGCCCTCCATCCCCTCTGCCTCTTACACTCTTCCCACCTCCTCTTCAGCAGGGCTCCCTGAGCCCTGAAGAGAGGGATTTGATAGAGACATCCCTTTTAGGACTGAGAGTTCCAATGATTCTCACTCTCTCCAAAATGCATGGCTGTGGGTCTCTGTATTTGGTGCATCTGCTACTGGATGGAACTTTTCTGATGATCGGTGAACAAAAGGTACTGATCTAAGTATGTGTGTGCATTCATACACACACTGTATGTGATATATATGTACACATACATAAAATGCATATGTGATATATGATATATAATTATATATCAGGATGTCATTAATTGCTCTCTCCTTCCTCTTTCTCTTCTTCCCCTATTTTATTGATTGATTGATTGATTGATTGATTGATTGGACAGGGATTCACTCTGTAGTGCAGGCTAGTCTGGAACTCACTGTGCAACTGAGATTAGCTTTGAACTCACGGCAAAGCCCTTACCTCAGCCCCACGTGCTGCACTGTAGGTGTGAGTCACAATGTCCAGGTCAACAGACCATTTTTAAACTGCTCTGGGTAGAAAAGAATAATTTCTAAGGTTCACTTTCAGGCAGATTTGTTGCTCTTTTTTTCCACTGGGAGATGTCATATCATTAGCCATGTGCCTCTCAATGACATGAACTGTCTAATCTGACAGCAGATACTTGTATGTAGCAAATATTGTCACTACATATATAAAATGTTATCTTTTCCTGGCTGCCCACATGCCTGGTGATTTCCCATGTTACAAAGAGATCAAGAGAAATGACTCACAGTTGTACACACATCTGACTCACATATGCTGCTGTGTAATTCAAAATGCCGTTATCAGTGAACTTTTACAGAGTTCAGTTTAAACAAAGAGATGGTCGACTTATTCCCGAGAAGGTACTGGAGCCACTTATACTCACAGCCAGCACTATCTGGATAGTGATGATATTACGCAAATGTTAGATAGCCAAACTAAAGAACTGAGTTCTGTGGCACAGGATTCACAATTCAGGGTAAACATGTGCATACAAAGTGCTCTGATTGCTTGATTTCATGAGGGCATTAAGATATTGAGTTGAGCTTCAGAGAGAACTTCTGTTTTCCTCTCCCCCGTTCTTAACCACGTAGACGTTGAGATGCGGAAAAAAGTGTTCTTACAACCAGGATACAAAGAACATTCTAGAGAGGTTTTCGTTTTACTCACAGTGTTCCTATAATTAAAATAATTTCTGGTCAAATTATAACCATCGAATTGAAGAGATCTGTGATCATCTGCAAAGACACTGTAACAATACTTCCTATCATATTGCTACGGTAGGCTTTTGAAAGAAATGAGAAAAATTAAAGAATCTGTAAAGGAGATGAAACTTATTTGGGATCAGTGAATAAACTAATGAGAATTTACCTCTATTGCAAAATTTAATAGCTCCACATGAGAAATAAAATAGTGGGAAAGAAGATTAATATTTTCTTATCCCCAGAGAAGTCACTTTCTTCAAAGTATTAAGTTATATTTCTCTCAATAAAATATATTAACATTTTAAAAATACACGGTTGAGGGTGAACTGTATGACACAAATAAAATACCTACGACATTGTTACAGTTCGCTGTTCAGAGTAATGACAACAAGAATTGCTCTCACCAAGAGAATGTGAAATAAACAGAATGTCTCCTGTCTTGTCTAGTATTTGGTCTCCTTGGGGTGAAATAAAACAAAACAATATATATAATTTCAGGAACTCAGACTAAAGAAACTTTTCATTTGAAGGCAGGTTATGAGAGTGATTGTTCTGTAACATATTTAAAGAGAGCTAGCTAATATTTGGAAGATGACCTTATATCCTCCCTCCCTCCCTCCCTCCCTCCCTCCCTCCCTCCCTCCCTCCTTTTGTGTATGTGTGTGTATGTGTGCATAGAGAAGAACATCAAGTGTCCTGCTCTGCCCTGATACTCCCTTATTTCCTCAAGACTGTAAAGGTGTCTTTACTAAATCAGTTGCGCAGGTATCACTAGTTTGGCTAGCCACTGAACTCCCAAACCCCACCTGTTTTCAGGCCCCCACACTGGGGTCCCAGGCACATACACAGCTATTCCTGGTCCTTTAGGTGGGTGCAGGAAGACAGAAACCACTCAGGGCCTTGTGCTTGCATCTTGCTGAGCCATCCACCAGGCACAAAGATGGTTGGGCTTTTCTTTCAAAAATCGACACTAGAAAGCGGCTCCCAAATATACCCATTAATTTCCATAACAGACAATTCAACGCCCCGAAATAAGTCTGAGGAATATTATTTAAAAATAGAATTCCTTATTATTTTTAAGGAGGTTAAACTTGTATGCATGTCATCTGATTCTATGCAACGGCAGTGGCAGAGGTGGTTTAAGTTCGACTGGTACAAGATCTCTAAATTCTTTGCTAAAGTGAAGATGTTTGCTGCTTTCTGTATAAGGGTTAAGGAAAGATTACAAGAGCTTTCTGAGAGACCAGGGAGGCAATCACTCCTGATTTAAAAATCAATAAGCTTATGGATCAACAGAGTACATTAAATGACATCCTTTCCAAAACAAAAAACAAAAATAACAACAAAAAAAAAAAACAAAACACAAACGTTCTGACTAAACTAGTTGGAACACTGCTCAAAACTCAATGTATACAGCCAAGCACCAGGAGAAATCCGATCGGTAATGCAGAGTGAGAGGAGAGAAGACAAAGAGAGAACTCCTCTAGGCAGTAACAAATACAAAGACTGAAGCGCAGGCCTGTTTGATAGACTCTTCCTTCTAAATTCAGAAGCATCTCCCTCCCTGTGCAGCCAGTAACCTGCTGCTCCACCCTCTCGCTAAGAACGCGTGGCAACAGAGATGTGTTAAGTAAGGCTCCGCACACGGCAAGAAATCTGGAGTTGAAGTTCAGTCCTCAGAGCAGGCTCTTGAGTAGTGGTAAAATCTCCATGACCATCCACGTGACCGTGTGGCTCTGTCTAGTCTAGAACTTGCTTTGTAGACCAAGCTGGCCTTCAACTCAAGAGATATGCAATGCAGCCTTTGCCTCCTAAGTGTAATGCTGGGACCAAAGCCACGCACCACTACACCAGGCATGCCTCTTTTCTCTAATTCTCCTGTGAGTCCTAGAATTCCACTGTATAAACAGAATCCTAACTGAAAATTCAATACAACAACACAACGAAAGGGGGATTCTAGTTGAAGCAGGTAGACCAGACTTGGTACAAACCAGTATGATTTTTAACTTGAGAAAGAAAAAAATGTATACATATAAATATATAAATATATATAAAAATATATATATATATATATATTGAGAGAGAGATATATAGAGAGAGAATTTAGTGACTTGCACAAACCTTTTCCACTAAGAACAAATATACTACTGTAGCAAGATCGGGCTGTCAAAAACTAAGACACCAGTTAAATTTTATTTATTTTTTATTCAATCCTTCCTGTTGGTGGATCTTAGATTAACAACAAATCCAAAATAGTAATAAGACAACACGCTGAGCACTACATGCACTCCAGAGGGCAGGAAGCAGAGGGGATGAGACTAAAGACGAGGTATGATCATCAACACCACCTTCCCTGTGACCTTCTCCAACAAGGACGTACACTTGCTAAAGTCTCAAGAACTTCTCAAAACCCTGTCACCACAAGCCTGGGTCCCACATCTCATCTCCAATCTCTTCTGGTGGGTCATCGGAAGCCACTGGTCCTGGAGCACCCTGGGCATTTACTTTAATCTCGCCTGCTCCTTTCTCTGATGGCGAACAAAGGAGCCGCACTCTCAGAACCGATTCTTCTGTAGCTGCCTGCAGTCTCATCTTGTCAAATGGAATGATTTAGGATTCCAATTGCCAAATAATCCCTGAGTGGTTTTATGGACATGGGCTATCAAAACTATTTTCTATTGTGTTTCCCTGTTCCCATTATCCCTTTGTGTGGTGAGTATGTATGCACTCACCTCCTCGCCTCCATAGAAAACACCTCTGGTTCAAGTTTGTTTTTCCATTTGTGTTATAAAAATATACAATGGTTGTAAAGGAAAATAAAGAGCCGTGATAAAAAATGCCCCACTTTGCTTGCAGCAGTGATAATTGCTTTATTGAATAAAGCTTTGTTAATTGTATAGCCTGACATTCAAAATTTGTTCATTTGACTTGAAATTATTTTACATGAATGCAAAGAGGCAAAGTAGTTCAGTCCAGAAGTCGTTTTAAATAGAACCATCTTCGTCTTCTGAAGTTTGTAAGAGAATATGGTTATTTCCAGGAAAAGAAAATTTATTATCCAAACTTCCTTCAGATACACATGAAGCCTTCTTTCTAAATAGAGACACCACAAAATAGGGGAGAGTGGCCCCAAGGAAGAAAGTCAGCACACTACCAATCCATCCAGTTAGCTCACACAGACAGGGCATCAGCATTTTCTAATAAAAACAAAACAAACAAACAAACAAAAAACAGAGACGGGGTTGGAAGATGACTCGGTGACTAATGATTTCAGACCCCCAACCCTCTTGTAAAATAAGGATGCATGATGGAATGTCCCAGTAGCCACAGCACTGAGTAGGGACCCACAGGCAGATCTGACGAGCTGGCTAGCTAGCTGGCTAGTCGACAAGCATCAGGTTCAGTTTGAGACCGTCTTCCAAAGACACCCAACGTCTACGTCTGGCGTCCACATGGAATGGGTGCACACCCCGCGGATTACTACACTTAAACAACAATTAAAGAAAGAAAGGAAACACTACATGGACATTGTGCTAAGTTGTCAGGAAACACAGCAAGTATCTCTCAATGACAAAAGACTTATTTCAGTTGGGGCATGGTGGCACATGCCTGTGATCCCAACACTTGGGTGGTAGAGGTTGGGTCATTGTCATGAATTCAAGGTTAGCCTGGGCTACACAGCTAGTAAAATAAGGCAAAACAAAACAAAAACTTACTTACCATTTTGAGCAAAAGGGTATTTAGAATGTGTCCATGCAGTAGGAAGATTTTCAGAAATGGTCCTATATATTTTTTTTCATTTTCTGAAATTATTTCTTTCAGGATGCTTGGTCCTTCGGTCCTCGTGACATTTGTGTGACAATTTTATGGACCATTATGCCTTGCCCATTACGTCTAACATGTTTTGGTCTAACAAAATTGGTCACAAACCTGTACCTGGTAATACAACTCGCTTCATTTAAAACATTTGGTATAGGGCTGGAGAGATGGCTCAGCGGTTAAGAGCACTGACTGCTCTTCCGAAGGTCCTGAGTTCAAATCCCAGCAACCACATGTTGGCTCACAACCACCCATAATGAGTGAGATCTGACACCCTCTTCTGGCACATTGAAGACAGCTACAGTGTACAATGTATAATAATAAATAAATCTTTAAAAAAAAAAAGGAAAAAAATGAAAAAAAAAAAAAACATTTGGTATAATTGTTAGGGAATCACCAAATCCCTCCCAAACAACAAAACCATCCACAATCTCAATGATTGGCAGTTATCAAAATACTTGAGTTTGACCCGCCCTCCTAAAGCTAGGGTTAAAAGCTGTCCTCTGGGAATCAATCATGTTCTCAGCAGAGAAGAATATTTCAGAGATGTGAAAGCTGAAATGGAGACTATAATCTTTTGTGATTACCCTTGAGGCTGAAGTGAACGTAAAAAGGAAAGTCTATGAATTGCTGATAATTTCCTGTGATGACCCACTCCCAGGAAATTCTGATATTGCTCTTGCACCGTAACAAAAGGACTGTTCCCCAGACGTGTAGCTTCAAAGAACTCCACATCTGGGGGTCACGAGAACTACTCATCCATTATGGGGGCCAGGCCTGGGAGACGGCTGCTCTCTCCGAAGACAATGGAGCGTCTGATTGCACCGGGACTCATCAGCTGTGTGGTACATACTGTCTTTCTAAAAAGTTTCGGTTTTGAAATAACTGATTAAAAAAAATATATCAGTTTTAACTTACAAAAGTCCAAAAACTGATGCATTTTTTTCTGCTGCTGCTCCTACTAGGTATGGCTAGTACATATCTCACTGATAAGTTTTTATTTGAGCTGATATTTTTATTCTGAGGAAAAAAATTGTTATGCACATATACTTACCCTAAAAATCTGTATCATACTTAAGATGGAACCTAGTGAGTTGTAATTACTGAGTTTGGGTGAAGTTATTTACATTCAGGAAAGAATGTATCTAGAGAAGGGAAGCTGGAGAGGGAGGGGTGTTAGGAAAAAGCAGAGGGCTGAGGGAGTTCTCTGGATAAAAGTTCATTATCAGTACGTGAAGGATCACCTGGTAGGTTGACTGTTTTCGGGACTCAGCTAAATCACTTCGTAAGCGGCCATTGGCCTAGTTGTGGTGTGACTATTGAACTATGTGAACTAAAGGTTCTAAAATCATTTTTAAATTGTAACTGCAAACACCATCATCTTAGGGATCAATGGCAAAGTCTCACGGGTAAACAGTTCTCAACTTCCCAAGTAATCATAAAGAAAGACAGAGTAAAGTCAAATTCATTGTATATTCTTCTTTCTCCCTAACCTCCACTGAATAGATCCTCTCCCCAGCTTTCCTGAATTCATTCCTGACCATCTTTAGTGCTTGAAGGAAGGCAGGCAATGCTGGTCTGTAAGTTTGGTCTGCCTTTTTATCTCATTCAACTGAACGCACAGTGAAACCAGGCACAAATCTTTAAACTAGAGCCTTCATGTCATAAGCCCGTGTTCTTGACCACATGCATACAATTGGTATCTATGATAATTAGGATTTCTCTGATGCACAAAGTCAGCTCTAGTGGTGAACATTATTTATTCACGGCAGTTAAAGGGATCAAAGGGATTGAAATATTAATATGAATTATGATTAAGAATACTGCCTTGCCATGTTGAGTCACTTTGTAAGGATCTAATATGTAAAAGTGTTTTAAATTATTGAAAATATTATTGGGATATGTTTACACAGAATTGTGTTCTCCACCAAAAGAAAAACCAAATTTAATGAACTCTAGAAATTTCCTAAATACTCAACCATACTCAGTTCTCTATGAATATAATCAACAAAAATTTTCATTATATAATGATTAGATAGGAAGATATATATAATGGTTGGATAGGAAAGTACTATCATGTCTAGCTTTTTTTTCCCTTCTTTTTTTTTTAATGTATGTGAATTTTTTAATTAAATGTTTTCTTCTTCAAACTGATTTCCAGAGTGGTTGGTTGTACCAGCTTGCAATCCCACCAGCAATGGAGGAGTGTTCCTCTTTCTCCACATCCTCGCCAGCATCTGCTGCCACCTGAATTTTTGATCTTAGCTATTCTGACTGGTGTGAGATGGAATCTCAGGATTGCTTTGATTTGCATTTCCCTGATGATTAAGGATGTTGAACATTTCTTCAGGTGCTTCTCAGCCATTTGGTATTCCTCAGTTGAGAATTCTTTTTTTAACTCTGTACTCCATTTTTAATAGGATTATTTGGTTTTCTGGAATCCAACTTCTTGAGTTCTTTATATATATTGGATATTAGTCCCCTATCAGATTTAGGATTGGTAAAGATCTTTTCCGAATCTGTTGGTTGCCTTTTTGTCTTATTGATAGTGTCCTCTGCCTTACAGAAGCTTTGCAATTTTATAAGGTCCCATTTGTTAATTCTTGATCTTACAGCACAAGCCACTGGTGTTCTATTCAGGAATTTTTCCCCTGTGCCCATATCTTTCAGGCTCTTTCCTACTTTCTCCTCTATAAGTTTCAGTGTCTCTGGTTTTGTGTGGAGTTCCTTGACCTTTGTACAAAGAGATAACAATGGATCAATTTGAATTCTTCTACATGCTAACTTCCAGTGGAGCCAGCACCATTTGTTGAAAATGCTGTCTTTTTTCCATTGGATGGTTTTAGCTCCTTTGTCAAAGATCAAGTGATCATAGGTATGTGGGTTCATTTCTGGGTCTTTAATTCTATTCCACTGATCTACCTGTCTGTCGCTGTACCAGTACCATGCAGGTTTTATCACAATTGCTCTGTAGTACAGCTTGAGGTCAGGGATAGTGATTCCACCAGAGATTCTTTTATTGTTGAGAATAGTTTTTGCTATCCTAGGTTTTTTGTTATTTCAGATGAATTTACAAATTGCCCTTTCTAACTCTGTGAAGAATTGAGTTGGAATTTTGATGGGGATTGCATTGAATCTGTAGATTGCTTTAGGCAAGATAGCCATTTTTATTATATTAATTCTGCCAATCCATGAGCATGGGAGATCTTTCTATCTTCTGAGAACTTTGATTTCTTTCTTCAGAGACTTGAAGTTCTTATCATACAGATATTTCACTTCCTTAGTTAGAGTTACACCAAGGTATTTTATATTATATGTGACTATTTTGAAGGGTGTTGTTTCCATAATTTCTTTCTTAGCCTGTTAATCCTTTGTGTAGAGAAAAGCCACTGATTTGTTTGGTTTAATTTTATATCTAGCTACTGCACTGAAATTGTTTATCAGGTTTAAGAGTTCTCTGGTGGAATTTTTAGGCTCACTTATATATACTATCATAACATCTGAAAATAGTAATATTTTGACTTCTTCCTTTCAATATGTATTCCCTCAATCTTCTTTTGTTGTCTAAATGCTCTGACTAGGACTTCAAGTACTATATTGAATAGGTAGGGAGAAAGTGGGCAGCCTTGTCTAGTCCCTGATTTTAGTGGGATTACTTCCAGCTTCTCTCCATTTAGTTTGATGTTGGCTCCTGGTTTGCTGTAGATTGCTTTTATTATGTTTAGATATGGACCTTGAATTCCTGATCTTTCCAAGACTTTTATCATGAATGGGTGTTGGATTTTGTCAAATGCTTTCTGAGCATCTAACGAGATGATCATGTGATTTTTGTCTTTGAGTTTGTTTATATAGTGGATTACATTGATGGATTTCCATATATTGAACCATCCCTGCATCCCTGGGACAAAGCCTACTTGATCATGATGGATGATCGTTTTGATGTGTTCTTGGATTTGGTTTGCGAGGGTTTTATTGAGTATTTTTGCATTGATATTCATAAGGGAATTGGTCTGAAATTCTATTTCTTTGTTGCGTCTTTATGTGGTTTAGGTATCAGAGTAATTGTGGTTTCTTAGAATGAATTGGGTAGAGTACCTTCTGTTTCTATTTTGTTAGTTTGAGGGGAATTAGAATTAGGTCTTCTTTGAAGGTCTGATAGAACTCTTCACTAAACCCATCTGGTCCTGGGCTTTTTTTGGTTGGGTTATTTGGTTAATGACTGCTTCTATTTCTTTAGGGGATATGGGACTGTTTAGATCATTAATCTAATCCTGATTTAACTTTGGTACCTCCTAAAAGAAACTGGAGAGAACATACACAAGCAGCTTGACAGCACACATAAAAGCTCTAGAACAAAAGGCAGCAAATGCACCCAAGAGGAGTAGACGGCAAGAAATAATCAAACTCAGGGCTGAAATCAACCAAGTGGAAACAAAAAGAACTATACAAAGAATCAACCACACCATGAGCTGGTTGTTTGAGAAAATCAACAAGATAGATAAACCCTTAGCCAGACTAACTAGAGGACACAGGGATAGTATCCTAATTAACAAAATCAGAAATGAAAAGGGAGCCATAACAATAGAACCTGAGGAAATCTAAGGCACCATCAGATCCTATTACAAAAGGCTATACTCAACAAAACTGGAAAACCTGTGTAGACTCCTCTCCCAGCCTCTTCAGGCTGAGGGCAGACCTGCTGCCTCTGAAGGCTGGTCACAGGAAGCCACCTATGGTGTGTCTCTCCAGCCAAGGCTGGCTTCCTTTGTTGTGCTAACTGCATCTGTGCTCCTCTGGATCCTGCTACCTGTCCCAGTGCCTCACCCAGATCTTGCTTCCTGCTGAGGCAGCCTTGGGACAATACACAGTGCACACTTCAGACTGCTTCCAGGTGCTTGCAAGGACTTGGCTGGGGGTGGGGCCTTCCCTCTTATAACCAAGAAAGATTCTAGTAAAGTCAGAGATGCCTTGAGCAGAGGGAATTTGTGTTGGCATCCATTTTTCTCTCCCATCTAGTCTTTCAGCCCCAGTTCTCCTTCCAGGGAACTCGGTTCTTGGGTACATCGCGGATGGTGTACCCCAACAACCTGGATGAAATGGACAATTTTCTAGACAGATACCAGGAACCAAAGTTAAATCATGTCTATTTTTAAGATAGAGAAAATGTCACAATATGACCTTCTCAAGATCTCTCCCATGTTCTGCTTGGAAAAAAGCAGAGCGCTCTCCCTCTTGCTCCCACATAGACCCTGCCTTACAGGCCCAGGTGACCTGGACTCCTGCCGTCCTATGGAGACGGTCATGTGGTGTCACTCCTCAGGTCAAAGATGGCTTCTCCAAGAGGTGAAATATAATAAACTAACGACTAGTTGACCTTGTAAAGGACACACATCAGTGATTGTTCATCATTTTGCTGTCTGATCGCTTCCTCTCCTTTTGGGAGAAGTGTCACTTTGAGCTTCACTTGGCTCTAGGCTCTGCTTACTAAAGAGCAGGTTGGGAGTGACAAGACAAACCTGCCTTCTGAGTACTATATGCCCAAGGGAGGATGCTCTGTTTGACTTTGGGAGGATTTGTTAGGCACTTAAAATTCTTCCCCATGGGGAAAAAAAGAAACGCTGTGAGAAGTGTATGTGTCAGCTCAGCTCAGGTGAGCGTGGAGGCTAGCCCTTGTTTATCTCATTCTTTTCAGGTCTAGCCCACTCTATTGGAAGAAACAAGGATTCTCAGTTCTATCTTTGATCCACAAAGTGTTCAGTCAGTGACATAGGTAGCCTATTTCATATATGAGCACACTTGAACAATTCACGAAACACGCTAATGCCCCGTGATTCTGAGTTCCACATAACGTCGGCTATTTGTCATTTTGTTTCAAGCATCTGAACATAAAAGAAGAAGTTATAAAAAAAAAAAACCTACATACAGTGAAAGCTCAATTTGTGAAAAAGTCTTTTCCCAAGATTCCTACTAAGCCCGCAGATGTGTTTTAACTCCACAGATTGCTAAATAGCTCTCCAATTCATCTTTAGCACCCTCAACGCAGCCATAAAAGCAAAGAGACTGGAATATTCTGCAGTGTGCTGCTCATCTGCTTAATTCTGCGCACTAGGATCAGGGAGGAGGAAAAGACAGAAAAAGATGAACAAGAAGAAGCAACAAACAAAACAACAAAAACCATGTTACTACATGGTCTCCTCAGAGTTTGGGAGCCACCACAACCCATCCCGGAGCACCTGGCTTGGAAAAGCCTTTCCTGGGCTGTAGAGAATGTTTTAGGTGTCAACATTTCTCCACTTTCTTACTGAGGTTTTCCTACTCTATCCCAGGCACACAAAGGCTCCGTGACAGAGACCAGCTAAGAGCAGGCTGGGCTATGGAGGTAGCTGACCAGTTTCTGGTTGGATTTAAGGCCTGCTCCACAGGAGGAAATTCCTGTAACTGTACATTTTAATTATAGGAGGAAATGCTGTAAAACTAGCCAAGAACAGTGTTTGAGAACCATCATTACGAAATAGAGTTTGAAAAAAAATTAAAGTTACAAAGAACCTTGGTTCTTGCGAATTTAATTCTTGGTTGGGGGGAGCTCACAGGCACCACGAGTGAGCCTACGGCAATTATTCTGCTAAATGGTCAAAAGTATCCAGATGCTCTCTAACCCCGTATTGCTACATTCATAGGTCGGTGCACCTCTTAGATCTCATCAGAGAAGTTTCTTAGTGCAGTGGACCGTGGTTAATGCACAGGCTCACAACAAGTCAAAGTTCAGGCAGTACAGGTCAATGGAGTGCTCAGCCACCAATAGGATATTCATTTCAAACTCTTCTCTGCTTCTGCCCTGCTGCCTGCTGCAAGGCTCAGGGACCACGGCAGAGGTCCCTAGAAAGCTATCTTCTGGACATGACAGGACCTCTGTACTCACAGACCCACAGCAGCTGTGGCTGTCTACACAGGACAAGCACATGATCAAGGCAACTCACATTCTAGTGTGAAGGTGGAAGGGATTTGGGAGCCCACACCCATAACTGAGGAGCTACACACAGTTAATGGCTTCTAGAAAAGAAAGGGACCATTTTCTTTAAGTGGCTCCTGGTACACGGTTCATGCTCCAGGGGATGGTCCCACATCTTGAATGATATGAACAATACAAATTGGATTTGGTAGATAGATAGATAGATAGATAGATAGATAGATAGATAGATAGATAGATAGATGTAGATATAGATATAGATGTGTGTGTGTGTGTGTGTGTGTGTGTGTGTGTGTTGTGTATACCACAAACCAAAAGTGACACAAACTTGGTGTGGGGATGGATACAGAAGGAGTTAGCAGAGGAGCGGGACAAATACAATGAAAGAAAATACATTGTATAAAATTCCCAAATTAATAAAATATATTTTTTAAAAGAACAAGGCTAGAGGTTTTTTCTTTTCCTAATTATAAGAATAATTAAGAATACACTGAAAGTAGGAGTTGAGAGTAAGATAAAGTTCTAGAGAAGATGGTATGATGTAGACACTCTTTCCAAGGTGACTCTACTCTTGAAAAAATGTTGACCTGGGGCAGTGCCAAGGCTGAGAGCCTATCTTGCCAGAAAAAAACCTAGTGAACCCTCCAAGTACACATAATCCTTGAAACTCTAGCACCGGAGATTCAGCCCAGAGCACGTGAGGCTGAGACTGGGGTAACAAAAGAGGCATGAGAGGAGGACACAGCAGTTTAGTTGCAGGAGTCTCTTCCTAGACTCTCCACACATCATAGGAACCATCAAAATCTAATCAGAATCTCCAGGGACCATATGGTGAATTTCTTCGAGGGAGGAGCTATTTGTCAACTTAACCTCTGCTCAGCACAACGAATGTAGCATCAGACATGCAGGAAATGGTTGTGATCGGGTGCCATAATCAATGACATAGACAAGGCAAAGAAACTGAGCCACCTTTTATAGAAACATTCTTTATACATACATAGCGTGGGGACTTTAGTGCAAGGGTTGAGGCTCCTGAGTGAGGCAAAGGATATAAGTGAAAATGGCATGTTGTGGTCTGAGGGGCAGAAAAACAACTATGAGTGTTGTCACTGTGTAGTTGTGTCTTTTCTCCAGTGATCATGTCAATTTGTCCTGGGTCAAATTTTGTGGGGATGCAATATTTTTCTATACATATGTACCTGTGGCTAAATACTTGTACAAAAAAAAAAACTTTGTTAGCTCTTTATTACATTTTAAAAGTTTTCTGTTTTTAAGATTTTTTTTCTAATTAAGTGTATATATCTCTGTGTGGATATGTGCACACGAGTGTAGGTGCCTGGCTGGGGCCAGAAGAGGGCAGGGGAGTCCCTGAACCTGGAGTGACAGGTTTGAGAGCCTCCTTATGTTAGTGTTGAGAAATGAACTCAGATTCTCCACAAGAGCAGCACACACTCTCAAGCCATCTCTCCAGGTCTGCTATAAACATATTTTTCTGTGATCATCTCAGAAGTGTTACTGATGAATGTGCTAGACCCCATAGTGGCCAACGATTTCTACCTCTCTCAAGTGATTCTGAGTAACTAAAAGATTCTTTATCTCAGTGTATCTTAATATCACACACCTCAGTGCCAGTGGTGGTTCAGGCTTTTAATCCCAGCACTCCTGGGATGGGAGTGGGAGGCAGTGGCAGAGGCAGGAGGATCTCTATGAGTTCAAGGCCAGCCTGGTCTATGGACAGAGTTCCAGAACAACCAAAGCTACACAGAGAAACCCTGTCTCAAAAAACTTATGTGTGTGTGTGTGTGTGTGTGTGTGTGTGTGTGCGCGCGCGCGCGCATGTGTGCATAATGTGTGTGATTTATGATATATATGTTTTATGACATATATGAGATATATGGTATCATATGACATATGTGATATATAATATCTATGTGATATACATCACATACTTCAGAACATATATAAGAGGAAGACTCTTTAATGTAGTTTAAAGTTATGATCAAAGATAAAATTTAAGCCACATTTTTAAATTAGGCAAACATGAGGCATAACTGTAGTTAGACAAGTTAAATATATAACTTGTTAATGCTAGCAAGCACAGTTAGAGTATAAAAATCAGACCCAAAGAGCAAAGATTCACTTTGGGTTACATCAGCTAAAGCATTTCACTATACCAGAACAAAAAAAGAACTTATGTACAAAAAGAGAAATGTAGAAATAAGGAGTTTATTCAATAGATGGAAGTATTAGAAGCAGGTGAAAAATGTCAGTGTCCCAGGTGATGTTAGAGTGTCTGACAATGACATAGCCTGAGTAATAGGCACAATGTAAGAGCAAAGTGAATATGATTTTAATTTCTGATTTCTATTTCTCAGCACCAGCTGATAAATGCATTATTTCTCTTCTAAGAAAGAGAAGCTCTGAGTGCTTGTTGATATTTCCAGGCTATGAGGATCTAGGATGATAAGGTGACTTGCTAATCACACTGGTGACCTTACAGCTTTTCAGGTATGACTCAGATGATCACACGGTGGGTTGCGACTCTAGACTCTGAAATCATCTTTATTCTGTTCCACACATTTGATCATGTCTTGGGAAAAATTAATTTCAAAGTAAGTAGTGTGATCAGATTCCCCCCTCCCCCTAAAAGTCAAGGGTCTTGAGCATCTTGCAATAAGACAGCAGTTATGCCTGCGGTTTCCTGAAAGAGTAGCAGAAACATAGCAGGACCTGAGAAGAATTTCATATAAACAGGCTCATAAAATACCTGTCAGTCCACAGAGACACTGAGGGATGACTGTGGTCCCCAGGCAGCTTGACTACAGTTAGAGCTCTGGAGAGGCAGGCTAACACATCTGTCCCCATATGCAGAATGTTGCTTCTTCGAGGAGGCTTTATCTACTAATACACATGCTCAAAGAAGCTGAGAACATGTCTATTCTGATCTCACAGCCAAATACCACAGACTTCATGGTTTGACAACAGGACTTCATGTCCTCATGTTCCTGGAGGTTGAAAGTCTCAGATTAGGTCAGGTTACATTTAGGAATATATATGAATATGCACATATACACGCGCATGTAGTAAGCATTAGTGAAAAAGGAGGCCATGGGTTTGAAGGAGAGCAGGCAGGGTATGTGTGAGGGTTTGGAAGAAGTTAAGAGAAGGAAAAAATATATTTATAATCCCCCACCATAAAAATTTTAATAAACTGGGAACAGGTTAAAATTTGATTGGAGGCAGGTTGGTGAGATGATTCAGTCTGCGAGCACAAGGAAGAAAACTGAAGTCAGCGGATGGGCCCATGCAGACAGAAGACTTGATAAAAAGAAAGCTGCTTCTGAGAGACAAACATGGATGCAGGGGCAGTGGCAGAAGGAGCACCAGGGTGTAGCCAGGCAGAAAAGCCTACTGGGTCTTGGCTATGAAGGTCAAAACCTTAAAAAGAATTGATGTTTCTGTTTTCACGGTCTTCTCTTTATAAATGACACAAATCAGCACTCTGTGTAGCCTAACCACTGAGGCTGGAAGCTCATCTTGCCAGGCTGTGGCCATTGGAAGCCCAAATCATCTGCCTCTTTCCTGACGGCCAGTTAGTTTCCTTACCTGTCTCTTCTCAGCTTTCCTGGATGGGGTCTTATTTGTTTATTTTTTTTAAAAAAAGATGTATTTACTTATTTTAATATGCATTTACCTACATGTATGTGTATGTGCCATATGTGTGTCTGGTGCCCTCAAAGGCCACAGTAGTGAGTTCTCTTAACCACTAAGCCATTTATCTTCCCAGCCCCCTGCTTATCCATCATATATAGCATAGAACGATTCTCTCAGTTGTGGAGTGTGAGGCAAGCCAACCTCTAAATGAATGCTGGAAAGTGTAGATTCTGTGGTGTGCAAATTCTGAGGAGAACAAGGCACCTGTTTTGTTTTTAGAGCAGTGGTTCTCAACATGTGGGTCTGGAGCCCTTTGGGGGTCAAATGACCCTTTCACAGGGGTCTCATATCAGATAGGCTGCATATCAGATATTTATACTAGAATCCATAACAGTAGTAAAATTACAGTTATGAAGTAGCAATGCAAACAATTTTATGGTTGAGGGTCACAACATGAAGAACTGTATTAAAGTGTTGCAGCATTAGGAAGGTTGAGAGCCACTGTTTTTTAGACTATGACAGAATTGATTAATTTTTAACTTTTATTCAGTATGCAGTAATCTGCTCTACTATAAACAAAGGAGAAAACATTAAATGTTTGTTGTTTGTTTATAGAGGCACAGTATAAATATATAGTAAGCCCTGGGTGGCCTGGAGTTCACTATATAGATCAGGATGGCTTTGGTCTCACAGAGATCTGACTGCCTTTGCATCCATAGCGCGGGTATTAAAAATGTGCACCACCACACTTGACTATGACTTTTGAAAGAAATTATTTTATGTTTATTTACATGTGGGTGCATACACATGTGTGTGAGGTCACTAGAGCAAGCATTACAGACAGTTGGCACCAACTCATGTGGGTTCTGGAAATTGAACTTGGGTCCTCTGCAGGAGCAGCAACTGCTCTTAACCACAAAGCCATCACTCCAGGCTCCAAATATATGTATTTTAAACTAACTTGATGAAGGGAACAAAGCTTAAAATTTTCAAAAACATTTACCCGTGGTAATGGTATAGCAATAGAATTGGTTCTTTTCAGGTAAGAGTTGATTAAGTTTTAAATCATTTATTATCACTTGTAGAACTTATTAATAGCAGCATTGGTTGTGAAGAAAGTAAACATATAATTCACCGTGTTTCTCAAAGAAAGAGTAGATAGTAACTCCTAAAATTTGCCAACAAGCTACAACAGCTGTCAGACAAACACATTCGGCTTCAGCAGAACTGGCTATAGAAGTTTGCGTTTCATATTGAAAAAGTCATTTCCTCTTTTACTTAATGATTCTGCTGGAAATTTTCTAGCATGTGTCCAGCAAAGACAGAGAAAGATTTCTGATTGGGCTTTGTTCCCAGTGAATGTGGTGGGAGGTGACACGGGCCTAAAGAGCCAAGGGCCTGAGGAGCCAGAACACGAGTTTCAAAGTTAGAAA
This sequence comes from Mus minutoides, assembly GCA_902729485.2. Lineage (NCBI taxonomy): Eukaryota > Metazoa > Chordata > Mammalia > Rodentia > Muridae > Mus > Mus minutoides. The sequence continues at coordinate 2,589 of LR750516.1, read as the reverse complement.
ATTGTAATTCCAGTCCCAGTCCCTCCTCTTCACAATAAGGGTGAAAAACACTGACTNACACACACACACACACACACACACACACACACACACACACACACACATGTTTTGAGAGAGAGGGGCGGGGAGAAAATTTGTGTGTGCTTGAGAGAGGTCTCCACTATGGCGCCCAAGCTGACATTGAACTAAAGCCCTTCCTGTCTTAGCCCCACTGGTACTGCATAGGTGCGCATCGCTAAGCTCAGCAAGACAAAAGATGTTCGGTATGAGTGGCTTAACTTTTAATACAGTACTAGAAGGAGCATGTCTTGGATTAAGTAAACTGAGCAAAATCAGCATCTCTGGTGAGCTTTACTACAGTATCTCTGGTAGGTTTTCTTTTCACTGTGGTCATCAAGTAACATCTGTATTTGAAAATTTAGAGCTTACATTCCTATAAGAAGTAAAAATACTTTATAAAAGGAATATTCATTGAGTTTTATTAATATAGTCTATCATAAGATTGTTATGCACAGTAAGCAAGTATGATCTGTCAGTGCATCTGTGATCCCTGTGCAATGTCAATAATGTCAATATAAACTATATTTTTATGTTAAAAAATCTTTTTTAAAGTATTCACTTTATTTCTGTTTAATAGCCCTTAAAAAACAGACACATAGCATGTAAGACATTTTGAAAGTTGACGGTAGTGACCCACAGAACATCGCTGAATATCTGAACTTGCAAAACCCAGCTGCATTCAGGTATCTGTTAGATGTGTGGCTTTGAGGAGGAGCTGGGAGGACGGATGCCAGCTGTTGACAGCGCATTCCTAGTAAGGGAGTAGAGTGTGACCAGGGGCAGGGAAATCAAGCTTTCAGTTTGCCTGCAGTGTGAAGGTTTTATTTGAAGCAGAACATGTTTGTAATAAATTCCTGTGGGCAAATTTAACAAAAAAAATATTGTGTTACTTGTGCTAATAGTCATGTGTGAGACTTGCATTAAAAAGTAAAAACAGAGGCTCACACTCTAAGTGTGCTCCACCACTCAGGGTGCTCCCAACACCAGCTGCCTTGTGCTGCCATCCACAGACACAAGGAGAGCAAAAGACAAATGCCCCCACAGGGTGCCGAGTACAGCATCATGTCTGGAATGACTGCAGAGTCAGCGGCAGGCTGGATTCAAGCTCTCTGAGATGCCTCGATACCTCGGTACACTGGGAGTCTCACCCTCTCATTTCTGATAGATTCACCCGGCCAAGACAGGCTGGATTTATCTTACTTCCATGCTTCTATAGACTAGAAACTATGCTTCAAAGCCTGAAAACAACAACCAAATCAATCCACAGAAAAAAAAAAAAAAAAAAAAAAAAAAAAAGAGCCCATTGGCCTTGGCCAGAAAATAAACCCAAAGAAACCACAAACATTCAACCATCGCCAAGTCAAAGGCGTAGCCTTCACCAAGCTGTCTGACACTTTACCATTCAGCACTGGGCCTCCAACAGAAGGCTTGACAACAGATTTTATTTACAGCCCTTGAGGAAAAAACCCTCTTGCTGTTTTCATTTCTGCAGAAGATAAGTTTGCAAAGGGGCGGGGGGGCATTTGGCAGTGCTTCCTGAGAACACTGTCTGCTGCTGGTGATAACACGATTATTTGTTGTGATCATGGCAGCATCTACAATGGCCTTGTTCACAGACACTGTCCTGTTCCATTGAGTGGATTTATCTCTGGTGTTGGATGCGATGCATGCACGGCGCCTCCTCAGTGTTCAACCTTTCTCCTGGCATAAGTTTCCAAACTGCCCAGAATCCTGCAGTTCAAAGATGTCAGCTCTACTTGGCATGCCTATGAAATGTCTTTCATTCAACTGAAAGGAAGTCGTCTGACGGGTGTGAATACACTCGTCAGTGTGGGCTAGTATTCATCACGTGTGTATAATAGCTACGCACTGTACAGATAACTGAAATGTAGATATAAAATTAGTAACTTTCTTCTTGGTCAGAGATAGATTCAACAGCTCACAAGAGCCCCCTGCTCCAAATAGAAACTCTGTTTACATGAAAGTCATACTTTATTTAAAACATCTCCCAAATAAAAAAGGCACACAGAGTGATACATCCCACAGTTGTTGCTTTTCATTTATAGTAAAAATTAGAAAAAAAAATCAGTGTGGCTCAATGTCTCTAAATGTGTTCTTGAGCACCACAGGAATGAGAGGTTCGAAGCTGCTGCAGAGCTTATAAAACTGGACTATGTACCAGCAAACGTCATCTGTGGGGACAGGAGAGAAGTCTATACACTACTTGGTTGGTCTGAGTTCCCTGAGCGAGGCATTTTCCGCAGTATAGCTGAACGGTAGCGCCCAAACCCCACCCTTTGGAAACGGACTCTGCCCATGCTCTACCCTGGAAGGCAGTGAAAGAAGAGAGATTCCAGAAACACAAGTAAAAAAATGAATGCATTTACTCACTGTGTTAAAGTTTGGAAAGAGCCCCACAGCAGAGCTACTGTCCACTGGAAAAGACATGAACGGTTTGATGTCCAGCGAAGGCTGCATCATCAGGGCGGGTGTGCGCACGAGGGCAGGAAGGGTAGTGGTGTGGCATGC